>JADHKS010000002.1:950544-1350690 GCA_019925295.1 Sporothrix pseudoabietina | reverse complement strand
TTTTTTTATTTGTTTTTAATTTTTTTGTTTTTTTTCTGTCTTTTTTTTTCACTTTTTTTTTTGTTTATTTAATTTGGGGGGTTTTTTTTTTTTTTTTTTTTTTTTTTTTTTTTTTTGCTTCGAGTGCTTGGTCCTCGCTTGTTTGTTTTCTTTCATCGAAGTTGCAGCGCTTTCGTACAAATAAGAGCTATCTTAACATGTATCTCTTCCGTCTGTATCTCGCTTTGTGCATTTGGTAATAACCTGTAATACAGGTACGCCGTTCCTCCCTTATGTAGAGCTCCAGGGCTGCTAAGCTAAGCTAGGCGTAGCAAATGACGTTTATTGCCCCTTTGAGCACGCCCGGTTGCGCGCCTCGCAAGTACCCACCTTCCCACCCAACTTACCCAGCCTGCCAGCCTGCCAGCCTGCTGCTGCCGACAACAGCCCAGCGCTCTTTCCGTCGCTATCAGCTGCCCAAGCTTCCTGCCTCCACTCATGCCCGCCTAGCCTTCCCATTCCACCTCAACCTCCCCCAACAACTTCCCGCGACCTCAACCAAGAGGTTTTACTCTACAAACATCACGATCCCGCAAAGCGATTCACAAGCGACTATTCCCTCTTCGTTTGCCTCGACGACATTGTGTTTTGTTCCTGCGATCGCGTACTACGCACATACAACGACATGGCCGTGTCGGCCGCGTCTGGCTGATTGATAGTTACCTCCTCGGCCTCGTTTTTGCCACGATTGAAGAGATCGAGACGCATTTGCATAGACTGACGACATTCCGAACACTCTCTCGTTTACCTCCCATTGATACCCGGCATCGGCGTGCTCGCCGGTCGCCACCACGACAACTTCCACGATGCTATCTGCATTCACCGCCCGGCCGATCGTCGAGCTCAAAGCGCGCAACAAGGCCAAGATCGAGTCGCTCGTTGCGTACGGTGATCGGCTGCTAGTCGGTCTGAACACGGGTGTCCTGCGCATTTACCGTGTGAATGAGCAGGCAAATGCTTCAACAGATACACCAGCAGCGGGCGCCGACAGCAACACCACTGCCACACCTGCGACCGATCCTACACACCTCCTCCGCGAAGTCGAAAAGTTCTCGCCGCGTGCCATTGAACAGCTCGCCATTATAAAAGAGGCCAACACGTTGATCTCGCTCTCCAACTATGTGGTCTCGCTCCACGACCTGCAGACGTTTGCGCCCTTGCCGGGCGCCGCACCACTTCCCGGAACGAAGAATGCCTCTGCGTTCGCTGTGACGAGCAACATTGTCAAGGACCCAGCTACGGGCATCCCCGAAATAGTCTCACGGCTGGCGGTGGCTGTCAAGCGTCACCTGCTGCTGTGGAGCTGGTATGCGAGCGAGCTGAGCGGAGACGGCGTGGGCGTCAGTGGCGGCGGAGGACCACAGGATGGGAACTCGGCCGGTAACGGTGGCGACGACTCGATGGCACCGGCCGAAATCACACTCTCAGAAACGATCCGGTCTTTGACATGGGCCAGCGCGACAAAGTTGGTCGTCGGCATGAACGCCGGGTACGTTTTGGTCGATGTGGTGACGCGAGCTGTCGAAGAGATTGTTGGCAACACACCTTCTGGGGCCAACGGTGGCAGCGGCGGCGACTCGAGCGGTGTCTCGGCCGCCAGCCGCTTTGGTGCGCTTGGCAGCGCTAGTATGGGCTATATGGGCCTGGGCAGCTATATGCCGAAGCCTCTCGCAGCCAAGCTGGCCGACGGCGAGGTGCTCCTGGCCAAAGATGTGCACACACTCTTCATCACAGATGCCGGCAAGCCTCTTGACCGGAGGAGCATACCCTGGCCAGCTGCACCAGAAAGCGTTGGCTACAGCTATCCGTACATTCTCGCACTGCAGCCACCAGCCAAGGGATCGCTCGAGATTCGCAACCCCAGCACACTGAGTCTGCTGCAGACAATAGCCCTGCCAAACGCAACGCAACTACATGTCCCACCACCTTCCGTCAGCCTCGCCCATGCTGGTAAAGGGTTCCACGTATCGTCGGAACGTGGAATCTGGAAGATGGATGCCACCGGTTATGACAGCCAGATTGATGCGCTTGTCGCTCAGGGCCATCTCGATGAGGCAATCAGCTTACTGGGCTTGCTCGAAGATGCTCTGTTACGAAACAAGAGCAAGACGCTGCGGGACATCAAGATGGAGAAGGCTGAGAAGCTGTTTCGGCAGAAAAAGTACCTTGCCTCAATGGACCTGTTCAACGAGGAGGACGTGCATGCGCCACCCGAGCGGGTGTTCAGGTTCTTCCCACGGTCTATTGTTGGCGACCTGTCTGATGACAAGTCTGCAGAGAACGAGGCCGACGCTGATGCCGATGAAGAAGACGTTGAAGGTGAAGGAAGCAAGAACGGAGCAGCAGCAAAGAACTGCACAGAGACAGAAGATGGGACCGAAACATCGAATGCAGCCCCCCAGAACGGCAATGGCGACAGCAGCAGCCACCATACAAACGGCAAGAACGGTGCCGTAGACTCGAAAGATGCACCAGCCACGTCTACAGCACAGTCGTTAGAACCGTCTTCATCTCAGCCACTGGGCGGCGGCTTCACAAAGGCGTTCTGGGGCCACCGGAAAGTCAACTCTGAGACGGCTTCTAATGCCTCGGCGCCCAAGGGCAGTACTACCGACTCGGACGGCACCGGTGTCAAGGGCAAGCAGGCGGCAGGAGCAGCAGCATCGGGATCGGACGCCACAGCTGCAGCTGCAGCAAAATCTGCTCCTGTTGTCCACGCCAATGGATACGTCCCGCTCGAGGGCAAAGAGCTGATTAGTGCGGCCGAGGCCCTGAACAGCTACTTGGCCGGCACGCGTGCTCGTCTGCAGCGGGTTATCGACCCAGCGACAGGCAAGCTCAAGAAGCCGCAGGGCTTCAATGTCCGGCGAGAAGGCTCCGCGCCACTGTTTGACAGCGACTCTGGGTCCGATGCCGATGACGATGCGGCGCGTGAAGCCCGGCTGAAGGCTATTTTCACGACGGTCGACACGACCATGTTCCGCGTCCTGATGTTGATCCGGCCCAAGCTGGCCAGCTCCTTGTTCCGCATTCCCAACTTTTGCGACCCGGATGTTGTCAACGAACGGCTGTTGGAGCACAACCGGTTCAACGAACTGGTCGACTTTTTCTACGGCAAGCGGCTGCACCGTCCCGCTCTCGAGTTGTTGAAGCGATTTGGCGATGTGGGCGGCAAGTCGGACGAGGACAAGAAGGTCTACGGCGAGAATGAGAAGGCGTCAAAGGCTGAAGATACACCAGTGCCGCCGGCTTTGCGTGGTCCACAGCGCACCATTGCCTACCTGCAGAGCCTACCGCCGGAAATGATTGATCTGATCCTCGAGTTTGCGGCGTGGACGCTGCGGGCCGACCCGGGACATGGCATGGACGTGTTTCTGGCCGACTCGGAAAATGCCGAGACACTGCCACGCGACAGAGTTGTGCAATTCCTGGCGGGTATAGATGCCCGACTGGAGCTGCGGTACCTGGAGCATGTGATTAACGAGCTCAACGACCTGACGCCCGATTTCCATAACCGACTGATTGAGCAACGGATCAACTTGCTGAAAGAGGGTGAAGGCAAGAAAGAGGCGTCACGCAATACCAAAGAGTCCAAAGAGGCCAAAGAAGGCACGCCGGACAGTGACACGGACGGTGAAGGCAGCAGAGAAGAGACGTGGGAGGAGAGCATGGCACGACTGGTTACCTTCCTCAAAGAGAGCAAGCAGTACAGTCTGTCGCGGGCGTTTAGCCTGATTCCACGAGATGGTGAGTCAACGCGGTCTATCGGCTTTCTGTTCATTAATTTTCCATTCACTGACGATCTAGACGCTGCATTCTACGAAGCACAGGCAACGGTCCTCAGCAACATGGGCCAGCACAAACAGGCACTGGAGATTTACGTCTTCAAAATGAAGGACTTTGACAAAGCGGAAGAGTGAGTTTATCCATTATTAATATTCTTGCTCTCACGACCTATGAGCTCGGATTAACAGAACAGATACTGCAATCGCGTGCATTTGGCACAAGAACTGGCCCGACCAGTACCCATGTCGTCCCCTGGACCTTTGCTCCTGTCGTCAAATAATAACGACCAGTCGCGACGGACATCTGCGTCAAAGGGCAACGATGACAGTGCTGAGGGTGACGACAAGGCAGCACCGTCCATCTACCACACCCTTCTGTCACTCTACCTTACACCGCCGCCACCACAAGAGAGACAGCTGGCACCGGCACTCGACCTCCTGTCCCGCCACGGCTCGCGGCTCCCAGCATCGTCGACTCTGCAGCTCATTCCCGATAGCCTGCCTGTAGCCGAGCTGGCATCGTACTTCCGAGGTCGCATGCGCGCCGCCAACAGCGTCGTCAACGAAAGCCGCATCGAAAAGGGATTAAGACAAACGGCCGTGCTGGCTGCGCAAGCGAGTTTGTTGCTCGGCCGGGATGATTATGGAGTCAATGGGGCAGCTGCCGGTGGACGCAACCGGCGCGTAGCCATTAGTGAAGAACGGGCGTGCGGCGTATGCCACAAACGACTGGGCGGCAGTGTCGTGGCCGTGATGCCGGACAACACTGTTGTGCACTATGGCTGTCTGAACCGCGCGGCCGGCCAAACTAGTGCCAGCCGGGCGCCGACGTGGCGGTAGTTGACAGTGAGGTGCCGAAGATGTATGTCCAGTATAGCCCGGTAGATGTATATATAATGACCGCCATTGCATCCGATTTTTTTATTTATTTGATTTTTTGGGGTTGTCGCTCTTTGTGTAGCTCGTCGCATTATTCTTCCTCCTCCATGCCTTCTTCGCCGTAGTTTTGCTCCTCCTTCTCGGCCGCCGCGTCGGCTGCAGACTTTGTTGCTGCTTGAGCATCAATGACCATACGCGCCGTCAGTTCCTTGTTGACATTGTCCTGGATAGCGGTGACGGCAGACCGCAGAGCGGCAAGATAGGCAGTCTTGTCGGCTGTAGTTGTGGCAGGAACAGTAGGAACAGGTGCCGCCGACAGCTCCTGGCTGGCGACAAACGACTCGTGATTGGGCGCGCTGTAGGCAGCCTTGAGGACGGGAGTGGACATGTTGACAAAAGACGCTGCGTGTATTGGAAGAGGAGAGAGTTTGTGGGTAAAGTGTTGTTTGCCTTGTGTTGGAAGCTGGTATTTGGCGAGGTTAGAAGTGAAGGCGTTGGAAGGCTACCAAGCTTTTACTGCTGTTCAGTGGGGGCGGGGAGACAAAACAGATTGCTGTGTGCTTAGTCAGTTGTGCTATCATTTCATATCATTTGCACAGCTAAAAATTGCTCCTGGCGCAATTATGACGGGACCGGGCCTATGAGACGCCGGCCCATTTTGATCTTGTCGATTGACATATGCGATAGCTTTTCTGGACAATACACACTCCCGGTTTTTGAACTTGAACGAAGCCAATTTCCTACAGAACACAATGCCGGCCTCATTACAACGAGTCGTCGCGAGGACGCCGGCCATGTCGGCGCTCTGCTCGGCTCTGCGTCCGGCTTCACTCCGGCCATTGACGGCCACCCTGGCAACGACTCTACGCCTCGCCTCGACGTACCGCAACCCCAACGACCCCAACGCCGACGACGAAGATTACGCTGGGACGGGCAATGGCCGCCCGCCTCTGCCGCAGCAAAAGTACAAGAACAAGAAGGTGTGGCCTCCTGACTTTACGCGCCTTTCTCCGCAGGAACAGCTGCGGTTCGAGAAGCGGTACAAGCGGCGGGTGGCATTGGCGTCGGCACGGCCGCGCTGGGTCAAGTTTGTCAAGCTGGTGCAGCTGTTCAGTGTAGCTTGTGAGTTTTGGGGCCAAAAGAAACGCATTGTCACAGCGTGCTGTTGCTGACAGTATAGTCGTCGTGATCTATTGTGTCCTGTTCATGGAGTGGGAGTACGGCCCGCAACCGTTTGACGGGGTATGTCTATCTTTCCATCTTTCTCTCTTTATATTGATGAGCTCGGCTCGTTTCCTTCTTCTTCAACTCTATGCTAACAACCAAGGTCCGCGCATGGTTCTGGAATACGCTGGGCCTGATGAAGGGCGGACAGAACGGTGCTGTGCGCAAGGCCAATGAGGGCGAGAAAGGAAGCGTGGCGGCGGAGAAGTGAGCATTGCTTTCATTCTCTTGCTCTTTTGCATATTTTTTTTTGGCGTTCTGGTAGCTTGTTACGGCAGCTCTTTCTTTATAGACTTGCCGGTGTCTCTGTTTCTTGGTCTTGGAATATACCCGACTTCCCATCTCTTTCATATGATGAAGCGGGCACCTGGCTCGCTTGTTCTCTTCCTCGTAGCTGTATGTTGCTGTCTCTGTAGTCGTTCGACACATCGACATATAGGCCTCACCGCCCGTGCCATACAAAGTTGCCGCCCATGCCGAGCGTCGCGCCGATACCCGAACCGCTGCCGTTGCCCGTCAGGCTGTTGCCGCTGTTGACGGGCCGCTTCGCAACAGCACCTTGCGCTCGTACGCCCGCCACGATGCGGTCGAGATTTGTTTCAATTACAACGCCGCCGATAATCATTTCCGCCAGCGTCGCGTGCATCGACTCAAAGTTGAAGATGAGGTCCAGCTCGCAGACATTCTCAAACAAACGGTCGAGCGACTCCACATAGACCTGAATCAGGTCGATCAGGGCGAGCGGGGACTCGGTGGCTGTCGAGATGACGATAAAGTAGAGTGTCGCATAGTGGCGGTAGGTGACAAGGGACGGCGAGTCGGAGGCGGCGTCGGCACCGTTGGTCGATCCGGAGGGAGGTGCCAGGAGCGGCGGAAGGGGCAGAAAGTTGCAGGATCCCGGTGGACGGTTGGCGACGAGGGAGAATATTTCCGAGATGAGTCGCTGCTGTATGCTCGTGTCCTAGAAAAGAGGTGTGTTAGGACGGTGCCTTTATTGGGATCGTGGAAGACGGATGAAGCTCACCAGCTGTGTGTAGAACTTGGTCAGGCGGGGTTGGCCCTGGCCATTGAAGACCAGAAACGCGTTGATCATCTTGAGAGAAGAAAGAAGAGAAGACGGCTGTGTTAAGGAAGCTCGCGAGAGAACACCAGTTGCCAGTCAAGATCGCGTATCAGGAGTGTTGTCAATGTCGTGTGTTTAGCTGGCGTGGACAATGCAAGGTGCAGCATGTCGCAATCGAGAAAGGACAAGGCGCGGGGCAAGCACAGCAACTCTAGCACCCTCCGTCATACCGCCCCAAAATATGCGCTGTAGCCAAAAATAAGTGGACCGTCGACCGCCTGTCGGCAAGCTCACCTTGTGCCCTTGACCAACAGGCGGCGACGCCTATCAGATTAGCGTACTGGCAAGAGTCAAAAAGTAGAAGGGCTGTAAGAACTGCAAGAGAAAAAACGTACCACCTCCGAAAAGCACATACGAGCTTCGACAACCACACCGCTCTGACGTCTCGATTGCTAGACACAAAACAGCTCTCGTCGCTTTCAACACTCTCTGTTTGACCTCTCGACTCTCCCAAGAAAGCACACACTCCTCACCAAAAGTCACAATGCCGCGCCCTTCGATCTCGGCGCCGTCCCGGATTGTCCGGCGGCTTGCCTCGGCGACGACAACTTCCACCACCACTATAACTTCGATACAGCCCCTCTTGTCCCGTTCGGCCTGCAGACAGTGCCTCCGCACACCGTTTGTCGCTTCGTCCGTCAACGCCTCACGCCGCCTCTTCTCTTCCACGACACCAACCGCCACCTTCCGCTCGTCGGCTGCTCGTTTGGCACAACCGCCACAGGCCGCAGCACCCTCTGTGTCGGCCTACACACCACAGTCTACGGCTGAGCCTGCCGTCATGACCGAGTCCGAGTACCATGCCCTGGCCGACGAGTACCTTGACCGCCTGCTCGTCCGCCTTGAAGACATGCAGGATGCCCGCGAAGATGTTGATGTCGAGTACGCGTCGGGCGTGTTGACGCTGGCCTTTTCGCCGAGCGAGGCCGGTGCGCGGCCGCGGACGTATGTAATCAACAAGCAGCCGCCCAACAAGCAGATCTGGCTGTCGTCGCCGATATCCGGACCGAAGCGGTACGACTGGGTGCTGGATGTAGGCGGTGATGGAGAGACTGGACAGTGGATTTACCTAAAGGACGGCTCGGCGCTCAACGACCTGTTGCGAGACGAGATGGATCTGGACCTGGATGCCGAGTGGGAGGAGGCGTAAGACGCGAAGAGAGAGGGGAATGTTATTAGTAGAGGATGCTGTAATGAATATTGTACGATTCAAGATAAATACCAAGCCACTCAAACGAACTCATAATTCATGTTCTCGTGTATAGTGTTATCCTGCTCCAAAATATGAAAGAAAATAAAGCAAAGATATTCCAAAAGGTAGTGTTATAAAATATTATTATCCAAAAAGAAAATTGTAACAATCGCCAAACAAAAATGCAAAGGAGGTATCTGATACATTTATCCCATCCCAACCATAAGAAAACCAATCATGTGTCGTAGCAATCAGAAACAAACGTATTATTCAGAAAAAAAAAAAGGTCAAAGAAATTATCAAAAGGTGAAGAAAGAGAACGCCGAAGCATCACTGGTTGCTCCGGTTTGTGCCGTCGTCAAAAAGATTCAGCACATTGCTCGGCAAATACTCGAGCCACTGCGGCATCAGCTCTGTTGGTAGTGCAAGAGATCCAATATCAATCTCTTGGCTGTCAAACGTGATAATGTCGGTAATGGGACCGGCCTCTAGGTACGAGTACGGACCGCCCATGAGGCCACTTTGGCCAAAGTCGGCTTGGTACATTCCACCAGTTCCGTCAGCGAGTTGGCCAAGAGCGGCCGCAGCACGAGGGCTGTTTCCACTTGCACTGGCATTGGTTTGGTCAAAGTTGGCGAGACCATTATTGGACGGCGATGTACCCGGCAAGATGGCACCCTCATACCCGGACGAATGGTGTGGCGACGGCGTATTATAGGACTGGACCGGTGCTGGGAGAGGCTGCTGCGTTGCCTGGTGCAAGAAGTCCTGGCCATGCGGGTGTTGCTGCTGGCTGAACTGCTGCTGGCTGTGTTGTTGCAGTTGGTGTTGCGGGACCTGGAACTGCTGCTGGTGCTGTCCCGGATAGGAAATGTTGTTGTTGCTTGCATACGACCCCTGCGGAGCATTCTGCCCTGCGCTTGGGCTGGTAGAGTCCAAGTCGCCAAACTTGAACGTTCCACTCTCGGAGAACGTAGCGGTAGCATGATGTGCCGCATGCTGTTGCTGGTATGGTTGCGCCTGCTGTTGGTCGGTCTGATCCGCCGAGTAACGGACAGCAGAGACGTTGGCTTGCGGGTATGCCGGAGGATACATGGCCGGTACCTCAGGAAGGCTCTGCCGGATGGGATCGTAGATCATGTTTCCGGGCGGAGTAGCAGCAGAGGCAAGTTGGGGTGACTGGTACTGAGTTTGGGTTGACTGACTGGCCTGCCGGCCTGCCTGGGCTTGTGACGACTGTTTGCGGTGCCTTGACTGATCCTTTGCTCTCGGTGTAGTCTCCTGAGCCTTGGGGTTGGCGCCGGCAGAGCCTGCTGCATTCGGGTGGCTTTGAAACAGCAATGTCAGGCTGGGGTTGGCAGAGTTTGATGTTCCTGTCAGTGACCAGGCGATCGGCGGCGCATTTGGCGAGGAAGGGTTATCGAAGCGTGGCATCTGGCTGAGAGAGCCCCGGCGCCCGGGCTGCTTGGTGCTCTCCAACTCTTCAGATGTAAATGTCTCACAGTCCCAGATACCCTTGGACTTCTGATCCAGTGCTGTCAGAATGTACCGCACACCGCCCCAGTACAGGTGTAATTGCTGAAGCGATTTATAGCAACGCTGGTAGTTCTGGTTCGCATTCGACGCAAGAAGCGAATGCTTGGATGAATATCCGGTCCGGGTATCACCTCCCGAATAAACGGCACCGCGTGCTTGCCCATCAGGAGGCGGTGGGGAGGTGTCTCGGGAAGCCGGTTGCGAGGCATTCGCAACCGATTCCATCAAGAAGGCACAAGCTGCAATGTACATCGGCTGTGATGTAAAAGGGTTACCTATGAAGCTCTTCGGGTCGATCAGCTCTGCAAACGCGAGAATATCGGCAATGGTCTTTGCACTGGACATGGAGAGCTCGTGGCTATTCGGAAGGAGCTGGTGTGTGCGCCGAAGTCCACCGAAAGGTGCCAGGAGTGTCGGTTGGTGTAGGATGATAATGAGGGTATGGAACCAGAAATGGAGCAGAATGAAAGTTGTACCTTGACCAGCACGAACATATGCCTGGAAGTTGGGCGCGTTGAAGTTGAGCCGCGGGTCCTGCCGCTGATACAACTGCGTCAGATCGTTTTCCATGTGGCCCAGGCGTTGCATCTTCTCGTGCGTGAGATCATCGGCGCTGTGGATGTTGTTCAGAACATCAGATACCCGGCCATAAAGGTGGATAATCTGTGCAAGAATGGGGAACGGAGCCGGCCAGTCCGTGAGCGGATCTAGGGTCGGCTCAGGGAGGGCGAGCTCAAAGTCGTCGTCTCTGAAGGTAACGGGACGGCCGGTGCCGGACGAAATGACACGGTCTAAGAAGAAGACAGCCCAGAAAGTGTCCGCACGCTCCTGCTCAGCTGCACGCAGTTCTGCGGAGGCATACGCGCTCTCGGCATCGTGCATACTACTGCTGTTGTTACGGGCGGCCTTCATCCCGGGAGCAACCTCATTCAGAGCTTCGGCATTGCCGTCACCGTCCTCATATTCACCACCGCCTTTGCCGTTCCAGGTGCGCATGAACCATGGGTCCTTTTCACCTTGTGGTGTAACGCCCACCTTCTTCTGCAGACCCAAATCGACGGCCATGCGAATGGCCAAACCCAGGTACATCCACAGTGCACTATCCTGATCGGCACCGAAGCCTTCATATGCCATAAGAAGACAGGCCTGGACAGCCGCCACAGACGGGCAAGGGAAGGTATCGACAGTGGCTGCTTTGGCGCGTTGTGCAAATACATGGCCGTATTCAGAACGCGACATCCGACCGTCGTCATCGCCCTGCGTGGCGCTACCATTGCTTGTGCTGATGGCGTTGTCACCATCAACGCCGTTTGTAAAAACAGGAAGGTCAGAGAAGCGTGCGGCAAGGGCGCACATGGCGTCGACTAATATGGCCTCCACACGTTTCTCTCGCACCATTTTCAGGACCCGTTCCTCACGTAAGAAGGGATAATTGCATCCTAAATGGACAAAAAAAGTCTTCAAGAGGTTAATGATGAGCGGGTGGACTGGTCCGGGGTCGTTGGGTTCGTAGACAGGCAAATCTTCGAGGCTTTCGAACACCGGGTCGAATCGTGGCGGGCGGCTTTGACCGTGTTGACGGTAGTTGGCACCGTCCGTCAAGGCGGCCCTCGGCGAAGATGTCGAAAAGCTGCTGCCACGGCTACGGCGGCGATCGCGTACAGACACGTCGACAACCATTTGCTTGTAGCCGGGGACGATGGCAGTTGGGCCGAAGTATCGAAAATATGGCACTCGGTGGCTTTCATTGTGGGGGTGCTGCTGCTGCTGTTGCTGTTGGTGCTGCGGCGGGGAAGGGCGCGCCGTGCTTCCTTGGCTGCCGTCTTGGAACGACACGGAGCGCCGGTTAAGTTGTGGCAGCTGGCCATTGGCAGTCGTCTGTGTATCGCGACGTGGTTGCGTCTGTGTCTGTTGTGTCTGTTGCGACGGGTATGACGGGAACGACTGCTGCGTAGCATGGCCCCAATCGCCGTTTTGACTGCGCCGCAGCTTATTCGAGGACTTTCGCCGCCGGTTTGGGCTGGCTTGGTTGTGGTTTGCCTCGCCATCGCTGACCGCTTCTTCGTCGTCGTTGCCACTGTTCCGAGAGGCGTTGTTGCTGTTGGTAACAGAGAAGCTATGAGTTGCGCCAATCTGATCGTTGTTCGGTTCATCTGAGCCGTCGTCATCATCGTCGTCGTCATACTCGCTCTTGGTGTCTACGGCCGAGCCGCCGAAAGAGCCGGTCCGGGCGCCGCCGGTCGGCTCCTTTTTCTTCTCGGTGAGCTCTGTGTAGCCAAGGCAATCATGTCCATTGCTCGCACATGTCGAGCAGGTTGGGCGCTCTCCGGCGCACCGCGTCTTTCGCTTGCGGCATGTCAGGCATCTGCATTGGTAAAGCGAGGTTATATGGTTAGCGTGAGAGCCTGGACGATGTGCGGCCGGTCTCTCATTATCGTCTTGCGGCACCGAGGCTGTGGACTCACGCTGCATTGACTCGTCGCCGCTTCGACGGCGGCTGGCCCTGATTGTTGACGAAACGAATCTGCTTGGGCACCGGTACGGGTTTGAGAAGTGTGCTCATCGCGAACTATTCGACTCACCCGGTCATGACATGACCATGGTGGGTCTTTGGTGTGGGAAAAGCAAAAAAGCCAGATGCAAAAAAAAAAAAAAAAAAAAAAAAAAATCAAGGATACGAGAGCGGATGCACAAAATTGTGGGAATGCAGAGGAGAAAGTGTGCAAAGTTCGAGAACGGTCGGTGACGTGGTGGAAATGCAGTGGAAATATCCTGTCGCGCGGGGGGCCAAGCCTTCTGATGATCCCCTGGAGCCACGGTGCGGAGTAGATAAAATCCGGGGAAGGGAAAAGGGGGGAGTGAAAGCAGAGAAGAAAGAAGGCAGACGAGAGGAGACGAGAGTCCCAAGAGCCAGAAGACTTCGGTGGATGGAATGGCAATACGGCGTTCTAGAAAAAGGCCTAATAAAAACAAAGAGAGCTGATCATCTCCAAAGGAGGCAAGTGACAGAGCAAGAAAAAAAAAAAAAAGACCGGCCTTGGCCCGTCGCTAATGCTGGCGATGTGGAGAGAAGGGAGAGAAATTACGGGGAACGTGAGGAGACAAGCTTACCCCGTGATCAGGCGAAGCGATCGATTTTGGTTACAAAACCTTGTCTTGGCTGACGACTCGGTACTTGGAAGCGCACGTTAGATTCAGTATGCCATTAGGTACCATAGATTTGACAGAAATCGAGTAGAAATAGAACGAGAAATAGAACGAGCTAGAGGGTACGGCAACGATGGGAGACAATAGGTCCATGGCTCTTTTCTGACATTTGATGAATGGCCGGCGAGGATGCAGTGTGGCGAGAAGCAAGTTTGCGCCTGTATTTGGGGCAGTTGAAAGTGGTGAAAAGGAGGAAGAGATTGAGTGTGGAGTTGGGTACGGTGAAGAAAATATACATTTACTCCGTATGCAGCACACATTCGGTGAGAAAGAGCGATTGGGGCACTACACGACGGGGAAGGAAGGAACGAGGCAAAATAAGAGGGGGGGGTAGGTTCAAAATGGTAAAGAAGAGTGCAAGGCAAGAGCGACAGGCTCTTGTCGTTGTCTTGAAGTGCAGACCCGCTGCACAGAGAAGAAAGACACGGCAGGAGCAGAAAAGAGAAGGTAAGGAATAACGGGAGAGGAAAAAAATGGAAAGATTGAGTGGGTCGCAGGGGGTCGAGGAAGGGGCCAGGGGAAGAAAAGGAGCAAAGGATAACGGAAAGAGGGATATTGCAGAGTGTCCCCGTACTTGTATTACGATGTCGGCAGAGGCAGGCACGATAGACGCAAAGGCGGGATGGGAAGGTACGAGTGCGTACGATAGCCTTGCAAATACGTCGTATGTAAAATACTAGCTTCTGTCGCATGGGGAGAGGAGGACAAGATGCAGGGAAGGAGGAAACATGGGGCGCGGGAGGACAGGTGACGAAAGCTAGGGGGAGGGAAGGTGCGAGCCTTTGACCAGGGGTATGCACGTTTTTTTTTAGGACGGGCTGAATAGCATGGGACGGGGTGAAAGCTATTTTCGTCTAGATGAGGACGACAAGAATACGGAGTAATGGGCTGCGCAATAACATTAACAGGCAGTGCATCTCATACAACGGCCAACGGTCTGTCCTGAGACGATATGCTGTGTTGTGGAGCAATGATATAGATGGGCAGAAAATGGTACGAGCAGTACATGCGCACAGAGGGCTTGGGATGGCGGGGAAGGAGAGAACGAGTACGACGCAGCAGCGAGGACTGCATCGGAGGAAAGAACGAACCAGCCGGAAGGTACGACGCACAAGCGTGCAGCTGCAGCTGCGGTCTTTATCCAGATGCAATAAGTATGCGTGTGAGGCCGTATCGCTTGCAGAGAAATAAAGGAATGAGATGCACCACCAACCACGGCATGGCAGTCTGTGGCCGTTGCTTTCTGCAGCGTCGTGTCTGCCGTGCTAACTGTCACCTCGTCGACATGTGGTGCATGATGAGTGCCGTTTGACAAAAAACGTGCATTTGCTTCCGCCACTTTCTGTTTCCATGTATCACGACACTCCTCGTCAGCTTAGCTGTGCCCGTTTGGCAGCAGTAGCTAACCCAGGGAGTGTCTACGCGTGTAAGATACATTTTGATATCACACTCACCTTTCCGACAAAACATCCTGGTGGGGCGCTCCGAGAAGGCCATGCATCTCAGGCGAAGCCAACTCGAGAATAGCGCCTGCATATTAGTGCAAACGATTCTTTCACCAAAAACAGCCGGCTTCATGATCGAAGCATGGCGGACACGTTGGTCGTTCGGTATCGACGCAAAACTGGGTTGCGGGTTTCCTACTCATCCATGAAGTAAAAAAGAAGATATTCGAACAGAACTTTCATGGAATTGCAAAGAGGAAGAGTACAGGGCCTGAAAAACATAATCTGCCTGCCATACCTTTCGCCAGACAAGGGAAATGCGTGGGGGTGCTCCTGCCCAAACGCTTGGGGAGGGCGCAGAGGTCTAGACATAATTTCGTTTACCGTAATGGTCCTTGTCGAGTTTTCTTCACTCTTTACGGAGTGCCCCTCTGCATAGTCCCTGCCTCCCTATGTCCGTCATATCAATTCGTTTTAAGTCGAACGATGTGTGACATTAAAGCGATTTGTTGAAAATCCAAGTCTAGTTACGTTGTCCGGCGCCTTGCTGCTTTTTCCTTGTTACCACAGTCTCCAGCATTAAGGTTGGTATGTTTCCCTAGTTCCGTGAGCAAAGTCATTTTATTCTTCATGTTCTGTATTTCTCAGTTCCTATTACTGATGAGAGCTCCCACAAGAAGATGTTTTCTATACGGCAACACGCCTGGGCCTCTGTATCTCTAATCGGGTCTGTTTCTCAAACGATTTGAAATGTTGTACCCTATCTCTACCAAGAACAATTATGCGACCTTAATTCAAATTATGTCGAATGTACGCAAAGTCCCGTACTATGCACGCATACAAAAAAAAATGTGCATACGGGAATCGTGCTTTATCTTAACCCAACAATATGCTAGATATACGGAATAGATCATGCTTCCAGTTGCCCTTGGAGCCGCCTTACCGCCATTGTTCTGCCATGCCTTTCGCAAAATTCTGTTACGGCAGTTCGGCATCCTACTAGCACATTGCTAATATCACACTCAAATGTTGAGGGGACCGCGGCCAAAGGCTGTCCCCAAATGATTCCTCAAATATGTACCAGTGGCTCTGTAACAGCGTTCCAAGTCTGCCACGTATCTACTGATCATCACAACGAAAAGCATTATACAACACTCCAGGTGTCCCCCAAGCTGACCCCGTGAATTTCGGCTGCGGTCTTGGGGGCTTCAAGGGCATCTTGAGCTCTATGATCTTCTCATGCCAGTAGCAACTTGCGCGCGAAAAGTATAATCAAATAGGATTCACCCCTTTTTGAGATCCATGATCAAAACCGACTATCATCTGTATAGAGGACCTCCCAAGACAATAGATACAAGGTCGCTAGACAATCAAGGGAGAGTGGCTCGGCGCTTTTGTATGACATATTCGAGTGTTGGAAATTCAAGCGAGACAACCAAGGATAAAATAGTATATTCCCAGCACAGTCACCCCATTTCGAGCAAGGCCCTGATGTCGAAATAAAGTTTGCCTGTTGGACGTTGAATTGGAATTGCACCGACCCCGGACGCTACGCAGCGTGGTCCGTTGACCGTTGACCGTTGACCGTTGGATGCTGGGTCTTGGCGGCCCTTTTTTCGACAAGCTCGCCGCACAAGCCCGCAAATTGTGCCTTTTCCAGTCTTAGTGGCCGTTAATGGCCGCGCTGTAGCGCCTAGATTAACACGCTATTTCGACTTACACAGAATACAGAACCAACTTCTTGGACGCCATTGGCCGCCCTGCGGCCAGGAGGTGGCAATGAGAGGGGGGCGAGGGGGTGTCTTGGTGTGTTCTGAGTCAAGTAAAAGAGGCTTGGCCGCGAGCACGAGCGGGTATTCCCACGTGGTAGAGATTCCGTTTCGCTCGTTTCTTTTTTTGATCCTCTTTCCCCCATCATCTTCCTCAGCTTCCTCGGCTATCCCTCACCTGGAAGATGAAACGATGGTGCTCATCAAGAAGGGAGGCTTTGGTGATGGGGGCTGAGCAGCTGCATGCTGACCTCGCTTTTGGGGGACATATTTTTGCGGCGAGCTATACTTATTCAGTCTGGTTGCTTGTAGAACTGTTACAACATCATGATTTAGCTCGGGTTTTGTCTTTTGGTGGTGGGCTCTGCCTCTGACACTCAACAGTTGACGCAGCCGCTGAGAATAGACGTCGGTCGACGTGTGAGGGAGGGGGAAGGGAGAGAGACGGGACAGAGTAACTCTGCTAGCCCAAGCAAGCAGAGCCTCCATACCCTCCATTTTCACACAGAAAGTCGGGGAGAGTGAGAAGAGGAGACCCCAGCCGAAATAAAGTGCAGAAAATATAAAAAGACATCACGCAAAAAGAAAGTCTGCCTTGGACATCTGCACGGTGGGTTTGGGCCGCAGCCAGAGCATCCAATCGCAGATGCAGCCGCCGCACCACACCTGCAGAGGGAGGCGGGCGTTGGATCGTCTGGTTGGCGATTGAACGCCTCTGGTCGTATTGCTCGTACAGAGAATCTGCTCTCCGTACTCCGCTTCGGTTCTGTCACACGCTGTATATCGTCGTACGGCTGTAAATTTCTCACGATTTCTTCAAAAGAGACAACGGTCCAGACACTATGAGTGCCGACGAGAGGGACTCGAGGAAATAGCGTCACTACAACTGGTCCCCTAATACGACGTTATGCACACTCTTTTACCGACCTTTGGCGTCGACGTCTGGCCCTGTGCACGGTTTTGTTGTGACGACCCCACCGTCCATTGTTTGGGATAGTTGTACGAATGTAGTAGTGCTGATGGAAGACAAGATGGGATGCGTTCGAGGCGACAGGCTCTGTGTCACCTTTTTTTGTGTAAGAAGACGTTTTGAGAAGTCTCCCTTGGTCAAATCGTAACGTCGCGAGCAGAACGAAGCAAGGGCACCGGTGTTGGCCAGTTGCACGCGGATGCCTTCGCCGTACGGAGTGTTCCTTCTTGAATTCCTTGTTTGTTGTCTTTTATAGTAATTATATAAGATCACCGCCGCGGTCGCTCACTCCTTCCCTGCCTTTTTTTTTTTTAACCTCTGGCTAGGCGTCCTTCGCTCGTACTTGCCTCCCGTATGCGTCGTATTTCTACGACGTACCTGCAAACGACACGTATTGATACAGCTTTTCATATGCGTAGACCTCATCTCCCCCCGCTCCTTCCCTCCCAGGGTCTCACCCCCGGTCCTACTGCCTAATTAGGGACAGCCCTATGAAAAACACAGCATGACCCTCGCTCCTTCTAGCCCCCCTCCCCAACCGGCCGGCAACTTCCTTTTTTGCTGCCTGTGCGCTGCATCGCAGAATAGCACTGACTGTGGCCAGCAAAGGACGAACCCAGAGCCGCAAACTCGGTATCCTGGGCAGGTGCGACTCGAGATCGAGCTGAATAAAGAAAGAGGAAAAGAGCGATAGGGGAAAGAGCGACGACGGAAACGGAACCAACAAGGAAACATCACGCAAGAGTACAGACAACTGCGAACGTAACAGAAGAAGGAGCGGAAAGGGTACGCTCCTTCCTCAGCCACATCCTCGACACCTCATAAGCAAGAGGCAAGCGACCCTCCCTCCTTCCCAGCCAGCCGCAGTGGCGGTGGAGACAAGGACAGCCTTTTCGTGAAGCTTCTTTTTTTCGTTTCAGGGGACTTATTGACATCTCTCACCATCCCTCCTCTTTTCTGCCTTTTCGTGCTGACGTGCTCTCCAAAAAGTGCCCCATCCCCGTCCTGTCAGTCGAGTCCAATCTTTCGCGCGTTCCGTTTCATTGTGTGCACGCATCCTCCTGGCTGGGTCCTCGATTTCTCGGGTCGCTTCTGGGCGTTTTTTGCGTTTTTTTTCTTCTTTTCTTTTCTGGCCTTCTTTTTGCTGTCTCGTGCTTTTACGAGAAGCACTCGTTTTCGTGTCCCCCATCCTCTTTCTCTCCCCTACCACTCCTTCCCAAATTCTCACTGCGCAGCAGCTGCCGATCGTGCATCTGTCGGTAAAAAAAGACGTGGTATTGCTGCGCCCATCTCCCCGTCATCTTTCATAACCTTTCTCTCCCACGCCGCTCTGCCCTATTTCTGTGGGCCGGGAGCTGCTGCGGTCGGGCTGATCGATCTTTCTCGCATTTTGCGGCTCTTCCGTTCCTCTTCCTACGCCTGTCTATTTTCTTCTTGGGTCCCCTTCTCCTTGGCCTGTTTTTCGGTCATCTTGTCATCTCGTCATCTTCGACTCCTTATTTTTTTTTTCAGAGGTTGCTTTTCCTGTTACTTTTTTGGTTTCTCGTCCTCGAACTCTTTTCATCGTGTCTTTCGCATTCGTCGCATTCGTTTCATTTTCCGCCTCCTCGATCCAGTCCCCGTGCGTCTTATATACTTAACTAGACACAGCGGCTTTCAAACTCTAAATCTTGAGAAAATCGGCGACAATAACAACAACGCTTCGTTTTTTTTTCTCTCGGCAGCGACATCGCAATCTCCTATACTTCCTCCAACCTGACGCCGAGGGTGAGCTCCCGTTTGAGCGGTCAAGCTCCGAATAAAAATAGAGTAACCCCGACCTATTCACATACAACCATGTCAACACCACGATATTCATGGCCATCATGGCTTGGCGTCGGTCTACTCACTACCAGTCTCGTACCTACTGCACTCGCATCTGAGATCATCGAGAAGAAATGGGGCGTCGAAGTTGTGCAAAGGGTCGAGAAGGTCCATGTCACAACCGATGTACACATCTTGCGACGAGCTGCAGCGACGTCGACTTGTCCAACAAATTACTCACTCTGCCCAGCGTCCATGAGCGGCGGGTGCTGTCCAACAAATTATGCCTGCGAGGTCAGCTCATGCGTACAGACAACACTTGCGACGACAGCATCTGCGTGCGGTCTTGTGGGGTACATCAACTGCGGTATTGAAGCAGCGGGTGGCTGCTGCCCATCCGGTACGTTGAACTTACACGCCAAACTTGATATGCATGGTACTTTGGCCACAACACTAACTTCTGCCACCGCCAGGCTACATCTGCGGCGTCAACGACTGCACGGCACCGGCCGGTGTCTCTAATACACAACAATGTCCGACGGGCTACTACCTCTGCCCGGCCTCGTACAACTATGGCTGTTGTCAAACGACCATGGGCTGCGCGCTCAACGCCTGCTATGCGACAACCCCGTCGACCTTTGTCCTTACAGCCACTTACACAACCGCCACCGACGCAAATGGAAAGGCCGAGGTCACCACTGTCACCTCGACCACAGTCGAAATCCCAACCGCCCCGAGTGGTCTTCCGACCGATGCCAGCGTCTTCCTCCCGAAATTTATTCCGACAACACAAGCCAAGGCCTCAGAAATGGCTGTTGTCAATAACTCGACTACCACGGAAACTTCCTCGTCTGGTCTCACCAGTGCCCAGATAGGCGGCCTGGTCGGCGGTCTCGTCGGTCTTTTGATTGCCGTCCTTGTGGCAGCATTCTTTATCATTCGGAGCCTTCGCAAGACCACCAAAGTCGTCAAGAAGGCGGAGCGCAGCAGCGGTACCAGCTCGGGGGGAAGACGCAGTGGGCGCGGTGGCCCCAACGACCCGAGCGGTGTTGCTGGTGCGGGTGGTGTTAGTGGCAGCGGTGAAAGCGGCACACGCAACTCGAAACAAAGAATGGCCGCTCACCTGCCTACACCGTCCGAGGTGAACCGCATGGAAATTGACGAGCTGCTCGAGAACGAAACGGCCATGACACAGGTTGAGGGCGGCCTAAACTCAACCTTTAGCCATCCCCACGGAGCGCTCTTGAGCAACCTCACCGGCACGACATCGCCGATGCCAGACCAGTCAAGCTACCCCAAGGCTAGCCTAGACTTTTCTTCGCCAAGTGCTGGTATCGAAGATGGTGGCGTTGTGACAGGCTACTTTGACATCCCGGCCCGCATTCCGAACCGGCCTGGTCGGTATTCGATGAGCACCGACCCTCGGACAAGCATCGACTCGCAGGGTCAACAGGTACCGGCGTTGATCTGGAACCACCAGAAACAACAGTACCAGCGCGCACGAGTAGTTAGTGATGCAATTGAGCGCTCAGGACAGGAGAGTGTTCCTGTCGGCTCGCCCTTGCAGCCGGCCGAGCTGGGTATCGACGGCGGGTTTATTCCGGAATTGCCCAGCGTATTGCAGTTACCCGAAGAAGATGCTGGCGACATGCCACAGTACCAGAACCAAGGCCAAATACCCCAGAGAGCCCGACCGTTCAGCAACATCAGCGCGTTGAGTGGTATGAGTGGTATGAGTGGCTTTGTTGCCGGCTCACAGATGCAACAACCGCAGCAGCAATATCAAAATCAACAGTATCAGCAGCAACAACAGCCACTGATGGGTCACTCGCGCAACTGGAGCGACGATAGCAACAACGGCACGCCGGACCACTCCCCCGGGCACACACCCGCCCACTCGCCGGGCCAGACGCCGAGCCACAGCCGCGACCGGAGCAACATCTACCAGCAGGTGCACCACCCACAAGCATACCAACCCCAACAACCGCAGCCATTCCAGCCGCACCAGCAACAGGCGCCGAAGCTGGATGTCGTCTCAGAGGCGGCTGAACACATGCATGGTCACTACGGCCCTATAAATGCTGTAGCTGGCCAGACACGTGCCGCGGCGGATGTCGAGATCGATATCAGCTCGCCGATCGCACCGTAGGGTGTGGAGTGCGCTTTTGTTATTTTTCTTTTGTCTCACATTTTATCCATTAGCATTTTGGTTTACTTTCGTCGTCGGGTACAAGCCCAGAGAAAAGCATGCCATGGATTGGGATACAATTTTTGCATTCAGCGAGGCGTTTTTCACAAGGCTGGAAAGGGGCGATGCCACAACATGCTCGCACGTTTTTGTCCCTTGTTTGCTTTTTACGTTTTTCGAAAATTCAAAGTCATTTGAAACTATCTCGTCCGCCCTAGTTTACAGTCTTGCCCGTTTCAGAAAATTATATCGTACAGTCATCCGTCATTGATTATTGAGAGTTTGAAGAGTGTTTAGACACGGCCAGGGAACGACGTGCCATCGCCGTTGGCACCCAGAGCCGAGTGGGCCGAGTGCGGGTTGGTGCCTGGGAAATTGTTGTGCTCCTCGGCAACTATTGCGGTCGGGTCCATGGCAGCCGTGCTGCCAACGCCGTCAACGGCGCCCATACCGCCCATGGCGCCGTTGTTAATGGCATTGCCGGTCGTGCCGTTGTTCATGACACCGGGGATGGGACCGCTGCGGTTGTGGTGCATACCGTGGCCATTGTGGTTATTGCTGTGGTTGTGGCCGTTCTGGACGCCGTCATGGACACCGTTGTTGTGGCCGAGACCGTGGCTGTGGCCCATGGTGTTGCTGTTGGCGCCCATCATGGTGCTGTCCATGGCACCAGTCGTAGCACCAGCCGTGCGGGGAACATTGTCGTAGTTGTCCTCGTAGTAGCTTTGGGCACGGTTGTTGTCCTTGTTGTTGTGATGTCCTGTGCCAGAAAGGTGGTGGAGCTTGTTGCCGTTGGCATTGGCGTTGTTGATATTGTCGTTGTGCAGCATGTCTGGGTGCATGGGGTTGTTGGTGGTGCGGACAGAAGGGTCCTGAGTGTTGAAGGTCGGCTCGCCAGCGGTCTGGGCCGAGTCGGCGTGCGAGGTGTCCTGGTGGTTCTTGTGGTCGAAGAGGCCCCTTTGGGTGTTACTTGGGTGAACTGGTGTAGTGATGATGAAACTGCTTGAATTTGGAGACTTGCATTTTGAAGTTTGTTTGGTTTGTTTGGTTTGTTTGGTTTGTTTGGTTTGTTTGGGATTTGATTTGCTGTGTGGTAGTGGTAGTGAGAAGGCTTGGTGTTCAAGAAGTTGTTGAAGACTGAAGATGTGTTTGAAGATGCTGATGGACAAGATGGACAATCAGAAAATGAACGTCCATGTCGGTTTCTTATATCTATTTTTTTTTCTCTACGGAATGGCGGGAAACATACAAAAGCACGCATCAAAGCCACTGGTTTGTTACCAGTCTGCCAGTTCAGATGGGATGGATTGATTAGTCTGACGTAGTGAGCACGGCTGGGCCGCATGTCGCCTGTTTTGAGAATGATGCTGATGACGATGTTTTTTTGTTACAACAACCGCATTTGCCAAAAATGGCATCGCCGATCTGGGGGCAAAAGAAGGAGGCACGGGAGGGAACCTCAATGGGGTACAGAGAAAAAGTAATTACGTCCACTCGAGGTACAAGCGCAAATCTTGCAAAACCTTACTAAAAAGGAGGGCGAAACCATGATTTGTGGAGTATTTTGAGTACTTCCAACCAGTTTGGCAGAGTCTGGGCAAACAGGGGTCTGGGCTAAGTGTACGTCGTACTATGTTTGGTATTGGCAAACGACGTACGACGCAAAGAGATAAAACGATGGGAGCCTGGTCTGGCTTGTCTTGTTGTCTGGCTACGCTACACTGACACAATACTCAAAAGAATAGATTGTGCTCCAAATCGGACTGTCGGACGTCCAGACAACAGAGACAACAGATCGACACGGGAAAAGTCTGGGGAGCACGATTTGGATGACCTCACTAGGGCCAGTTTTGGTGAGTTTTCTTGTGCACCTAAAACCAGGGGAATGAAGGGGAGCAATATACGACGAATTCCGTATTAAATTCCCATTCGCTGCATCCGATCGCGAAATGACGTCGTTTCGCCAATAGGGTGAGGGGTAGGTAGGGCAACCTCAACACAACCACATCTGGTTCTTCAACTCAATCTGTCTGTTGGTTCTGTCAACTTGATTTCGTTCAAGATTGGTTCTACAGTCAACGCAATCGATCGGCCGTTTGTTCAGTGCCATCTATTTTTACTCAAACATCTTGTATGTGTCCTACTGTAGGTAAACCAGCAATATTTGAATACTCTGTTACTGTCTGCATACCATCGCCATGAAGACCACCACCGACACCGACCTACACAGTGACGAGCACGTTTACGCCCTGTGCGGTGTAAGTCGAAGAAGCACAGAGAGGATAACAGGCTGGCCTGGAGAAAAGATTGGTCTGTTGGTATAATGACTGCGTAATGGCGGCACACTGCTAGCTAGTTCTTCTAGTAAATATGTGTAGTTAAATTTAATTGTCGACAGAAGACAAGCAACAACAACAAGTAGTAGATGCTTCTGCCCTTCCTACATTTAACTGTTTTTCAATGGTTTTTGAATCGGCTTCGTCTCGTCTTTCTTTTCCACCCCCACTCCCTTCTCCCGTCCCCCTTATCATATTGCAACAACAATTGCTTTCAACAACAATTGCTTAAGCCATGCCAGTAAAGACATGCTCGACACATGACTACCAATATTGGACTACCCTCCAGCCCACGCCATCGACAACACACGGGGTGTATCCGGTGCCGAGAATCCCTCCCACAAGCCTCCCATCATTCTCGCACCGAACTCCCTTCTTCGGGCCCGCCGTGGGACCCCCGCTCTTGTCGAAGGTCCTGTCCACCTATCAGCCCGTCCCCGATCCATATTCATATCGCCGCCTCTTTTTTGTGCTTTCAAGATTTTCCCCATTTTTTTGGGTGGGATCACAGATATCAGAGATATACTTCCCTCTTTTCGTGTTTGTTGTGTTTTTCGTGCTTTGCTTTCTGCCTTAGGCCTCCAACCTAGAACAAAATGCCTCAACTTCCAACTAGATTAAAAAAGGTCTGCCGCATGGCTGTGGTTTCAAAAGGTATGCTGGGGGCGGTGCCAGTTCCGTTGACTGGCACGCCTGCGAACCGGACAGATTTGTCGCTCCCTTTTGCCAAAAAAATGTCCATGCGGTTGGACAAATAAAGCGTCGTTTCGATAGTAACTCAGTGCCGCCGGCCAAGAATCGTGCTATCAATAACAATGCAGAAGATAATTTATTCTCTTTGCATCGCATCTTGGGAGGCGTTCGGACAGAGCTTTGGATACCGACCAAAGTTTTGGTCCGGAAACACAAGTAATTGGTGACCAAATGTCCACGGCACAGGAAACCCACCGTGATTGTCTGCCAACCAACTGTCCTCCGCAACAAGGGACCGCCTCGCACGACGCCCTGCCGCCGACTTGTTGCGTGCTGAGACTAGAAAACAAATAAAGGGTCTCAAGGAGATACACCAACATCTGGCACAAGCCAGCCTGTCTGTATCAACATCAAAAGAGCCAAAAAAATAAAGCTTCGCCAGATGTGAAGGGGGCGAAATAGTGATGAGTAAGAAATGAGTCTCAATTAGGCTGGATGCGACGCATCTCATTTGGCTTCTTCTGCGCCATCACCACCGGTCTGGCGACTTTGGTGCATGACATGCGGACCGTTGGCATGGCTGCCTTGGTGTTGGGGTGGGCCATTGTAGTGGTGAGAGTTATTGTGGTTGTTGTGGCCCTGGTAGCCCTTGCCGGAATAGTTGCCGCTGCCGTTGCGGTGTGGTGGCCCGTACTGGTGCATGCCTTGTTGCGGGCTAGTACCATAATGCTGTGCACCGGGGTTATTATAACCGCCTCGCATGGCTGTTTTTCCTGATATGTTAGTAAATAAATTCAAAAGGTCTTTATCTTGTCGGAAGTCCAATGACCGACCAAAAGACTTGGAAGTGTGAAGATAAAATAAAATCAAAAAAGCTTACCACCTTGTCCCTGGTGATGGGGGTTAAAGGCAGGTTGCTGGAACTGTATGCTGGGGCTCTGTCCGTACATTGGTTGTCCCTGTTGGGATCCTTGTTGGCCCATCATCGGCGCGACGGGCCGACCTGGGCTGGGATATCCGTTGGAACCACCCATCTGATGCGGCGGGGGTGCGCCGGCGACACCACCCGCGCCAGGAGATCCCATAAACTGTGGGCCACCGGGGTACATGCCCATCTGCTGAGAACCACCCATCATGCCGGGAACAGCAACAAAGTGCTGAGGGGGGATCATCGGCATCATCGGGCCATTCTGCGGCGGCATGAAGCCTTGAGGGTTGTTCGGGTAGTTCCGGAACTGGTTCATCTGAGGGTTGCTCTGCATGAAAGGCATGACCGGCTGGTTATAGCCCATCTGGGGCGTGGTGCCAGCATGCTGTGGGTACATGGGAACGTGGGACATGCGTGGCGACGCATACGACTGTGCTGAGTTTGAAGGCATCATGCGGTGGTCATCACTGCCGTTGAACGACACCTGGGGGATGTGTCCGTGAGGTCCACCACCACCGCCGTGCATCGGCATGGGTGGCATGTGCTGGTTGGGGCGCGGGCCCATGTGGCCGTGTTGCAGGTGTGCCGGGAGCTGGTGCTGGTGCGGCATCTGGTTCATGTTGTGAGGCATGACGTGTCCCTGGACAGGCGTTGGCATAGAAGCAGCGCTGAAGGCAACACGCTCAAGGTACTCAGTGTACTTGAGGTGCATCGTCGAGTCCGGCTTCTCGTCGTCCTGGATCTGGCGCCAAAGAAGAGGCGTGTCATATGAGGGCCGCAGTCCATCGTTGTCGTCCCAGTTCCGTGCTTGAGGCCCCACAGGCGGCTTCATTGTCTTCATCATAGTCAAGATATTGCACTTGTCTGCAGACACGTTCTGGGTCTTGCGGCGAATGAGAACGGTGCTGGGCACCCGGGGTGACGGGATGGTCGGCACTGAAGTTGCAGCCGAAGAAATGGGGTGCGAGTGGTCTGTTGAAACGTGGTTAATTGTCGACCGCGGGCTCGATCCCGCACTAGGGTGAGTCGGGTTGAACGATGCAGCAAACGGACTCGGGCGGAACTCGTGCGTAGTGGGATTCAACTTCTGAGGCGTATGCGCACCAGCAGGCAGCGCGCTGAGGCGGCGGTAGTTGTTATCGGTGGTGTTCGCAGGACCGGTGGGAGGCACGCGAGCATCGTTGGAAGGGCCAAAGTGCGGGCCGTGGTTGTTCACGTTCTTATTGTAGCGGTTCTGGTTCTGGTCAGAATTCCGGATCCGCTCAGCCAGGTGGCCAGTATTGTAGCCTTGCGACATGTGCTGGGGACCGGAGCGGTCGCCGCGGTAAGGCTGCGTCTGCTGGCGGAAGTTCTGCTGCATGTATCCACCACGTGAGTTAGGGTGACGGTTCGGAACACCTGCGGGGGGTGCGTTGTGGGCAGCAAGAGGAGGGCCCTGTGAGCGACCGCTGTGGTTGTTCACCGGTGGCCGAGCATTCTCGTGACCAGCAGCGCCTCCAACCGTTGAAGCGGAGGCAGACGATGGCACGAGGCCGGGTGTGGAAGAGGCGGTGGCAGCAGCGTTCGAGCCAGCATTGGAGGCAGCGGCGCTAGCAGCAGGGGTGGTAGCGCTCGAAGAGGCGGCTGCCGGCTTGGAGGAGCTAGCAGACGAGGCCGAACCACGCTGGCCAGTGGCGGTCTCCGTCTTGGACTTGGCGATTTCTTCGGCATTCTGCAGCGCCTTCTCCTGGATTTTGCGCTGCTTCTCCGGGTCCTTCGCAATGATGGAAATAAGGTCATTGGGGACAGGGGTGGACAGCTTGAAGCTGTCAGCAAACCGCCTCAGCTCCTGGAGCTTGACCTGTGCGTCCGCCTTGATCTTCTGATGGCGAGCCTTCTCTGCGTGCTGGCGCTGCTGCGATGCAAAATCCTTGAAATCCTTCAGGAGAGCGCTCTCGACGTTGTCGGCAACGTTGGGCGGTGCAGGGCTGTTAGCGGCCGATGTAGAGGGAGCAAACGCAGAGGCTTTGGCACTGGGAGACAGCGATGTGCGGTTCGGCGTCGCAGAAGCACGCAGAGAGGAAGTTCCCGATCCAATCGCAGGCGTCGATGGCTTGCTGCTGGGTTTTGATGCCGTTGCAGACTTGGTCTGATCAGCTGTGGAGTCTGCGGCCTTGGAGGCAGGCTGCTGCTTTGCGTCGGCCGCCGGCTTCTCAGCAGCCTTCGGCTCAGGGGTCTTTGACTGCTGAGGAAGAGCTACCGCAGGCGGTGCGGGCCGGGGTGCGGCTGCAGGAGTCTTGGGCTCTTCGACCTTGGGAATGGCCGGCGGTTGTTGTTGCTGCGGCTGCTGCTGCTTCCGCTGAGGGCCACCCTTGATCTGTGACGAGATAATAGCCGGGTCAACGGGCGCACCCACGACGGTCGAGTGTCCAGTGGGGGCACGTCTTGCGGGCGGCGTATACTTGGCCTCGCCCCGCGAAGACGATGATGCAAGGGGGGGGAAGTCTTGCTGTCTGCGCACACCACTGTATTTGTCCTCCTCGTCACCGTCGCCCTGGCCCTCACCACCGACAGAGTCCATGACACGCTCTTCGGCGACGTGAGCAGTCATTGCCGTCGAGCCCTCAATCTCGCGAGCGGCACGTTCCGCCACAGCGAGACGCTCAGAGTATTGGGGATGGCTGCGGTCAATAGCCGTTGTGTAGTAGTTCTCGTTGTAGTCCGTCTTCAGGCCGAAAAGGCGCTCATTCGCGGCAAACTGGTCCCATTTTCCACTAGAGTTCGAGGGGCCCTCGAGGGAGCCATCAGCGGCACTGGGGCCGTCGGCAACCCAGCGAGTCAGGTTACGTTCGCCTCCTGCGCGATTGTTCGATATGGCTGTGTCCGTCCGAAATCCTGGTCGTGAGCCTGAAAGTAAAGGGTGTCGTTAGTCATTGAAAAAGATATACACATGTCCTCCCACCTGGAAAAGATCGGAGAGAGAAGGGGAAAGGGTACTGACCATTTGGTGCTCTAACTGATCCACCACCCTGGCCGCCACCGGGGCCGTCTTTGCGCTGGGGAGGCATGTTGGTCGAGTACGTTGTCTGTTGGTATCTCCGGATTGTTTCGGTGAGACCTAAAACAGGGGGCTCTCGCAGTCAAGCGAACCTGGCAAAGAATTCGTTAGTATTCGAGAGGACACTCTGGACTGTCGTGTGCCATGGCGAGCTATAGATAGTCCAAAAAAAAGCATATCACATACCTCAATTCGGAGAGGCGTTTATCGCAGAAAGCTGTCTCGACTAGTGATGAGTCAAGAGCTGAGGCCGTGCCGACTGATTGTAAGAGCAATTCAGTATGCAAAGCTGTCAAGAAGGAAAAGGTTCAGACAGAGTCGATCTCGCTTCCCGCTATCTCAGGCGATCAATCAGTGTCAAAAAGGGAGCTCGAAAAAGGAAGAGACACGAAAGTATCCCCAAAAGAACGAAAGTAAAAAAAAAGAGAGACGTAAAGGAAAAGGCGTCAATCGTAACGATGACAGGTTCCGTCAAGTCGAGTCAGGGGCAAATCAGTTTAATATTCGGGCGAAGAGAGCGTCTCGGTGGATACGTCCATGTTCGTAAACCCGGGGCACGTGTTGAAAAGAAGAAGAAGAAAAGGCTGATGGGGTGGGAGCTTCTCTCGAGGCGACGGTGCGCGAAAAAGAAGAAGCTGGCACTGAGACCGACGGGATCAAATGAATGGTAAGTCGCACGGCACGCTGGCGAGAGCGCAGAGGGTCCGATGCAGACGAAAGCGGTGCGAGATGTCGAGCGATGGGAGAATTGAACAAGCTCGACGTGGCTGGGGGAGCGGGCGCCGAGAACACCAAGACCAGATTCCAGGCGTTGAAATCGAAAAAGTGTCGTCGGTAGACACTAAAGGAGGGAGAGAAGATGCGCCGAGATAGGAGAGCAACGACAATGGAGGGGTGGTCGAGGAATGGATGGAGTCGACGGCGCGAATGCGGATTGGTGACGATGGGCGAAGGAGGAGAAGGGGGGAGATAGGTCGAGGGCCAGAGGAGAGGACGAGCAAGAACGGGAGGTTCGGGCTTTCTGTCGTGCTGGTGCCGGTGCTGCAACTGGGGCGAATCAGAAGAGCTGGAGGAAAGGGTGACAAAGGCGAAAAAAGAAGCCAAAGGAGGGAAAGAAGAAGAACAAAACACAACGCAGCGATGGAAGGGGAAAAGGAGGAAGAGGAGGGAAAAGGGGATGTGGTGAGAAATGAGGTCCTGGGAAGGTGGAGTTTTGTGTTTTTTTATTTTTATTTTGTTGACGGCGAGGGAAAGAAAAAGGTGGAGGGAGCCCAAAACTAGCCGTTTGGAGTGGACAACAGACAGCGCACAGGGGGAAGGGGCGAGCCTGCAAGCAAAGCAGCAGGTGCGTGTGGGAGGGAAGGTGTTTTGCAGAGACAGACAGAATAGGGAGGGCGAGAGCGACTGGGCGACGACTCACAGGGTCGAGAGACGGAAAGGAAGGGGCAGACGACTGGGGAAAAAGGTCGGGTGGGTCCAGAGAAGGAAAGAGCAGAAAAAGGGAAGGGGAGAGAACGTCAAAAAATTTTGGGAGCCGAACGGGAGAGGTGTCTCGTGTCTCACCTAGTGAAAAGTGGGGACAGTGAACAGCAGAGCAAACTGGGCAGAAAGAGAGCAAAGCGCATCGCCGTGGGCGTATTCGCAAACAGCTATTACAGATTACAGGAGACCATCCGCTGCAGGTGCGACCGATGACTGAGGCGAGATAGGAAAGTATACGACGTAATGCTAGTAAACAACAGGTATGATGTGTAAGGTGCAATAGCGAGGATGGCAGGAGCTGTGTTGGCAACACCTTCCTGACAAGGTATGATAACTACATGTGTACGCAGTATGGGCACAAACGCAGAAGGCGCGGCCGGCCGTTGTCTTTTGGAATCGGGGCAGGCTACGGGCGCTGTGCCCCCGTCTGGCTCTTTCCCGAAGCCGTCTACACAATACGTTGCGATTGCTCGTCCGATTGCGTCCATTGTGCGTGCCCATTCTTTGTTTTCTTCTCGCTGTCCCCCTGCCCTGCAGCTGCAGCTACGTTGGCCTTTTGAGTCGTTCCTGCCGTTGGCAGTGGCTCGTCAGTTGGCAGAAGGAGCAAACAGAAGAAAGAACACGGCGAGATACTCCGTATATGCACACATACACAACAGTAGCAAAAAAGCGGGGCGTGTCGAAAGTTTGGTTGGCTGAGCTTTGTTGGTCACTGAAAGCTTTGGACTTTGAGAAAATGCAAAGCATACGACGTGCTCAGTATGAGCAAAAAGTGCAAAGAGCTTGGAGCCCAACCAATTGTGCACGACAAAGTACTCCGTAGACTCGAGAGTTGAAGCATATGATGCTCTCTACGGAGTACTCCGTACGCATTCTGGAGTTGCCTCCTCCGACTTCCGTCCAGTCGTTCCTTCCCCGGGCTTCGTCCCTCGTGCCTCCCATTTTTGTGGTGGTATTCTAGGAAGGAAGGTCCGATCAAAAGCGGAGAAGGAGAATTCGGGGAAGGTTCGAAGGGTCCTCCTGGCGTGGCAAGGGCAGATGTATGTGTGTGGCTCGTGTGGGTAGCGGCGGGCAGTGGTGGGAAGGCGATTGAAACGATTGAAACTACGACGTATGGGGGCGGTTTTTCGAGCTGTTCGACCTTTTCGGGGGGCTTTTGGCGGACGGTTTCCAGGGCGAGCTGTCAGCCATGAGCTATCGTCCACAGCCTGTGCAGCTTGTGTAGCTGCACTGTGGAGGCTGGAGGGTAGTCACGACTTCCACGAGCCACAAGCGTTGCAAGCCGAAACAGAAAGGAGCGACTGTGAGTCTGCCTCCAATCTGGCAGGAGCTATGATTAAGTAAAAATGGCGTACGGGGTAACTCGTAGAAGAAAGAGCGGCCTTTAAGATCTGGCAGGAGCAATTGTGTGGATTGCACATATGGACACATTTTGCACCTCAATCGCCTCACACTGGTAAGGCGACAAGCCTTCGTTGGCACACAATGTTTGTACATATCTATCCGTACCTTGACCTGAAGAGCCCCGTTGTGATGCGGCACTGTGGCAGTGACCTGGCAAGGCCAGCCCGGAATGACCAATTTCGCCTTTCACCTTCCGTCTTCCATCTTCCGTCCTCCGCCCGCTTCTCCGCCCGCTTTTTGTTTCTTGTCGTCGTTTGCCCTGTTTCTGAGATCAATATTCACATCTTTTCGACCCAGCCATGCCGAGCCGGACAGCTTGAAGAAAGCCAGATAACGAACAACGTTGCTCTCTCGATTTGCTGTTGCCTACGATCGTTGACATATGTCTTTGTTGACCAGCAATCCCCGGCAAATTGAGGAAATTACAGGGCGTTGCCGTACCCACCTCAAAAGGCTCAAAGCCCATGCCGAAATCACCCAACGGTTATGGAAAAGGTCCCGAAGCTTGCCTGGAATCTTACAGACAACGCCCTGGAATTTCCCTGATAGAGCTTGCAGCTCGCAGGCATGTTTGGTGAGCCGCAAGTTGCAAGCAACGCAACACTGGCGCGTGCGTTCCCCCCCCCCCCCCCAAAAGAGCTCCAAAAAAGGTCCTCGAAAGAAAGCGCCAAGCGACCGGTCCGCGTATTTGGGTTTGGTCCAAATATTGTTCTCTGTGCATTCTTACGTTCTTTTTCCTCCTGCAAGCTACGACGAGATGAGCCGGGCGATCTGTGCGGATAGATGAGTCGTGCCACCAGAACGTGTTTTCATCGGTTCTGTACGCGTTCTTCCTTAAATTGTCATGACAGCACAACTTTGTCACTGCTTTCTTGACCAGCTCTCCTCAAAGAGAGCTCTCATAAATCCGACGCGTTACTTTATCCCAGCTTTCCGGTTTCCAGGGCGCGGGCTTCTCCGAGAAACAAAGCTGCCGTTTGTGTTTGGTGCTGCTGTTAGCTGACAATCCAGAAGAGGCAAAGGGCGACTGGCGGCCAGGCGGACCAGAGGCCGGTGGCGACGGGAAGAGGGAAACTAGCACGGAAAGGGCAACCGTTCAGGGGACCCAAAGCCTCGCGTGTGCCCAGGGACCATCCAATTTGGAAGCTGTGTTGGGCTGGGAGCTGCGAAAAGGCTGGAGCTGAGAACGAGTCGCGTGTGAGATGTAGGAAGAGATCCTATCTTATCTCATCCAACTCACTGGTACTCCGTACTTCATGCATTGTCGCTATGATCGAACTAGGGCTATGAATATCAAAACAACCGCCTTTGGCATAATCTTGTTGGAATCCATCAGCAATACAGCATATATATAATATAACTAGAGTTAGAGACCGAAACTAATAAGACGATGAGGTATTGTCGGATGCCTTCACAGCATCCAGATGTCAACACAAGTCAACCTTCTTCCATTCTCACGGCTTACCGCAATCTAAAACTCTACATCACGACCTCATCTTCCACGTACGGCCATAGATACTGGAAAATACGGGATCCCGTCCGCTCTCCCCTAGTCAAACCAGTAATCGGCGGATTAGTAGTTGGGTCGGTGACGACCAGCGAATACCCGCTGCTGTACGTTTTTTTTATTAGCTGTGTTGGCATGTCTTTTTGATTGTCATGGTCTTTTCGTCTTATTTTTGTTTCGCTGCCATGGATGAGGGTCGATACCTCTACCATTTCAACACTTTCACTTCTTCAAACCCTTTTTGGTGGCGCTTGTCTTTCTTTTCTTTTTCTCTTTTTTTGGTAGGCCTTGACCGGCATCCCTATCCTGCAGTTTGTATTTCGCTTTCGATTTTGGTTTTGACGTTCTTAGTTATGATAAATATGGTGCTTTCATTTCTGAGCTTCGAGTTTTCATGTTGCTTTACCCTTCTTCCATTCGTTTCTCCCACTTCCTTTTTCACGTACTTTATGGTTTTTTCTTTTAAATGATTGCAAAAACGGCAAACGGAAATAAAAACACACGCATGTCATGTTCGTCAATTACTTGAACTGCTAGGCAAAAGTAAAGCCGTCGTAGAAAAAAAAAGGGGAACTGTATTGTCGCAGTATGCAAACAGATCAACAAGAATAACGGTATCATGTGCTTGTCTTAAAGGACAGTGTATGCGAAATCTGGACTCTAGGAAAACAAAAGAAATAAAGGCGCAAAATGTGAATTAAGGAGGAAACAAAACAGAGGGTAGGTATATACAGAAGAAACAAAGACGCTCGCCGCTGTTCATCGTGTCAATATCACATTATCGTGCAGTCGCGATCACCTCTGTCCGCAGCTTGTTGCCGCTGGTAGGCATTGTAGCTGCCTGGTGTGTAGTTCTGGCGGCCCGAGCTTGAGCTTGAGTTTGTGGCGTAGCCCACAAGAGGGCGCGGGGACGGCGTTGTTCTGGACCCGCCACCTCCGCCGCTGCTGCTTCCAGCTGCACTGCTGCTGCCGAGCGCGGCAGACTCCGATCCAGGGGCTCCAGGGGGTGGGTGGTACGGTGCGAGCTTGGCTGCTTGCTCGTACGACGGGGGTGCTTCGTCACCGTCTTCTGGGTCCGCAGGGCGACTGACAGCGGGCCGTGTGTTAACACGCGAGTTAGAAATGGGAGGCAAAAGTGGACGGATAACTTGCTGCTGCTGCTGCCGGGACGACGGCGAACTCGAGGATGTGCGCCCCAGGTTGTTGTTGCTGTACTGGCCGATACGTTGTCCGTTCGACATGGTCGACCCGAGAGCCGAGCCGGATGCCGAGGACGACGAAGTGCGGCTGTGGTTGTTGGCATCCAGGAGGCTTGTGCTTGAGTAGTTGGCCGAGCTGCGACGGGGCGAGACGGGAAGTGGCTGTGAGCTATTGTACCGTCCGCCGCCGGCTGCATTGCTCGGCCGGCGCGAGTTATACGCACTCCCACCACTCTGGCTGCCGGCAGGTCGGGCATTCTGCTCAATGAACTGCTCGGACAGCCGACTGTTGCGACGGGCCTCGTCAGCACGCTGCTGCTCCTCTTCCTCTTCTTGCAACTGGAGAGCCAGAGCGAGATCCCGGTCTTCCTGCTCGTGTCTTGACAGCTCCTCGCTCGAGAGCGGCTGAGACTGCTCGGCTGCTGGTGACTCGTTTTGGCTCTGACGGCGACCGCGCACTGTAGACCATATGCCTTGGCCGTTGCTGGACGATCTACCACCATTGCCGGCGCCGTTGTTGCTGCGAGAGCTACCAGCGCTGCCAGTGCCAGCGCCAGAAGGGATCTGCTGGAGGCTGTTGCCGCCGACAAGACGGAAATCGCCCGAGCAGAACTCGGCGTGCTCGCCGTTAACATCAACCAGCGTCTCCCAAATTACCTCGTCGTGGCCTGCGTAGCCGGCGTCTGTCACGAGCGACAGCAGCTGCATCGTCTGCGGGTGGCGGTAGAGTGTCGAGAAGTGGTCGTTCCGGAACAGGATCGCAAAGCTACCTGGGCGCATAGCCTTCGCAACGACGTCCAATCCAAAGGGTGTCAACTGGGTGGCAGAGACTTGCAAAAATGTCTTGATCTCAAGAATGTCCTGGAAAAGCTGCTGCTCTTCTTCGTTTAGGCCGTCACCGTCTGGGCTGCTGAGCTTCTCCTCTAGCTCCTCCTCACGAAACAGTAGATTTTGGACATCTTCATACGAGGCTGCCTGGCGACTGAGAGCCTCGTAGGCACCGTCTCCCTTTTGCGGGAGCCAACCGTGGATGAGTGGGACGCTGAATGTTGCATACAACTGCATCTCACGGGTATCTTCAAAAGTGCCGGGAATCAAGTCGTCGCGCTCTGTCGGGTGGAGATGAGTGAGGGAGGTACGGCGGAAAGCGGTGATGACTTCTGGCGTCGGGATGAAGCGGGGGTTGACGTTCATGCCAGTATGCAGGCCCTTCAAGAACCTGTACAGCTCGTCGACGTCTGGCAGGTTGCTCTCGCTGCTGCTTCTCCGCGATGACATAAGCTCGTCAAACACAGCATCGAGGAGGAAAGACAGGCTGACCTGCTCGCGTGAGCGCAGAGTCTCGACGAGGGCTGTGTTGACATCGGCAGGCGTGGTAAGAGTGAGTGCGTTGACCAGGGCCACAAGCGGGCAGGGTCCGTTGGCGTTCTGCACGAGTATTGGAGACACACGAGGGTTCTCAGCCGCGCAGATATCGTGCCATCTGACGTTCTTGACCGCATATGTCTCCGCCTTGCCCGACTCCGAGGGCCGGGGTGGCTGTCTTGGTGGAGCAACACCATCGACGTCGAGCATACTCCGTGGAGGGAGCCGTGGTGCTGGTGGTTCTGACTCTTGGACAGTAGTCGGTTGGCTGGAAGGGGGTGGCCCGGGTGGTGGCGCATACGTCTCCTCAGCAATGGCGGCCGGGCTTGGCTCGTCGGGCTTGCTGGTCGGTGGTGGAGAGTCGATCGAAATCAAGGGCGCGGATGTGTCGACTACCGGAACAGGTACTGCTGGGTTGACACTCTTGCCCTTGAGCTTCTTCTTCTTGATCGGAGGTTTGGGTTTGCTGGCACTGGCACTGGCCTGGTCTGGGTCCTCATCCTCGTCGTCGGTAAAGTTCTCCCAGGTGCTCTGTCGTGAGAGCTGGCCTGGGGTAGGCTCGTTTTCGACCAAGTTCCAGCCTTCGCCTGCCGATTCGGTGACGATATTGGTAGGTAGTGCCTGTGGCTGGCCGCTGCTGGCGCCGAGATCGTCCCATGCGTTCCTATCCTCAAAAGCACCGTTGGTTTCGCTTCCAGTCTCCTTGCCACCCAAAGGAGTAAAAGGTGGCCGAGGTGGAGGTGCTGCACTGAATGCGCCGGTTCCTGGTGCTGCGGCTGGCGAGGCAACCTCGTCCCATCCAGCAATATCCGTCTCCGTCTCTTCGTCCGGCGGGAAGCTAATCAGATTTGAATCGCGCACGTTCCCAGCAGCAATGTTTGGCGAAGCCCGCCTTGACGGGTACCCTGAAGCATTCTGTGACGCCCAAGCATTCTCGCCTGCTCCGACGGCCTCGTTTTCCAAGATCACCGGTATTGGCGCTTGGGAACCGCGCCGGCTGTCGGTCATTGTTGGCTGCCACGGGTTCCCGGCTTGGTCGTCCATGCTTAGTTGGGAAAGGCTTGCTGTTGGAGGTAGTGGTTGAGATGTTGATGGTGGTGGCTGAGGATGGGGAGCAGAGGAGGATGGTGGAGCGGCAACAGCCGGGCTCTGAACGGGGCTCTCGGCGCCTGCCAATGCTCTCCGCTTGAAGGGGTTTGTCTCAGAGAAGCCAGAGGCCGTGCTGCTACCGGTAGCGCTCTGGAGAAGGATGGTTGGAATGGCTGTCGGTGGTGCTTGCGGTTGCTGTGAGTTTGGTTGCTGAGTGCTGTAGCTCTGGTTCACGGTGCCTTGAGGTGGAGGTTGCGCCCATGCCGACTGTTCCTCTTTCTGGAAGTTCGAGTATGAGCTCTGCGGAGAGGGACTGTAGGAGTTGGGATGCGGGTTCCGGCCGGGCCGCAAAATGTCGGGTACGCTGTCGCCGGCCGCACCGCCGGGCGAACTGGGAGCAGCGCCATCGTATGACTGTGGTAAGGGTTTCCGGGCAACCATCGTGGGCATGTATCGGTAGAATCGAGAGAGAGAAGAGGGACCAAGGTGAGAGTTGCTTGATCGGACGAAAGACGTCCTACGGCGGGTGATGTTGTTTCCAACCTTGAATTCTATGAAGCTGGACTGATACGTGAAAGTGTTACTGCAACTGCTGCAAGTTGTATTTTGTTGTATTTGACTGTACTGGCTGCCTGGGATGTGGCTGTCGTGGCTGTCGTGGTCGTCGTGGGCGCGAAAAAGAGGCAGCGTCAAATGAGGTAGACGCCCTTGATTCCTGATTGCGTCACTGCACCCAAAGCGGCGAATGCTGATGTGGATGGCGGCTGCAAGTGGGGTTTTGTTTTGAGATGGGATGTGTGCGGTATGGCGGCACAGCGGTTGGGTTGTAAGACTCGCACGGCTGTCGCGAAACAACACAACAAAAAGGATGAATTGGGTTAAAGCCGAGAAGTTTGGGAGGATGCTGAAAAGAAGAGAAATGGGTAATCAGAGCATGGAAAGAGGAGGCTGAGAAAATAATTCGAATGGAAGGAGGTAGTCGAGGTCGAGGGGGGAAGGTGCGGGAACAGGCGGCAGCTTAGGCTGGTTTGTTGCAGCGCGCGGCTGGTCGGAAGGCTGCGCTGAGTCTCAGCGGCGGAGCTCGAAGAGGTGTGGAGAAAGGTACGGCGAGGCAGGCGCGAATAATTAGACAAAGACGGAGGCCAGAAGCTGGAATGGAGCAGCTAGGCGTTCTTGCTCTTGCTCTTGTGCAGCTGAATACGTCGTATTAGGAGATACCCATACACAGAGAGAGCGACCCATATGCGATACTAAATAAACAAAGTGACTTCCCAGTCAGCCGCGTTGCACTGTCTTGATATGTATGTACCTCTTTCCGTCCTATGATTTTTGAGTCAAGAGCGGGAAGGCGCGAAGCTGGGCGGCTGCTTGGTTTTGGGCGAATTCGCCTCTGGGCGCCCTCCTGGCAGGCTTTGGACGGGCTTATGTCAATGAAAGGGAAAGTGCGATGTCGGTAGGCAGGGGAGAAGTGGAGGAAAGAGCAAACTGGCTGTGGCGGATCGAGAGAGGCTCAGATAACATCGTCTCAAGAACTTTAAGAGACTTTGGGTGAGAGAGACGACACAAGCTGAACAACGTACGAATCGAGGTACTGCTTCAAGTTTTATTTTGACGAGAGCGTTTCCTATTATCTTCCTACGAGAAAATGGACACACATACGAACTAATTGTTGCTGCCTTTGTGGCCAAAGTCGTTGGCTGACGTTCGTCCGTGTTAGGCAGCAGCAAAAAAAGAGCAAAACGGGAAGGAGAGGAGAGGCCATTGTGCGATGCGCTGTTTGCTCGTGCTCCAGGGCTCTTGGCAGTGCATTTAGCACACACTAAGGAGCAGAATACAGCCGCCCGCCAATTGGGAAATAAGACGAAAAGGACGAAATAAGACGGGGCCAAACAGTAAGGTTATGATACCCAGAATACGGCGAGAGCCTCGAAAGCTGATTCTTGAGTTTAATTTACGTCTTGTCCGCACGTCTGGTCATTTGAGTCTAGTCTGTGATCTTCTGACCTTTGACAGGCGATCGGCAGGTGGAGAAGTACTAGTAAAAGGCCACTATATGCATAAAGAACGGTGTCAATAGCCATGGATAGAGCCAAAAAAAAAAAAACATTTAGAGATGCCTAGCCGCTAAGCATGTTGTGTTTTCCCGACCATTTACCTTCAGACCGCTGTCAAATGTCCAAGAGTTGACCCGAAGATGCGGAAGCATGAATGCAATTGTCTATTAATATCTCATAACTTCAGTAGCGCGGAAGTATCTGTCAACCGTGACAGTCGCTGAATATCGTTGGAAGGGGACCTATATGAGCATGTGGAGAGCAGGGGAGGAGGCCATAAACATAGAAGAGGCGGATAGCCGACAGAGAAAAGACAGAAGAAGTGGTGGATACAGACAGAGAACAAGACGACGCTGGGGCTATATAACAGATGGCTTACAAGGGAACATAGTACCGGTGGAGGGGAAGAAGATGAGGAGGTGGGAGAGGAAATGTAAATTCAAGAGATACTGCCCGTGAAAGAAAGAGACAACAACGTACGACGTGATATATATGCCATTGGAAAAAATAAAGAAGAAGTGAAAAGAATAAAGAATAAAGCTGAAGAATGCAAAACGCCAAATACCCGCAAAACGACGATGGCAGCGCGCTCGCTCGCTTTCGCTCTCGCCCTCCCACCATAGTCTATTGGCTACAACAACAGACTACCGCACGACATAGTTCATCTTCTCCAGCCGCCTGCACGCCTTCATCTCGTATGTGTTGGCAATCTCCATCTTGTCGGCATCCTGGAAGATCCAGCCCTGGGCCTCGTCGACGAGCCGCTGGCGGTGCTGCATCTCGCGCTCGCAATTCGCCCGGAGCGTGCGGACAAGGGTGACGTCGGCATAGTTGTCGAGCTGGGCGAGTTTTTGAGGGTTTTCTTTGAAGGGCTGGAAGGCCTTGTCCGTGGGGTCGACAAAGTATTTGACGTTGCTCTTGGTGCGACGGCCCAAAGTCAATGGGGGCTCGGGGGCGTCAAAGACCATCTGCGGCATGGCAGGCTGCGAGCCGGTACCGTCGCCTGTAAACAAAGACGAAAGCAGCGGCAGGATAAACAGGATGAGGATGGGCAGCATGCCCATGAGGGTCGAGAACAGGCTTGTCTCCTGTTGCTGTGCCTGGCCAGCCTGGCCATTGGCCTGCCGCGGACGCGTCCGTGGCCGTGCGCCGCCGAACTGGTGCACACGGAAGCCGGGGCCGCCGCCCATGTTAAAGACGAACTGCGGGCCAGTATCGAAGCCTAGAGCTGTTAGCAAGTGTCTTGTCTTTGCGCACAAACAGAAACGATCATTCTTCTGAACGACAGGGTCTCACCTCCAAAGGGACCGCCGAAGCCGCCGCCGCCACCAAAGAACCGCCGGAACATCTCCTCGGGGCTAATGTCCTCCTCCCATCCACCGCCCATGCCGCCGCCCATGCCACCTGCTCGTGCGAACGGGTTCTGCATGCCCGCACCACCACCGCCGCCACCGCCTCCTCCTCCACCTCCGAACCGCGAATCTGGGTCCGTGCCAAACCGGTCAAACTTGGCCCGTTTGTCCTTATCACCCAGCACGCTGAACGCGCGCGAGACCATCTTGAAGGCCTCGTCGGCGTTGGGGTGGCCGTTCTTGTCCGGGTGGGTCAGCAGACTCTGTTTGCGGTATGCTTTCTTGACTTCGCCATCGGTGACGGTCTTCTGGATATCCAAGATCTCGTAAAAGGCCGTGGCCTGGCAGCGCCGGATGCGGAGGACGGCGGCGGCCTGTTCGGGGGTATGTTTGCGTTCCTGGTTACCCTGGTTGTGTTCACGGTGGCGGGCTTTCTCGCCGCCGTTGGAGGCGTCGGCCCCGGACGCTGATGCGCTGGGCATGGCAGCGAGTGTGTGGGGGAGTGTTGAGAAGAACGGAAGGTAACTATTTGTCGTCGGGTGATATCCGAAGTGACGAGATAGGGGGATGGATCGGAAAGAGCCGTCGAAGAAAAAAGAACGGCGATCGACAATCAAGTCGATATGCTATGTCGGTCGTCTGGTCGTATGAGGTATATCTGTGTCGACGATGATGCTGCTGTAGTCACACGCTCGCGTCGGTTGTCCGGGATCGTGGGATGCGTGTCGCAATAGGGGTCGCTTCGTAAGATGTTGTCGTGTCGTCGTTGATCTTGAAGGCGATGCACCCAATTAGGGAAAACACAGAGAATAACACAGAGGAAAGCGCGGAAATGCGACAAGGAGTCCTCCGTTGTGGTCTGTCTGTCTGGGTCTTCTGCGGCTCCTGGAATACGCAACAGAGGTCGCGAAAAAGAAAAGGCTGCGGGTGGTGAGGAAATGGCGTTTGGCGTTTGGCGTTTTGCGCTTTTGGCTGGGTGCGCAAGAGAAGAGGACACGGCTCGCCTGGTGCTGGTGCTGGCTGGTGTCTTTGCTAGTTTTTTACCTATTAAAATGAGTAAAATTTAATATTTATTTACGTCGTTTTCCCAGTCCCCTCCCTATGGAACGGGGGAGCGGACCGATAGGTCATGCTGGGAGCAGGCCAAGGCCCGGGCCAGGCCCCTGTAATCATGGTGGCACAAGAGACAATCTCACAATCTGGCGTGCTGGCGTGGAAAACAGATGGAAAAGATAGGCTTCTCTAGGGGACCTCAACCGCCTGCCAGTTAGGGCAGAGGTCTACTCCGTAGTGCTCTGATACGGAATACACGGGACCTAGAGGGAGGAAGAGGAAATGCAACCCTTTGTGTCCAAAGACTGGAAGAGGGCAGACTGCAGCAAAGTGTCAAAATGCTCCTTTGCAACAAAATGGACAAATCGTTCTGGAAGCAGATGCCATACGACGGAACGAATTCGGAATAATCGACTGTCGCCCGCGTGTCTTGCAGTAGGTCTAGGCCTGTATACAGCAGGCCAATGAGAGCGAGGCTACCGAAAGTGCTTAAGAGGGACCGATTACTCATCCAAGCTACAGCACACAGGCCTTTCTTGTTTCTTGGATTGGGACTCAGAAAACCGACGTCACTTTTTTCTTCTCCGCTAATTGCTCGAAATTGAAGCTTTTCAAGGCACGCGACTTTACCAATTGCACCTCTTTTTCACCAGCCACAGTTCGACGAGAATACCGCAGCAAATACCCGAAAAGCCTGGCAAAAATGGCATCCAACGGCAGCGAATCAATTACGAAAGAAGCCGAAAAGGCTGTCGAGGATATCAAAAAGAGCTCCCTCACCGAGAAGCTCTCCGCATGGGGGTGTAGGTCCCACGTCTCCGGTTTCCGTCTAATTGCTTCCTACTAACGGGCGCCAGCCTCCTCAATGCCTCCAATGGGTCTGGCAACTCTGATTATTGCCCTCCATGCACGGCCCATCCAGCCGTTCCCGCTCCTCTTTGCCCCCGCCCTCATGTTTGCCAGCTATGTCAACGTCGCCGGCTACGTCACTGATGCCGCGGGCATGGCCGCCGCCTGGAGCGGTATGTACGTGCTGCTGTCGCTGCGGCGGCGTGGCCGCGGCGTTCTGGGACTCGCGAGTCGGGCATGGACGCCGGCGTCGCTGCGGACATCGACGCAGCGGCTCAACACGCCGGCGCGCCGTGCGGTGAGCGCTGCGGCCATTGGTCTAGGCAGCATCAACACGGTGGCTGGTGGCATTGTGTACGGCATCACGGGTGACCGGGTGAAGGAAGCCCAGGAGCGTGAGGAGCGCAACCGATGGGGCAACTAGGTCAGCCAAGGTGAAGTAGAGTGCGGACGACGTGTTTTGGTGGATGAGGTAAAGTGAGAAGCGATGAGGGAAAGATACATGCTTAACAGAGCGAGACATCATAAAAGGAAAGGGACACGAACAGGAACAGGAAAAGGAACAAGGATACTATATGGAACATGGGGGTACGCCAAGAGAATGTAGGATACAAGTCGTGGGAGGAAAGAAACCGGGCATGCCTAACAAACGGGCATGCATGTATATAATATAAGGATATTAAAATATAGAGCCAAATCTCCAGCCTCACATAATGCTGATGAACGATGAACGCATCGAGCCCAACAGTATACAGTAATAATGCCACTTCAAAGGACAGGAACAAAAATTACAGAGTAAACCTAAAAAGCTGGTTGTGTGAATCAAGAGAATAGGAAAAGAGAGGTAATTTGTAAAATCGACAAGAAACCAAACCAAACTGAAAAAAAAAGACAAATTGAAGTTGCACGCATTGCGCACTTTGCCTGACCACACCAACGCCGTAGGATGCTGAATATAACTAGAACCCGTACTGTTATCCTCTTTTTTTGTTGTATATCGCTCCGGGGTTTTTTGTTGAAAGGAAGACTGCTCAGCTCTTGATACGTCTTCACGCTCCCCCCCCTCGGCACAAAAATCGTCTTCCGCTGCCGAACACTGTTGCCAGATCCGAACACCTCTTTAGACAGAAGGAAGGGAAAAGAATAAGAAAAAAAAAAGGCCACCGAAACAAAGGAAATAGAGACTGTGAAAGAAAGACAAAAGAAACAATAAGCCAAATTATAGGGCTTGTGGGGAGAAAGATCTTGCTCACTCCCATATATGGAGCCGTCGTGGTTGTTTGATTCTGTGACCCGAATCGTCAACTTGTACTGGTCTCCATTACCTCGAAGGTTTCTAGTGCTCGTGCTCATGGCCGTGTTGGCGGGGGCATCTTGGACCCGGAAATCATCCAGATGAAGAGCACCGTCATCGAAAAGAAACTAGCTCGAAAAAAGTTTGGTACCCGGAAACCGACCGTGGTCGGTGGGGGACGGCCGACCAAGGGACCGCCGATGCGGCTCTTGATGATAAGGTCGTCAATGTCCAGATCGTCGCTAGCCAGTAGCTTCTCGATGGTCGACAGTGCGAACGCTTGGATGTAGTCGATGTCGCACTCGCGCACCTTCCTGCCCGCGTAGGCACGGTACTCGTCCGTCACCGAGGTGCGGTCCCAGCCGGCGATCTTGCGCACGACAGCGACAACACAGCCTGTCCGATGTCTGCCTTGGTTGCAGTGGATCAGGAGCGGGTAGTTGCGGTGATCGAGGACAAGATTCAGGATCGATTCCATTGTTGCCAGCGGAATGTCCTCCTTCTTTGTGCCCTTCATCGCGAACATGCGGTGGTTGATGTGATTTCTGTCGATAAAGTCACGGTATTCGTCTGTGTAGTTCTTGTCCACCAGAGTGACAATCGTCTTGAGACCGAGCTGTTCGAGAAAGTCGTAGTTTTCAGGCTTCGGATAGCTACTCCGGAACAGGCCGGGCATCACAAAGCCAAAGTTGATGGGTGCTCCAGGAGCGACCTCTGGGACGCCCTCGAGGTCGAGTTCGAGGTCTCTGAAGGCATCTATCAATGTGTTAGTCAACTGACATGGGCCAGAAAAAAAAGGGTGTCAAGCGCGTGCTTACCATCAAGGTCGATGGGCGTTGCGTCGCCGCCAACACTGGAGGGAGTTGATAATGAGGAGTAGGAGGAGGAGATTGTGCTAGCTTGGCTGCTGGTGGTGCCACTCAACGCGCCCATGCCCGCATCCATGTTCATGTTCATGCTGGTGCGGACCGAGAGTCCATGCTGGCCCGCACTGGCAATCATGTCGGAGTACTGGCTTGACTGGCTGAGCTGGCTTTCCAGGCTCTTGGCGGCTTCGGCGGATTGCCGGAGCTCTCGTAAATCGGCGTCGAGTTCGTCTTCGACAAATGATCGCGTGCTCCGTCGCGTGAGCATGGCCATGTCGTGAACGTCCATCGCGTCGGAAGTTGAGTACTGTGGAGTGTAGTCGGTCTCCATCTACGTGAATGGACGAGTCGTGTAGAAGTAATAGAAGGAAGATAGCGAAAGCGAATCAAAGATAATGGAGGATCAAGACAAATTATTCCTTGCCGGGGATCCGGGGTGAGGGCACGAGATCGATGGGCGGAGGAGGATCGGGGCCGTCCGTAAGGTGCGAGTAGGACGATGGGTCTTATCAAAGACGAGCAGAGCAAAGCAGTCGATCAGGAAGTTCAAGATTCAATAATCCCCGAGCGAGGTTCGTTCTGAGAATCCGGTGTCGAGTATTCTGAGGATAAAGTGAGCGCTGCGTAAAAGTCGAGCTTCTGCTCGCCTCTTAGGAAAGAGGGCTTGTTGAGGTTTGGAGCAGCATCTTGTTGGCGTGATCCGAAAATATAAGGAAAAGACACAAACGAGAACCCGGTGACCGAGTTCCGATATTTGTCGACGAAGATCAGAGTTCAAACCTCGAAAGGCGGACACGTAAGGTGACGGATGTTGGATGTGTAAGTTGTTGAGTAGGAAGATTGGAGACGGATGTTGCGTGGGTTTTTTTTCTTTTCTTTTTCTTATGGCGATTCAAGGGTCACTGTTGGCTGCTGTATTATTTTTTTGCGGGTGGCTCTTAGTGGTCGGTGAAGAAAAGCGGAAATGGCTGGTGTGGTTTAATGCATGGTCGCAAGACAGCTTGCCTAGAACGTGGGATATGGACGTGGGAGGGGACAAAATAGCAGGGGCGAGAAAGCGGGGACGCCTGCCAGGTTCCTGGAGAAAGTGTTCGAAGGGAGACGAAGACGTAGGGGCATTGCTGATCCTGAGAGAAGTGGGAGAATTTGTGTGAACCAGACGAATCTGATTAGAAGGCAGATGTGAGAAAAGGGAGAAACGGGGATGAAAGAAAGTCGAAAGAGAGCAAAGAGAAGCTCGCAGGAGGATGTGGGAGGGCATGCGAGGAAGGAGGGTCTTTTCTCTCTCTCCTTCCTATTTTTTTTCTGCGCTTTCCGGGTTTAGATGGCAGCTAGGTCGCGCCTTCCTGAATCTATCTATTTTCTGTTCACACATGGTACAGTGCCGCAGTGCACTTTCCTTCGATCGACCTATTCTGTATTACGTCGTACTTTCTTTTATTGTCACTATTTTGGCAAGTTGCGCCCCCTACACACACCCTTTCCACTTCTGTTGAGGGAGAGAAAAACAACTAAAAAGCACAAGCGCGTTCGGCGAAGTTTGGGAAATTGGTCAGCCCACGGCGGCTCTCGCGCCTCCGACGTGTGCGAAAAAAAAAAAACGAGACGAGGATAAAGAGCGCCTGTTTTGGCACTGTATTACTTCGCCATTCGGGCCAGGCCTAGGAACCAGCCGGATACAGTGAACAAAATTTTTACTGATCGTAAAAGTCTCGTGACAGTTTGGAAGACCTTTTTCATTGCTCTTTCCTCTTTGCCTTTGCTTGTTCATCAATGTTATCATCAAGGAAAGGGCGGATAGCAAATGCATTGATTGAGAAGCAGGTGCCAAGCAGGTGCAGCGCCAATTTGGAGAAAGAGCCAGAATCAGACGCGGCAGGAGCGACCTGCGTAATGAAGGAATGAATTGCCTGCCTGCCTGCCTGCCTGCCTGTAAACGACCCTTTGCAAACAAGGCGAGCAAGAAGAGGAGGAGGGACCGACGCCGCGTTCCAGTAACTTGGACATGCCGAGGAGCACACCACACGTTGAGAAGTGGCAGAAAGAGATCGACTGGCGTGAGATCCTATGCCAGGGCAGGCGCGAGCGAGCCGCCAACATTAGGTCAGAAAGACTGAGTAGAAAGCGCGGGACGGGGGCAAAAACGCTTCGTCATGGCAAGTACAAACGACCAACACGTGAGCAGCATCCGTCTCGCGTACAGGGCGTAAGGCTAAAAAATCCAGACATTTTAAAAGTACTCCTTACACACACCAAAAAAAAAAAAAAACCCAAATCCCCCCCCAAAAAAGACCCCAGAAAAGGTCAATCCAAAGTCAATTTGCACCTCGAAAATGCACCCAAGTGCATGCCGCCCGTGCCATCGCGTCAAATCCCCAGCCAGGGATCTGGACTGCTGAAGACGCAGCTTGTTCTGCAGGGTCTACTTTCTGCCCACAGCGTTTCAGTGCCTTGGTTCTCTGTCTCAGCGTCTCAGCGTCTCAACGCGGTCACCGGTGCCTTTTCGGCAGATCCATGTCATCCAAGCAGCCAAGCTCTAAATTTGGAGCGCGTTCGGCGAGCACGGAGCATCTGCTCAACCCTGTAAATTTGGGGTAAATTTTGGCTGTGAGAGGAGAGAAGAGACGGAGTTAATGCGTCGTATCTCAGCATGTCGGCGCGAACGCGTAAAGTCTTGCTGACAGCACACGCCAACAAAAAGGCTATTATTCTCTGTGTAATCCGATATTGTATTTTGTATCTTATACGCGTAGAATGGACGTCTTTAAGATTGCTTGATAATACATAGTATATCGCTGTTCCCTGGCTGTATGGTTGCGAGTTATGTCAGAAAGTTACAGACGCTGAGCAAGATACAGGTGATTGTCTCAATTATCGCCTATGACAGACGTCGTTCAAACAAATAAAGATCAGAACCGTTGGCGTAGGGAAAAAGGAGGAGACCATAGAGGGCCTGGCCCCTTGCGTGGGAACGGCACGTAACACAGAAGCGGAGACCGACGTTGAAGTAGAGTGCATGCACTCAAGAAAAGAGCATCGGCCAGACTGAGACATCACGGCCAAAACACTTTGTAAACACTCCACAGAGGGTCTCTTACATAATATGACAACGGCGACGAAAATATTTAGGAGCGGCAGGGCCAGAAGAAACCACAAACATCCACAGACTGTCGGTCTTCTCTGATCCTTTTCGTGAGATCCCGGAGACTCCGGGACAACCGTGGCGTCGACGACCTTCTCGGCCAGTGGCTGGTATTTCCTTTCTTTATGTGCATGGTGCGCCTCGCAAAACCTGTCGTGGGGGGCTGGCCGGGGCAGCTTGGGCTATTTAGACCTTTCCAGGCCTTTCGAAGCTTCACAACCACTCACAGCTACTCGAGAGGAGTCTCCTTGTGGTTTTTTTCTTCTTGCTTTTGCGCCTGGCAGCCCTGTCCAGCCAGCACATGCCGTCCCCACCGGCAGTCTTCGGTGAGCGGAAGCGGCAGCGGCAGTGAGATCCTTTTGGGGGTGGGGCCTCCCGTTTTTTGGCGGGCTAAGGGTCCTGGCTCGTGCAGCCCGCCTCGCATGGCGGATGTTAATCGACTATGCTAGATCCTGTCACGGTGTATGATGGATGGAGTATCGATGCTTGGGTTCGGTCTTTGTGTGGATGTCTGTAAACATAGTCTAGTACTGAGAAGATGGGCAGAATGCTTTGATCGTGTGATTTGGTCGCGGCTGCACCCGCAATGCCGGCCGCGCCGTGCCCTTGTCGAGCTGCTAGTGGCCGGGAACTTCACACGAGCAATTTCCCTTTCGAAAAAGAGAAGAAGGCAGTGAGAAGTCGGTGTCTTGATTTGGGTCGGCTAATTGTGAAAAAAGAAAAACTCAAAATAAGTGGACAGGGGACACGGCTTTGGAATCGGGGCATCAAAAAATCAAACAACAGGATCGACATCAACTGCCATGTCGTCGAGCACCATGTCGTCCTCGATATTATCGTGGATTTCACGAGCATCTGACTCAACAGACTCCCTGACGTCGAGGTCACCAATGTTGAGAAGCCCAAACCTGGAGCTGATCAAATCTTTGAGCTTGCCCCTGTCGTGGCATTGGTCTGCCAAACTTGCTGCCGAGAGAACCCACTGTCGAGCTTGGTCTTCGCGGCCACCAGCGAACCAGTCGATGCCTTCATTGAATGAGGTTGCGGCGAGAAACTGGAGCTCATCCTCGGGCCAGGATGCCATTGCCTGTACATACGGGGTTAGCAAGATTTCCACTTGCGGAACGCTTCCGTCTCCAGTAACATCAAAACTTCTTACCCCGGAGTCCAACCCAACTTGTATTATCTCCTTGACCTCTTCCAGTATCTGGAAGGCAGCATCGTTGTCACGGTAAAGTGCCGCCTGGAATAAGCAGCGGTAGTATTTGATGAGCTTGTCACCCCCGAGGTTGCCTGCTTCGTGCAGTTTACTGACAATGAGGCGCATGGTTGAGACAAACTCTATTAAAACGATGTTGTCAGTATGAGTTTTAATGGTGGCATGAATAAAGAGAAACGACGTAGCCTGAACTCACTCTTGCTTGGAACGTGAGCTTGTGACCGTAGAAGAGAGTCACCAAGAACGCGAAGCGTGTCTGGTTCTTGACAAGAAGCGGCAGTCTCGCAGATACTCTCCAATTCATCCCAATCACCAAGGCGGATGGCTCCTTCAAAATCAAACACAACCAGTACAGAGAGCTTACTGAGCATATCCGAGGGACGAGTATCCTTGTCAAGCTTTCCTTGCTTTTTGAGCTCGGTATGGAAGGCTCGGATATGTTCACGCATAGACTGGCAGTCTTTCAGCGTTTGCTCTTCTGATTCAGGCATAGACGGCCGCCTCACCAGGGCGGCCAATGCGGATGCGATGAGAAACCGGCAAATGAGTCGCTTGGAAGATAGGTCTGTAGTGGCATGCATTGCTCTGTCGTCGGAAAACAAGTTGGTGATCTTCACGCATGCCTCTAGGATGCACACTGTGTATCGCAGGTCCAATGTTCCCGAATATTTCAGGCCCATGTTGTATGACGCCCTGCAGAACCATTCAAGCTCGTCCGTGGTGAATTGTCGCTTCCCGACCTCGACTTGAGAAGTCCTGTCACTTTCCATTGCATCGACAGCTGTACGTCTTGTTAGTTGTGAATCTGTCTGCGCGCGAAGAAATTTTCTGACTTGCCACCACTGAACATGTCTGCAAGATCCTGGGTTGCTTGCTGCTTTTTGACAGACGCTTTCTCGGATGGTACAGTTCCATTTTTGCCTGCCTCGTCTATCATGTCTCGGAGCACGAGAATTGTGCAGCGGAAGAGAGCGGGCGCATGCACTTGGCTCGAAGGGTCGTGGTTGATGGCGTCCGCAAGTCTCTTCATAGCCTGAACCATGAATTGCGGCGCCTTCTCGTGCCTTGCATGGAGAACACACGCGTGAAGAAGCTTCATTTTGCCGGAAGAAATGGTTATGCCTCTGAGGCAATCGGTCGCCATCTCCAGGTCGTCTGCCTTGATTGAAAGCTTGAATAGGAAGTACTTGGTCATCGGCTCGTCGCGGGAAGATTCAGGCATGCTGACATAGACTGCTTTGGCTGCATCGACATCGCCATTTTCGATGCAACACAGGAGAAGTTTTCTGCGAAGGGTTAGTGTCTGTCGGTATGACGCTGAATACTGCTTTGGATAAAGCGAGCTCACCTTTCGATCAGAGGTCTGTTCGTCCGCCCGCTCGCCTCAAAGATGTGGCACAGAGCGAGGCGGCACCATTGGATGGCCGTCACGTAGAGCCTCTCTTGGTATCCTTGTTCGATGCGCTTCCATATCAACTGAGAGGGGGTCAGTTTAAGTTTTTTTTTTTTTTTTTTGGTCGACCTCGTCGTGCTGCGGCTTACCGTTTGGGCTGCAGAAGCAGTGTCGGCACCGATTGGTATCCTTAACTTTGACAGGACGCTTTGAACTGCGTCCAGCTCCTCTTTTGTTTCTCGCTGATGAGCCAGTAGCCAAACACGGGTGATGATCAGCTTCTCAATCCACTCAATAGCATCGTCTCTGTGGCGCAGAGAGAGCATGAACCCGTCAAGGACCTTGCATCCGAGGCCGGGGCTTTTGCTGTGCAGTTTTTGGATATGGTGATGGAGCAGCTTGAACTCTTCCGGAGACGACTTGAAGGTAGAGATCATCTGAAGAAGCACTTCGGCGTAGCCATTGGCATCGAAGCTTTCTGACAACGGCGATGCGTAGAGCTCCAACTGGATTAGCTGGACGCGACGATCGCTGTCTTCCGTAACGGCTGTTCGAAGTTGATCATGGGCCAGCTCTTCAGCACGCTGGTTTCCAGATGGTGTTTGCAGACCAAGACAGGCAATAGCAAGTGAGTGTGTGATGGAGAGATGGAGCTCCTTCATGCCCGACGATAGTGTCGTCTGGTCCATTCTTGGCAAAGCCTCTCTTGCCCGGTCTAGCCATGTGACGGCAGTTGCAAAGTCCTTTTTGGAGAGGAGAAACTTTCCAATCTGGAACAGGGTCGCCACCATACTCTCCAGAGTATCCTTGTCAAATGTGTCCCTCGGGTTGCTTGCTGCGCTCTCGGTGTACAACTTGTCCGCATCTTTGAGTCGGTTCTCTCTCCATAGCTATGACACGGTCAGAGTGGGCGGCAGTGGAGTATACTGAACGGCTGTGCAGGAACAGCTCTTACCTGCATAAGCTGGAGCACCAGGAACGTATTCTCAAGATGGTCGGCTTTCGTCCTTTGTCGGCGTGTCATTTCGTCGTCGTGGCCGTTGGGGAAGTCTGCCAAGTTTTGCCTGTACACAGTGGCCTTCTCAAGTACCAGACTTCCTAACTCGGTGTCTTCCCCGTCTATACCAGTTAGATACACCTCATACAGTTGGGTGCTAGAAGCTACATGAACTTACCGACGCACGCCTTGGCCGCCCGAACGGCGATGCCTAAAAGGTACAGCATCTGTGGTCTTGTAGATGGGTCTTCACCCCTATTCGTAGACGATACCTCGGGATATATGCTCCTATCGATAATCACAAAGGCAAACACTCGACTGTGAAGGAGGAGACGTCTGTACTCGGAGGGAGCGGTACTCGTTGTATTCTTCTCTGCATCTCGCTCCAGACGAAGGACCAGGTTCCATAGGAGAACTCCGGCTTTGTGTCCATCGCCACCATCGTCGAGTTGATTGTGGTCCTTCTGGAGAATCCGCCGGCGAACAGTATCAGCAAGAGCTGCCGCGGCGACAGTGTCGCCTTTGATCGACGGGAGACGGCGCTCGAGATCAGAAGCAAGGTCTGAAAGGAAGAAAGAGTCAGCAAAAGAAGGGAAAAGACCCCAAAAGAGAAAGTCAAGCGGCAAACCTAGGATGTTGCTCCTTTTGCGTTTGGAGCCCGCTACTTGCACAGCATTTGCGCCGGCTGGTGCTTCTGCCATGATCACAAGAAGCCACGCTCACCGTGCTTGGGCTTGATGTCATCAAGCAAACTGTTTGAGACCTGGACAAAATAATATTGGGTGAAGGGGGGGGGGGGGGGAGGGAAATAGGGGCAATAGAAATCGAGGGGCTTGAAATATGGGGGTTGGCGAATGCGGAAGCCACGACCGACCACGATCACGGGCCGATGCGGCAGCAGCGACTCTCACAATGTCCTCATAGGCCCATTGCAACTTCCTCAACAACATTTAACCACGTGATAGTACTATACTGGGCAAATAAGGAAAGAAATGAATGAATTGCTTTTTAAACTGCAAGAATACATAACTGATGATGTCCTTCTTGAAGATTCTGGATATACTGTTTGTGTGAGTGGTATATAGATCAAGAACTGTTGAAGCCAGCGATAAGTTTGCCAGCATAAGAGAATATCTTTGAGTGTAGAACGATCAAACAAGCAACGGTGCAGAAAACTAAAAGCCAAAACCAAAAAGAGGAATGAAAAATAAAAGGGTTCAGAATTGACCGCCGTAGGAATTTACCCAGCCAATGCCCATGGACTCCAAGCCCTTTGTAAGAAAAGAATAAAAAAGAATAACGTGACAAGATGACAGGTGCGGAGAGTAAGAGTATGTACTCGGAGAGGGATAGTATAGTATGGAGAGTTCGCGAGGGGAATCAATAAGAAAGGGATTAAAATCAAGCAAGACTAGACGATGAACAAGCAATAGAAGAGTAGTATGATCAGTGTGTTAATGGGTCGTGCGGTAAGAAGTTGCCAACGATTAAACTCGGGCTGCAGAAGTAAAGTTAGTAACCTGCAAAGTACCAAACACGCATCGAGGGGGGAAAGCAGAAACGTACATCTTATGGTCATCACGCCGGATCTTGAGCGAGAAGCAGCACTTAATAATGGGGTCTTTAGTCGAGTCGTTGGGGTTCTTGATCGAACAGGCCGTCAGGAGCGTGTCGTGCGCCGAGTCGAAAGCAATCGTGCCAAACTCTTCCCAGTAGCGGACCATAGATTCTTCTGTGAGGATCTCGTGCAGTGCAATCTTGCCATCGCGCAAGCTCTCGACGGGGACATGGATCAGCTCGGCCATCTCTTTATTGCCACGGAAGATCTCGCCCGTCCGGCGCCAGCAGCATGCCGGCACGGCCATACTGGCAAAGACACGATCGTATTCCATAAGCGTCTTCTCAAACCACATCTCTACATAGATCAACTCTAGATCGGTCAGGGCTTGCATCTTCTCGCGGAACTTGGGGCGGAAGCGGTCGAGCTGGCGCTGGATCTTTTGCTTGGAGGCAGGCGCAATCTTGTGGCTGTCGAGGTAGGTGTGTAGACGCGCGTAGCCCTTAACGTAGTTGAATGGTTTTAGCAGTCCGGCGTCGTATTTGGCCTTGAGCAGGTCGGTCATGCGCTGTTCGGGGGTGTCATTGCCCGAAGGATCGGCGGCTTGAAAGTAGTATTCGCGGGCCTTGTCGACTGCGGCGGACCGTGCCGATGGCGTGTCCGTGAGGCTGCTGATGTCGAGGGCACCCGAAGCTGCAGCGGCAGCCATGGTAGTAGCCCGGTCGGGCGGCAGCATGGAGCCCGCGCCAGCGCTGGCGCCGGACGTCAGGGCGCTCGGTGGAAGGAGAACATTGCCACCAAGTGCTGCACTGGTGTCGTTCTGCAAGGTAGCCTTGCCATCGTTGCCACTCGCGTTTGCGTTGTTGCTGGTGCCGCTGGTCAAGAAGTTTGTGGCGACGTCGGGCGGCGCACTCCGTAGCAGCTGGTTGCTCTGGTCGTCTGAAACGTAGGCGGCGTCATCGACCATGCTGCTCTGGAGAAAGTCGTTGAGGAACTGCAGCTCGCCGCTGACCTCGGGAACGATCATGTAGCCCGAGTGATTGTGCATATCGTGAAAGTGGTTCTGTGCAGTTAACCACGCATCGGAAAACCCACCAACTAAAACAAAGGAGTTAGAGATCTTGCGGAGACAAGGCAAAAGTTAAAAATAACACAAATGGGGGAACGGAAGACAGCGAAACAAAAGCAGTAAGACCGCCCCAGGAAAAAAACTTTCCGATCGTCCACCAAACCAAACGGTCAAGGGGAACGAGGGGCCGTTGAAAGGGTAGGATGTGGGCGAGAGTGTCTAGCATAAGCAAGACTGGGAAATATTGGTATAGGGGGGGTGTAATGAATGAGGGAAACGGTTGGTCTTTGGTTTGGTGAGGAAAAGACTGTGTACTGAACAGAGAACTGAACGGGGAAAGACCAAGATACGCTGCAAAGGGGTATGACTAGGGCTGCAAAATAGGAAGAAAAAAAAAACACTGGAGGGACAGCAAAACGGCAGAACATACACTGGCTCACGTCATTGGAAGTCATGACATTGGGCTGGATTCCAGAAACTGCACTGGGTCGCACAAGCTGCATTGGATTGGCCTGGCCCAGCAAGTTTGCAGCAGTGAAGGCAGTCTTGGCCGCCTCGCGTCCCGCGTCGAAAGACGGCGGCCGCATGACACCGGCGGCGTTGGCGTTATCGCTGGCGCTCGCACTGCCAGTGGCCTTGTTGAGTGAGGCGCGCGGGTCGGTAAAGTCCTCTGATTCGTCGGCCACAGATGTGTCGCCGACGTTGCTCTTGGACTTTCTCGACTCGGACTCGCGCGGCTCGTCGTGGCAGAGGTGGCCGATGTTGCGCTTAACGCATCTTGTACATGGCCGTTCCTGGGAGGCGCTGTCAGTTTACATGACCTTGGCTTGCTAGAGCATAAAAAACAGCGAGTAATGACTGGGGTTGCAGCGAGAGACAACAGGGCGGGGAGAACATAGAATGGCCTGCGTCCAGAGCAACAATCGGAAGGTCAGGTAGCAGGTGTGGGAGGACAAGAAGTGCAAGGGGATGGGGGCTGCAGGGCGCGGGTACTCGACCAGAGATGCAGCAACGAGGAGGTGGAGGAGCCAGATCAAGGGTCCATGGAGGGCAAAGAAGATCAAAGAAGAAGCAAAACAATAACAAAAAATACGTACCAGATCACACGTCATGTGCTGCAGAAGGAGAGGCAATGGTTAGCAAGCTGCGTTGATTCATGAACGATATAGAAATCGAGGCGGGAGCTTCAAAACATCCGCCGCGTTGCCGGCCAGCCGCACGCGCACACGTAGAAGTGCAGCGTAGCGCAGCGCAGCGCAGCATTTGCTTCTTCCCGTTCCTCGACTCTTGCGGGCATCCAACGAGATCCAACGAGGAGAAGGAAAGCTTAGTCAAGGCTCGACTGGGGCGGCGTATGGTCGCATTCCACGACTGTGCAGCTCTCGGACAGCAGAGTTGAAATTGCCACAACTGAAGATTGCGATAGGATGAACTTACGGATCGACGGCAATATACACAGGCTGCAAAGACAAGGGTTAGCCAGTGAAGCAAAAATAGAGAAACAATATAAAAAAAACAGCTGTTGTGGAGAGGAGGCGAGCTTGGATACGAAGGCACGAGGCCAGGGGGTCTGTGAGAAGCCGGGAAGAGTGCACACAGCTCAGCTGAGAAGGCTGCAGTCTAATACCTGCATAGAGACAAGGTACACATAACCAAACCATGGTCTAGATGTGCATGTCTTTCGCTCTCCCGCCCTTCTCTGGCTCTCCTCCCCTTCTCTCGCTTTCGCTCTCCATTACACCCTCGCCGCCACATCTTCCTGTCCTCAAGACTCACCATGGTTGACCTTGCGGCGTTTTTTAGGTGTGCGTGTGTCGCCATTGTTACTGTCGTTTGTGGCAGCAGCCGAGGCATGGCCGTTGGACGCAGCCTTGCTCTGCCCGGCAGCCTTGCCGAAGCCGTTGCCATTGCCGTTGCTCGACTCGGCCTTGGCATCGCCGGCGGGCGCAATGCGCGTGGCCGTCTTGTGCAGGGGATCTCTGTCCATGTTGTGCAGTGTCCACGGTGTTCTCGCTCTCGCTCGTCCTCTATTGTATTATCGACCGCAGTTTGGCGGTGGTGCCTCGTGTTCTTCTCGGTGTTTGGTTTATCCACGCAAACCGCCGTCCCATTTGGCTTCCTCCCCTCGTTTCCCCTGGCGGATTTTTGGAGAGAGGGTCGCGGGCTCTCAAGTTGTCGTTGCTTTTGTGTCCGTTTCGTTTTTCTGTGGGCGATATTGGCCCCTCGCGTTCCCCTCTCGTTCCTTGTTCCCCTTTCGCTGCTTGTCTCTGCAGGCTTCGTTGCCCTTGTCCTGTAGGCGATGAGGGATGGTTACGCAAAGGTGTGTGTGCCAATTGAGAAAAGAGGCTTTCGCAGCTATGGGTTGCGCAAATCAGGGTGCGCCCTGGTCTCTGTCTGCTGTGCTATGGCGGGCCGTGTTGTGTATTGTCTTGTCGCACGCGCTGTCCGACTTTGCTGCAAGTTGGTGGGCAAAGGTCAAGCTGTGCCGGTCGCAAAGGGCGCTTGAAGAACGACTCTCCGCTTGCGACCAATCCCTTGAAGAAGAAGCCGAGGCGCTTATTGGGTTCGGTGACCAGAGTTGAAGCTCGATTGCGTCAGACGTCACAGAGGGTTAAGAAAAAACGCGTTGTCAGCTGTCGGGACGTCGTTCGAAATAACGCCAGACAAAACTCGGCTATCGGGAAGGGCTGTGCTTTGCGACAGTACTCCGTACGCAAAGGAAGAGGCACAATGTCACGTCACTCGGGGGAGAGCTTGTAGCTCGTCGTCGTCGCTTGTCGCAAGAAAACTGATCGGAGGTTCAAGAATGCGAAAAAATGCTTCACGGGAAAAGAGCCAATTGACTCGAGATGTTGTGTGTATGGGGAAACGACGGTCGAAATATCGCGAGGCGGGCCAAGAAAGCTAAAGAAGACGCAGACACGAAGACGCAAAAAGAACAATGGTCGATTCCTGGAGAAGGGACACCAAGGGGCCGAGGGAGAGAGAAAAGAGGGCGTCGGCGTTGCAAATTTGGCCTGGCTCTGGCTCAGGAATTGCCTCGCGTGAGCACCAGGAAAAAATCGAGCCGGCTCCTGCTGCAAGTTTTCGATCTCTCAGCAGCAGCAGGTGCTCCCAGGTGGCTCCCAGGTGGCTCCTTCCCACACTTGTTGCAGCGCCGCCAGAGCGCTTGCCATATGCATGCGAGGCGCTAGACCGAGCGAATGGGCGGTGGCGTGCGTCGCCCCAGGAAAGAGCCATTAAAAACGATTGCGATGCGGCAAAGCAGGAAAGACCTGGCCAGTCACAGGCTAGGAGACCGGCGGATTAGAGGACGGCCAAGGAAAGAGCCCACAAGGCTAAGACAAACCACACTGTACTAAGAAATACCAACCCATCCCCTCCTGCCTTTTGATGCTTCAAGCTCTTCAAGAAGGAAGGTGCGTTTGGTGTGTTTTGGCGACAGACACCAGAAGTTTGGAAAAGGGGCAAGAGAGAAGCCACGTTCTTTCGCATATTCGCATGCGCTCTTTCCTATGTTTCTCGCGAGTACGGAGTCGCGAGTACGGAGTATGGTCTGTCCTTCCGTCACACAGTGTTTGGTACCTGCCTAAGCTGCACTCTCCATTGCTACCGTCTCCCTCGTTCTCGCTCTAACTTCGCAAGGTACAATGTAAGATTACATAATACGTGAGCACACAGTGGAAGATCCCGTCACCTTAAGCTTCTGCTTTAGGCCCGCATGGCCTCTATTAGTGAGAGGGCAGAGGCAAGGTGCGGAACGAAAGAAGACGCCTTACGAGATGTTGTACTTTGTACCCACCATTCATCATTTTTAAGGTTCATCCAAAGATATGTCTACGGCATACATTCTATCTCCTCGCTGTGTCTCTATATAATATCTTTCAACCATCTGCTCCTTTTATGTTTCGACTCGAAAACTTACATAAAACACAAACTGCTTATGATTCTCTATCGCTTTCCTATCAACGAAACATTGCCACATCATTTACAAGAGCAAACGCACGACACGAAACATATCACCATTTCCCTCCGCAATATCGAATCAAAGAAGCCGTGACTTCTTTCTTTTTCAAATCTATCTCGACCACCGTTCACTTTAAGGAATATTTACGGCAACAACGCATCCACATACCAAAAAAAGGCTCCCTCATAGATCGACTCTATTTCGACTCACTTCAACAACAACCATGGACTCAATAAATCCACAACTACAAGCGGACCCAAAGCCGAAAGATACATCAACAACACAGGGCCCACGCCCATTATTTGTCTATGGCACGCTATGTGCAAAGCCGCTCCTTGCATGGGCACTTACTGGCAATGCTGAAAATATCGAGGAGGTGTCATGCCTCATGAGGCCAGCGAGGGTGTTTGGTTATAAACGCGTAGCTGTACACCATTGCGATTACCCGGCAATGATCAAAGATGATAACGATGCATCTTTTGTAGATGGTTTTGTTCTACAACCGAGAACAGCCTCTCAGCGCCGTAAATTAGACGATTTTGAAGGGGAAATCTATCGGCCTGTCGCTGTTACTGCTCACCTTACAAGAGTAGCTGATGAACAGCAGCACAAAATGATCGAGAATGAATCACACAAGTCAACTAATGATGGCCAGGAGAAACAACGAGACCAAGAGTCCAAAATGTCCAGAAACATCGCAAATGCAGTTGATGCAGATATATATTTATGGGATGCCGAGATGGAAAAGCTCACCGAAGAGCCTTGGAGTCTCGAGGCATTTATCTCAACGCGTTTGGAGGACTGGCTTGATTTATTTGGTGGTATGGAATTGGTAGGCGATGATACTTCATCCTAATTCTTCAGATTATGCGTCTTGATCTCCTCCCAAGACTTGTACGTTTTCGCCCTGAGATTCGTACACGACTATTTGCATAATTTCATCTCATCAATCAAATGTAATAACACTATTCCATCTAATATAACCCGTATAAAAGTAACAAGAGCTGGTATTACATTAGGGCTGTATTACTTTGCTTTAAAAGAGGATACATGGTGAGAGAAAGTCAGTTAGGTGAACGTGTTGGACAAGCTGGTTTGATTTTTTTTTTTTTTTTGGTCCCGGGCACTGTAAGAATGTAGGCAGGCCCAATCTGTCAATCTGATGAATCAGATGAGAAGAGGATTCGATTTTTTGTGGTTATGGTTTGTCTTCATTCAAAAGTGTAAAGACCCAACAAGTAGCCTTCTGGGGAAGAGCATTCGCATTTTTTTCAAGTTGAGAAAAAACGGCAAACGCGCCTTCCATCTTCAGGCTCGTTCAATATCTAGAAGGAGCTAGAGACGCAAAGCAAGAAAGCACGATTTGCCCGGCGAGCAATCACACGCATCCAAGGCAAGAGCGACTTGATACTTCTTCTTGGAAGAAACAATGGTTCTTCCCCCCAAAAGATAATGATGAGATACATCGGACTGAATTTGAACGTATTTAGATATCGTTGAACTTGGGACCAAATTCTAGATTCGAAACTTGAAGTGGCCCGCATCTGCTGTGACACGATACCTTCATGATAGCAGCGCATTTCAATACCCCTTGGGTACTTTTTTATTGCTCCTCTTCAATATCCAGAGCATTCGTGAGATGCAGTGGAACTATGTGTACAAGAGGCGTCATTTGTCCTTTTCTGAAATTGTTCCTTTATCAAAGGAGAAAATGCTGTCCCCCGTCTTGACTTTTATATCCTATGTTGTTGTGCAGGTTTACACGACACCGTGTAGACCCTCTGTACGACAACCAGCAGCAAGCACGGCATATCAAGCCTTTCAATAATCCAATATTTTCAATATCTTCACGCAATATTTCGTTTTCGTAAAACATATACATAAGTTGGCATTTCGTGCATGTGTGTGTGTGCGTGCTTCTGTGTGACCAATAATACACAATATCTGCCAACGCCGCCCGCCACCCATCATTAGATCGCCACCGTCCCTAGATATAGATGAAGAAGCTCTCCTCTCCCGGCTTGGCCGTCACCCGCGCCCGCTCCATGATTGGGTCAACACAGGCCAGGCGGATACGTTCAGGTGTTGCCGGACTTTCCAGACTCAGCAGACCTTGGTCACTGTCAAGGTCATCCGTATCGGCTTCGTCGACCGTCTTCGCTACAACGCCGTACTGGGCCCGGGCCGCCTTGAGTGCGTCGCGAATAGCAAAGAACACAGCGCTGCCCATGAACAATGGTGGCTCACCGACACCACGACTGCGCTGGATCGTGCGCAGCTCTTTCCACTCGACACCCTTGAGGAGCTTCACGTTGAACACCTGCGGCACGTCGCGGAAGCCGGGGATCTTGTAAGCGCCCGGACCGCGCGTAAACATGTGGCCGGCCATGGGCCCGTTGCGCAGCCAGAGACTCTCCTCCATTGTGAAGAGGCCCATGCCCTGAACGAAGGCGCCCTGGATTTGGCCGTAGTCAATGGCCGGGTTGATTGTGCGGCCAACGTCCATCAGCACATCGGCACGGAGGCATGTCCACGTGCCAGTCAACGTATCCAGCTCGACCTCGGCGGCTGCCACGCCCTGCGTAAAATAGAAAAACATCTTGCCCTTGTTCTCGTCCCAGGAGTAGCCAATCTCGGGTGTCTTGTAGAAGCCCTGGGCCGACAGGTTGACACGGTCAAAGTAGGCCGCGTGCGCCAGGTCCTTCATTGAAGCGCCCTCGCCCAATTTCTCCCGGTAGGGTGCCAGTCTGTTGTTGAGCTGTTCACATGCATTGTACACAGCGAACCCGTTCAGATCTGACGAAGCCGATGCAGCCGTGGCCGAAGCATTGGCGACTGTGTTGGTCGCCGTCTCGCTGATAAACACGCTATCCAGTGGCACCTTCAATGCCTGTGCTGCAATCATCACCATCTTTGTGTGCAGGCCTTGACCCATCTCTGTGCCGCCGTGGGCCACGAGAACGGATCCGTCGTGGTAGATGTGCACCAGAGCGCCAGCCTGGTTGAGCCACAGTGCCGTAAACGAGATACCAAACTTGGTCGGGATGAGCGCCAGGCCACGCTTGCGCCATTTGTTCTCCTCGTTGAACTTGGTGACGGCCGCCCGCTTGTTGTCGTAGTCGACGTCCTTTTGCAGCTGCTCGTACATCAACGGAACATGCCAATCCGTAATGGGCTGGTTAAACGGCGTCAGTTCGCCATCTTTGTACAAGTTGATAGCCCGCAACTTCTCGACTGGCATGCCCAGCCGGTCGGCCACTTCCGACATGTAGCACTCTGCAATGAAGAGACCCTGCGGCCCGCCGAAGCCACGGAAGGCCGTGTTGGACATGGTGTTTGTCTTACACAGCCGTCCACGGATACGCACGCTGGGGATGTTGTAGCAGTTGTCGCTGTGCGTAATGGCCCGCTCGCACACGGCTGCAGACAGGTCCCACGTCCAGCCTGCATTGTTGTAGATGCTCAGGTCGAGGGCCTGCAGCTTGCCGTCGCGGTTGACACCGACCTTCCACTTGCTCAGGAATGGGTGCCGTTGGCCTGACGTCACCATGTCTTCCTCGCGAGTCAGCATGCACCGCACAGGACGGCGCATGGTTTGCGCTGCAAGAGCCACGATGGAAGCAAGTTGGATGGACCGTGTCTCCTTGCCGCCAAAACCTCCACCGAGGCGCTTGACGCGCACAACGACCTTGTTGGCCTGGACACCACACACGCGAGCTGCAAAAGCCTGTGCTTCGTTCGGGTTTTGCGTGCTGGAGAAGATCTCAATCTCGCCATCTTCCAGTTTGGGGATTGCCACTGCAGCATTTGTCTCGAGGTAAAAGTGCTCTTGTCCACCCATGCGTGCGGTGCCTGTGAAGACATGGTCGCAGCGCTCAAAGGCCGAGTCAACTTCTTCACCTCTCTTCAACTCGCGGTAGAAGTTGAAGAAGCTCTCCTTCTCAATGGCTTCTTCCATTGTAAAGATGGCCGGCAAGTCTTCATACTCGATCTTGACGAGCCGAGCGCCCTCGGCAGCACGAGCTGGTGAAGTGGCCAAAACCATGGCGATCGGCTGACCGACTGTGTACACCTCATCCTCCGCCAGAAACACCTCATCAAAATTAGGTGCGCCCCAATGGTTTGCTGCATCGTTGGGCATGTGGCGGCGGTCGATGATTTCGACAACACCTGGGAGATCAAGAGCAGCTTCGTAATCTGTGCTCAAGATGCGTGCATGTGCCTTTTTGGAGAGGACGAGGCAGCCATGCAGCTCGTTCTTCAGGGGTGGCATGTCGTCCGTGTACTGAGCTTCACCTGTCGTCTGTTTCAGCGCGGCAAGGTGAGGGTTGGCTTTACCGACAATTTCTTGGGCATAGTCCACAGCGGCATCGTTGTCCGTCTCACCCGTCGAGATTTCTCTCTCCAGTTCCTCAATGGCCTGTCTGTCAAAGTGGTTGTGATTTCCGTCGACACCATCCACACCATCCATACCGTCGACGGCACCATCGCCATTCAGCTCGGACATCACCTCGTGGTAGAACCGGTAGAACAAGCTGAGTGCGAGGGCTTTCCGGTACGACGCCATGCCGCCCGGCACGGAGAATGGAAGGTTGAAGTCCTTTTCAAGGGCGTTCATGCCACCTTCAACAGTTTCCAGGTCGGCAAACTTGCGGCCAACCAGGAATGCATTGGCCGTCTTAGCTGACACGGTCGTTGGGGCCATGCCGCCGTACACAAGGTTGCACTGCTCGACGATACCGTTTGCATCAAGACGGATCCGCATAGCCGTCGTCACAATGGCAATGTCGTCGTCCTTGCGCTTGGCCTGCTTGTAGGCGCGGAAGTACTCGCCCTTGGCTGGGGTGATTGGGATGCGAATGGCAGCCAGGACGGCGTCGGACGGTAGAGCCGTGCGACGGTAGCCCTGGAAGAAACCGGACATGGGGATCTCGACTTCTGCCACGGCCACACCGGTCGGGTCAGATGTGTCCTTGGCCTTGGCGACGATGACGGCTTCTGCAGCCACGAGTACAGGATTGAGATCAGAGATGGGCGAAGCAGTCACCAGGTTGCCGGCGGGCGTGCCGACGTTGCGAATCTGGCGTCCGGCAAAAAACTTGAGCTGCTTGTTGATGGCGGCAAACACTTGTCCACGAGCAGGGCCGTATTGGTTGGCCGACTGCTCTGCGAGATGCTCAAGGTCGGTCAGTGTGACGTTGCCACCAATCGTAAGGTAGTTGTCGCTGAAGGAGTACTGCCGTAGTTCGGCAATGTCGCCGACAAAGACAGATACCGGGTAGTTGAAGGCCTTGAACTTGATCTCAATCTGTGTCTCGGAGCTGCCACCAATAATCTTGGCCTGGGGATACACGCTCTTGATCTCAAGGAGCTGGTCCAGTGTGACTGGACGATACCACCGCTTGCGTTTGTTGCCAAAAGCCAAGGGTCGGAACTCGTGCTTCTTCAAGGCCGGTGGGAAGATGAGTTCTGTATCGGGGTTGTACTCGATGAAACCGGGCGGTGTGAACCTCTTGATGGGCTGGTCGGCGCCGTTGCTCTCCTTGTTGTCTTTACAGCAACCGCCACCATTCTCTTTGCCGTCCATGCAGCAGCCGCTTCCTCCATTTGACTTGGCTTTGATGCAGCCAGAGGTAGCGTTGATACTAAACGTTTGTGCCGAGTCCAGGATCGACCGATATCCTGTGCAGCGGCACAGGTTGCCGTCAAAGGCCTCCTCGATGTCGTGCTCTGTGGGACGATCGTTGTTGCGGAGGAGTGCATACAGACTCATGACAATGCCCGGTGTGCAAAAGCCGCACTGACTGCCGTTTCCGCGAGCTACCCGCTCCTGTGCCGGGTGTGGGTTCTTGACATTGCCAATACCCTCGATCGTGATGACATGTTTTCCGTCGACACTGGCCAGCGGTGCCAGACAAGCATTGACGCTGGCATGGTAGATGGATTTTGTGGTCGGGTTGTACTGGCTGACAACGACTGTGCATGCACCGCAGCCACCCTCACCGCAGCCTCTGGAGGGAAGTTAGCAATATCCACGATGGGGAGATGTAGATATCTGCTTTCAGGCTGGGTTGGCCCACTTACAGCTTTGTTCCTGTCAATCCAATTCCCCGCAGATACTCAAGCAGTGTGAGCTCTGGGTCAATTTCATCGAGGACGACCCGTGTGCCATTGAGATAAAAACGAAGAGTGTCGTCAAACGTCGTCGTGAGGCTGCCTACGGCATCGTATGGGCCGCGCTCCGGCGAGATGGCACCAGGAGCCATTGCAACAGAATGAACGGCAATGTGTGGAGGCCAGATATGGTGATATGATGTCGTTTAGATAGAGCCAACCGTCGCCGTTGATAAAACAGGCAGGGGCAATAGAATGTCGGTTGTTGGTAGCTCCTTCTAGCTTTGTCAGAGGTAACGTCGACAGAAAGAAGCGATGAATAAAGAGGCGTAATTGTAACTTCCTTCTGCACAGTAGATGATAAACAGAAAGTGGTAGGAGTGAGAGAAGAGGAGGCCACGGCGGACAACTTCAATCAAGTACGAAATGCGAGTCTACCCAATACAAAAGACCGTAATAAGGGCGTCCAGTTCGCCTGCAGATCCGTCGGCGCCCGTTGGTTGCACACACATAGCTTGGCTAAGATAAGAGGCAGTGGATTGTGGTGGTGGTGGTGTGCCATGATTCGCGACTGCCGTTTTTGGGGGTACCAGTTCATGTGATCTTTCTCTGGGAAGGTACCTCCTGGCAGCATTTCGGCCGTGGAAATACACAAGACCGCCAGCAGAGGAAGGACCAAGAAAGAAGAAAGGAAAGAGCTACCGTCGGCATCCGGCGCCTGGCGGCGGACCAGTCTGGCCAGCTTCCCCGCTTCTGGTATTTTGGGGCGTCCGAGCCGTCGTGGAAGTCTCCGCTATCGAGGGATCGAACTTTCTTTCAAGTGCGTCTCTTCAGACACGAGTTGGGGCTCACTCTCTTGGATTCAACTCTATTCCAATTTGACAATTAGTATTTCGTGTTTGTTTACTTATTGGCTGCATGACATTAATCCTCAAGGGCAAGCCGGTCCGCTCACAGTGAAGCATAGCAGTTCCGACAGCCCTTTTCTTTTACGTTTCACGGCGGGATGCACATACAAGAAGTCCGCACTTCTCCGCTTTGTACGTGTGTATTTTTACGAAGTATGAGTCTTTTTTAAAGCCATTTTTCATAAAGTATCTGACCAGGTTTGTGCCTATTCTTCTGTGCTGAAATCTCACTCAAATTTATCATACCAAATTGAGGCGACACGACCATGCATATGTAGTCACAGCACACCGACGGTCAACAACATGCGAGAGTTTGCATACGATCTTCACCATTCCCCATAAAGAAACATAAAACAATGATTTGAGCTCCTTTTAAAAGGATCCTCGTTGCATCGTGAGTCACTGTTGCCTCACAGGTGCAGTGAGCGTAAATTCAGAATGGACGTCACGTGCACGTACACGTCAAAGTCACGTGTCTCACTTTCAGAGCCTCAACATCACAAACACTTAAAACCAGCCTGAAGAACGCAACAACTTACACTGATATGGGGGGAAAGTCAGTGATAACTCACAGAAGCTCAGAATGACCGATTCGCCAAAACTCCAGGAGGTCGGCGGTGTGCGGGTGGCCATTGAGGGCTGTGTGAGTATTTTTCGTGTCCCATTTTTGAGCTGATCATTCTCCCATTTTCTCATGAGATCCTTCACTAACCTTTGTATGCTTTCAGGGCCATGGCGCACTCGATGCGATCTACGGTGCGGTCGATGCTTCCTGCGCCCAGCGAGGCTGGGACGGTATTGACCTGCTCATTATTGGCGGCGACTTCCAGGCCACACGCAACGCGTCCGACCTCAACCTCATGTCAGTGCCGCCCAAGTACCGCGCCATGGGCGATTTTCATCTCTACTACTCGGGCGCCCGCAAGGCACCCTATCTGACTGTCTTCATTGGCGGCAACCACGAGGCGGCCGGCTATCTCTGGGAGCTGTTTTACGGCGGCTGGGTGGCGCCAAACATCTACTACTGGGGCGCGGCCAATGTTTTGCGATTTGGGCCCTTAAGGCTTGCCGGCATGAGCGGCATCTGGAAGGGCATGGACTACCGCAAGCCGCACCACGAGCGCCTCCCCTTCCGCCAGGACGACATCAAGAGCTTTTACCATGTGCGCGAGTTTGACGTGCGCAAACTGCTGCAGATCCGCGAACCGGTGGATATTGGCATGAGCCACGACTGGCCGCGGGCGATTGAGTGGCACGGCGACAAGGAGCAGCTGTACCGGGTGAAGCCGCATTTCCGACGGGAGTCGATGGATGGTACGCTGGGAAACACGGCCGCCGAGTATGTCCTGGACCGTCTGCGGCCGCGGTTCTGGTTTTCGGCGCACATGCACTGCAAGTTTGCGGCCATCAAGCAGTTTGCCCCGCCAGAGCCAGAGGCGGCGGCTGTTAAAACGGTGCAAACAGAACAGGCCCCGAAAGAAGAGAGTGCTTCGGCTGCCGCAAATGCTCCCAGCAAAACACTTACACTACCACCACCGACACAAACCGCCGACGCTGGCAACCCGGATGAGATTGACTTGGATCTTGACGACGACGACGATGACACTCCGAGTGTACCAGTACCAGTTGAGAAGAAGCCGGAAGCAGGGGCACCCGCAGAAAAGAAGGAGGCTGAGAAAACGGAGGAACCAACACCTGCGATACCCAACATTGACGGTGTATCGAGCGAGCTCTTGGCCCAGCTGCCGGCATCGTTCCAGCGTCCTCTGCCTTCACAAAACCAGCACCAGCACCGGTCGCATCTGAAGCCAGGCCAGCCGGTACCGCCTACAATCACAAACACCCAGGTCAACTTTTTGGCTCTCGACAAGTGCTTGCCAGGCCGTCATTTCCTGCAGCTCTGCGAGATTGGGCCGGCAGACCCAACCACTCCGGCTACAGCCATCAAACCAGTAGAAAAGGAGGAGAACAAGACGGCAGAAGGCGAGGCCGACGCTACTCCCAAAATTGGCCGTTTCCGTCTGGAGTACGATCCAGAGTGGCTCGCTATTACACGCGCCTTTGCCAAGGATCTGAAGGTCGGCGAGCGGGATGTGCCGGTGCCGCCGGACCAGGGCGAGGCACACTACCGCCCGCTGATTGACGCCGAGCGTGCCTGGGTGGAGGAGAACATTGTTGCCCAAGGCAAGCTGGCGGTGCCGCACGACTTTGCAATCACGGCCCCTGTGCATGCGCCCGAGCCGGGCCGACCCGAAACGTTTGCCGAGGGCCAGCCAAACGAGTACACGAACCCGCATACGGCGACGTTCTGTGAACTGATCCAGGTACCCAACATTTGGCACGCTACCAAGCAAGAACGTGGTGAGCGGAAGCAGAAGGGACCGGGTGCTTCTGAGCCGCGACACCCGTACGGCGGTGATGACAACCGTGGCTATGGTGGTGGCGGTGGCAGTGGCTACAGAGGAAGAGGAGGCAGAGGTGGTGGCCGTGGCGGCGGATTCAGAGGTGGAAGGGGGCGTGGGAGGGGCGGTCATTTCTAGACGTTGGCCTATATTTCCAAAAGTTACAGGAGTGCATATTTGTGTTTACAACAGGAAAGGTGACATGAGCGAAATGTTCACGGCAATAAGTAGAGCGAGACTTATTTCATAAAATCCATTTTCAAATTGACATTGAAACATAAACTCAGGCATTGACGTTCATCGCGGCATGAAAACACAAATATGGGTATAATAGATGTGTCCCTTTCGTAAAAGCGAGATCCCCACGGGAAAAGGAGACAAGCAGAGTGTGGGGGACTGGAGTTCAATCTCCCACCAACCACGCGGCAGACACACCAAAGCAGATACGCCAGCCGAAGCCAGCGCCGGCCGAAGTGCCTGCACAGTTGAAAGCGCGATCGGTGGTAAAGTTGAGATGCGTGGCTCGTAGCCAAAGCACAACTTGGCTGAGTGGAAAGCGAGCTCGTAATCTCCAAGCATAAAGCGGCGAGACAGAGCAGCAGATTATTCAACGGAGAGACGACATCCCAACAAAATTCATCGTTTTCGACAAGTAAAAGTCATGAAGGTCACCATGCGGAGACTGCTGTACCAACCAATGGCAAGGCACTCTTTTCCAACGCATCGTAGCCTGACTGCAGGCTGCATCCAAATGACAGGAGGTTTGCTCAAGTCTGCCGACTGATTCTGCTGGCCAGCGAGAAAGCCATTGTCATCAATGGGCTCAAAAAGGCGAAGTGTGACGGGGATATTACGGCGATATGAAAGAGTAGAGTGCTGCGTTCAACCAAGCTCTGCATAGTGTGTTAGCTCAAGATCAAGACAACAGCACATATCCATTCAAACTTACTGTCCATGCCCAGGTAGTCAGCCGCCATCAGCAGCTCCAGACACATCTCAGTCGGGATATCGATGTCGGGCACATCCTCCTTGTCGCGGTTCTTGTACCAGTACTGGAAGTATTCGGTGACCTTTTCAAGAATGGGAGCACTGTAGGACGTTAGCGAATTTTCCACTTGCTTGCGAAGCAGATTGCGGTAGAATGTAGCAGGGAAAGGTGGACAAAGAAAACGCCTCAGATCAAGTGTAGGCTTAATTTTCGTTCATATAGAACCAAAAAGACGAAAGATTTGCTAGTGGTTCTTTCAAACAGTTTCCACTCTGTTTTGCTTGATTCATCAGAGGGCTAGGAAGGGCAAAGAAAGACATCGTGCATGAGATGGGCAAAAGAATAGCAATAAGTGCACACGTACCTAATTTCAGGGAACGTGCAGCGACCCGACTTGGCCTCAGCAAACTGGCTCTTGGGGTCCAGCATGCGCTTGATGACCGGGCTCACATCAGTGGCTGCACGCGCGACGACAAACTCGAATCCCTCCGAGGAGACAAGGGTGACGTATTCACTGGCCATGGTTGAAGATAGACGACGTGAAAAAAGGAAAACTTTTCACGGCGGGGCTGGAGACGCAGTTGCTACGAACTGGATCCAGAAAGCTTGCTAGAGCCGAAAGACGTTGAAAGAGATCGATGTCTTGAAAGCCGATGCGATATATGCGGGAGAAAACTGACTGTTGAGGTTGTTGGAAAAGTGAGAGAGAAACGCGAAATAGGTGGCAGAGGTTTTTCAATTTAAATATCGAAACGGATTCAACTTCACGCGTTGTCAAAATGGCGCTAATTTATTTATGGGTCCTTTTCCCAACGTTCCTTATCGATTGAGTAGTCAGCAGAATGCACGGTCCAGCCCATCAAAAAATAGACGCAAATAGAAGGATGACGCCAGGACGCCAATCGCCCAATGATCACCCCCTAACAACCGCGGGCGGTTGCCCGGCTAACGCGCCCTTCGGTGCGTTTCAACATACGGGCACAAAGTCAACTTTAGCACTTTAAGTTGGTTGCTCTTGCCGTGGAGCTCGCTCTTTCCTTTTCGACTCTTTGGTTGCTCGCCTGCTCTTTCCCTCTCTTCAATTCTTCCCTTTTCTCTCTAAATTCCTAAACTCGCTTCATTCCTCACGAGAAAATCTGAAAATCTTCTTTTTTTTGGCCGTCGATTAAGCAATTTGTGGACATTTCGGTTGCCGCTTCTCTGACGATCGAGACCTCGCCATTTTCCTCTCCCTTCTTTTCTTCTTTCTTGCCAACGACCTCAAGGTCGACAGCAGCCAACAGACAATTATATCATCGATATCCAGAGCGGCGCACTTCACAAATTGTGACGCTTTTCGAAAAGCAAAAGAGACAAGAGAGAATCGTCTGTTTCTGCGCTTAGGCGGAGCTTTCACCCTTCTCTTTTTTAATTCTCGCCTTTCACTTCTTACAACCTCTTCGACTTCGCCTTTTTTTTTTGCCTCATCATGGCTTCACAATACCGCAACTCTTACTACCAACAACAATCCTCGCGCGACAGCACATACGAATACGGCATCCAGCGGCGGCCGACAACTGACCGCCTCGAATCTCGGCCAGCGCGGACAAGCGACAGTAACACTATTAGCACAACCTCTTCATCGTCCGGCCGCGAGTCGTCTGCGACTGCCATGACCCACATGACGGAGCCGCCGACGTACTCGAAGAAGATTGTCGTCGTGGGCGACGGTGGTTGTGGCAAGACCTGTCTGCTTATCAGCTACAGCCAGGGCTACTTCCCGGAGGTACGTTGGCTCCATGACACTGGAACCGAAGACAGAAGACGCCTGCTAACATCTCAGAAATACGTCCCGACTGTCTTTGAAAACTACATCACTTACCCAACACACCCGCCGACCGGCAAGACGGTCGAGCTGGCACTGTGGGATACGGCCGGCCAGGAGGAGTACGACCGGCTGCGGCCACTGTCGTACCCGGAGACCGATCTGATCTTTGTGTGCTTTGCTATTGACTGCCCCAACTCACTCGAGAATGTCATGGACAAGGTGAGCCTAATCTTTCCCAGAAATGGATGATACTTTGTGACGCATACTAACAACATCAGTGGTACCCCGAGGTCCTGCATTTCTGCCCGTACACGCCTCTGGTTCTGGTCGGCCTCAAGTCCGATCTGCGTTTCAAGAAGACGTGCATCGACATGCTCAAGACGCAGGGTCTGACGCCCGTGACTACCGAGCAGGGCCTCGCCGTTGCCAAGAAGATGGGCGCTGGCTACATGGAGTGCAGCAGCAAAGAGATGAAGGGCGTCGACGAGATCTTTGAGCAGGCGCTGTTGACCGTTGTGGCCAACGACCGCAGAAATCTCGAGGCACAGGCGGCGGCCAGCAGCAGTGGCAACGGCAAGGGCGCAAACGCTGGTGCCTCATCCGGAAATGCCGGCAGTGGCGGCGTCACCTTCAGCAGCGGCAGCGGCAACATGCCGATCGGTGTACCGCTGAAGCGCAAGAAGAGACGCTGCATCCCCCTGTAGGGTAGCGGATATATGCGAGCTTGGCAGCATGCCCGGGGGCGACGGGGGCATCGAGCTCAGTAAGGAAGCAGGAGACGAAGCGGAGTGGTCTGCACGTACAAACAAACACCAAACTGTACACCATACACCACAACACACAACACACAACACCACATCCCCAACTTGCACACCAGCACCAAAGTAATGATCCACATCTCAGCATGACATGACTACGAAACAGCACAACAAATCTCTTTCTGTTCTACTCTCCTCGGCCACCCTTGTTTCTCTTTTTATACGCATCTTTTTTCTCTCACACTTCAACTCCTCTTGCATCTCCAACCTTCATTACAGGTCCCGGGGGGGCGGCTCCACAGCTTTTATGTTGGTTCTTTTTGCTTGCTTGACGCCATGCTCTTTCTTTCTTAATTTTGAAAGAGGAGCACCTTTTTTGGCTCCGTTCTCCCAATGCATCATCTGCCGGCGACTGCGTCTTGTTTTTGTTTTCAGGGGCTGCGAAACACTTTTTGGATGGCCGTATTACTTGTGCTTTGTACGATTGGGGAGGAGAGACTGGACCGACCAAGTGGACAAGAAAGTCTCCCCTGGGTCAATCCTTTTTATTTTCCTTTGTAGCATGAAATATAACAATTTTGAATTTTGAATCAAATTTATGAAAGAAGAGAAAGAAGAGAAAAGAAAAAAATCCTGCACCCGTCAAAATGACCTGCCGTAGCCTTGCCACTCTGTAAATCCGTAAACGCCATCATGTCCGGGTATGCCCAATAGATGCAGTATATCATTGTGTCATCGACCCCCTCCATCCGTCTAGTAGTCAAAGTCCATGTCACTGCCTCGTGTCCGGCCCCGACCGCCAGATGATGCCGCGACCTCCTCGCCGTGCAGTTGTGCCGCAGCCTCTTCGCCGTCGTCTTCGTCGTGTTGCTCGTGATGGTCGTGGCCTTCTGCTTCTTGCTCGTGTTCTTGGCCGTCCTCGTGTTGTTCCTGATCGTCGCATTCTCCCTCGCCGCCCGCTGCCGGCTCCGGCTCTTTGGCCATCACGCCCTCGAACTGTGACCACAGCGCCTCCACTGCCGAGAATTCGTTGCCGACCTACGTTGTTAGCATACGTACTTTAGAACATTGAGGCTCCGTGTTGACCTACCGTCACCACCGCCTCGAGCGACCGGTTGAGTTTGTTGATGTTAGCCAGGACTTGTTCGAAGGACTGGGTCGTTAGTAGGTGCGCAAGACGACAAAATGGAGGAGCGGAAGAAGAGGGGAAGGTGCACCATTGCAATCTCTCCCATGAGAAGCTCGCGCTGCTGTTCAAAGTATGTCTTGCGGGCGGCGGCGGAAGTTGACGCGCCGGCCGGACGCGACGCCCCCATCGAGGACGCGGCGCGGGCGTTGGACATGTCGGGGGTGTTGTGGTGGGATATGTACAAAGTTGGGACGTGATGTGGTTGTCGTCGTCGTTATCGTCACGATAGTCTCCGCTTGGGGTTCAATCGCGTGAATGGCTCCTTCCGTTTTCCGTGCCTGTGCCTGTGCCTGTTCCTGTTTCTGTTTCGGTTCCTGGATCGGATGCGCTTTCCCTTCAACGGTAGTGGGCCAATTACGCGACACGCGACTGTGGGAAAAGTAAAGTGCGGGGCACACTGTTTGGAGATTTTGGGAGGGGAAAGACCACCCAAGCTTGGACCCAAACCTTGGAGACATTTTAGAGTGGAACTCTTTTGGCTTTTGGAGGGCCAGACCCGGCCCAGTCAAGGTCGAGTGACAGTGTCGACTGCGACTTCCACGAGACTTTGGTCACTTTAGAACCACATGCCCCTCGTGGCTTCCCTTCTCGTACAGTGGCGACTGCCTCTATGGCTTCCCATTCTTTTCACGCCTTCCAAAATTGGCATTTATACAATGCGAACGAGAAGAAATCAATTAGGCAAAAAAGGAGGACCAAATAATATGGATCAGTATGCGTAGGCTACGCCAAAATAGACTACGCAGTATTGTCTTCTCGGCTCGACCTGTCACGAAAGCGACGAGTGGGGCAAGACGCCAAAAGAGCGCCGAGGCAAACTCGTTGCTGTTCTGCTGTGCATTTATGCGACGGGTAATAAAAGAGGGACGAAAATGACGAAAGCAGGACAGCTCGCAATTTGCCGCAAAGAAACGAGACAAGGGAAAAAGTTCCTGACGTGCACATGCTCCGCCGGCAGAGCAGGGGACGAGATAAACCCCTCGGTGGGATGTGATAAGAGAGGATGAAATATTTTTGTCAGATTTATTTTATTTACCGTGACGAGATACGACGAGAAAAAGAAGAGAGAATTTAAATTGAAAAGAAAAGAATTATCCACAACGAAAATAAATCGAAACAAAAATAGAAATAAGAGGTGCAAAGGAATTTTCGGTAATCTCAGTGGTTCTAATGTCCATACACGAAAATTGCTGTTATATGGCCTCTTTCAATCTCCGCGGTATGCGCTGCCTGTGTGTTTCCCGATAAACTGGCGATGGAAACCAGTAGTCTACTCCGTACGGCGTAACCAATTGGCCCATTCTCAGCGCCCAACATGGTAAATATGTCCGACATGAAGAACGGCTCACCGTTTCGTTTGCCAATGTTAAGGACAGCGAGAACGCACGTCCGATCCCCATTTTCCATTGCTTTTTGCTGATTTACTCCAAAAACATGCATCTCAAATTGTTTTACACTCTTTGACCGGGAACTGATTGAGGTGCGTTTCTGACATGCACCAAATCTGACATACATTGGGTCATGTGGGCGGTAGACAAAATTTGGTTTCAATTTCAACAAAGTCCAGTAAAAAAAAATCAAATAACATGGGAAATATTCGAACATATCGCAAAAGGGAACGCTGGATTTTTTTTTGTTCATGTGCTTTTTTTGCTTCTTATTTGGTAAAAACTGAACTACATGCGGAAGCAATAGTGAATCATGCCCTATCGCTTCGCAAAAAGCCGTTCCATGCCAAACTCGTCCACTTATGCGAGCTTGATGGCAACAGACTTGTTCTGAGTGTAGTTCGCCAGGGCAGCCTCGCCAAGCTCGCGGCCAATACCAGACTCCTTGTAACCACCGAAAGGCAGCTGGTGGTGCAGGGCGTTGTAGCACTATAAGAAAGGCAGAGTTAGTAGATGTTCGTGTGAAGTGCTCATATTGTTTTGTGAAAAGGAGTTTTGTGAGAAGGAAACTTACGTTGACCCAGACGGTACCAGCGCGCAGGGCGTTGGAGACGCGGATGGCAGTGTTGAGGTCCTTGGTGTGCAGAGCGGCAGCCAGACCGTAGTTGGTGTCGTTGCCGAGGGCAATGACCTCATCAACATCCTTGAACTTGGCCAGGGCAACGACGGGGCCAAAGATCTCCTCCTGCATGATCTTCATGTCCTGGCGGACATCAGCGAAGATGGTGGGCTGGATGAAGTAGCCCTTGTTGCCGTGGCGCTCGCCACCAGTAATGACGGTAGCACCCTCGTCCTTGCCGGACTTGACGTAGCTCATGATGCGGTCGAACTGCAGCTGCGAAACCTGGGGACCCTGGAAGGTCTCCTCGTTAAAGGGGTCGCCAACCTTGTTTTGCTCGGCACGGGCCTTGAAAGCAGCAACGAACTTGTCGTAGATACCCTCCTGGACGTACAAACGCGAACCGGCACAGCAGCACTGGCCGTGGTTGTAGTAGATACCGAAGTTGACCCAGTTGATGGCCTCCTCGATGTCGGCATCGTTGAAGACGATGTTGGGGGACTTGCCGCCCAGCTCCAGGGTAACCTTCTTCAGGTTGGAGCCAGCAGCGGCCTTCATGATGGTGCGGCCGACAGCGGTGGAGCCAGTGAAGGCGACCTTGTCGATGCCCATGTGCGAGGAGATGGCGGCACCAGCGATCTTGCCGAGGCCAGTGACAATGTTCAGGACACCAGGGGGGAAGCCGGCCTCCTTGACGAGGGGAGCGAAAGCCAGGGCAGACAGGGGTGTCTGCTCAGCGGTCTTGAGGACAACGGTGTTGCCGGTGGCCAGGGCGGGGCCGATCTTCCAGGCAAGCATCAGCAGGGGGAAGTTCCAGGGAATGATCTGACCGCAGACACCGAGAGGCTCGGAACGGGTGTAGTGGAACATGTCGGGGGAGATGTCGATGGTCTTGCCCTCGATCTTGTCGGCCCAGCCACCGTAGTAGCGCAGGCAACCAACAACGGCACCGACGTCGCCGCGGGCCAAGGTAATCGACTTGCCGTTGTCGAGTGACTCAATGGCAGCCAGCTTCTCCGAGTTCTTCTCGGCCAGGTCGGCGAGCTTCAGCAGCAGGTTGCTGCGCTCCTGGGGAGTGACCTTCTTCCAGGGGCCCTCAAAGGCAGCGCGGGCAGCATCGACGGCAACATCGATATCCTTCTCGGTGGCCTCGTGGACGGAGGTGATGACCTCCTCGGTGGTGGGGTTGATGACCTCGAAGGTTTTGCCCTCGACACCGCGGACGAACTCGTTGTTAATGAACCTGTAGAATGTGTGTTAAGTTTTTTTTTTCTTTTGGATTGGGAGGGCAGGGTTGCATTGTCGGCGCAATAGGCGCGATAGATAGAAAGCCACTTACAGACCTGTGTCCAGGGTGACCTCACCCGTGATGGGGGTCTTCAGCTGAACGGAAAGAGCCGACATTGTGAATGTGTGTGTGTGAGGATGGGGGGTATCTTGAGAAAAAGAGGTTGCTTGTTTTTGGGAGGGGTGTGAAAGAACAAGGCTGTAAGAAAAGATGGAGAGAAAGCACAGTGGAAAAGACGAGAGAGAGAATGGAGAGTGAAAGTAGGAGAGAGGGGGAAGAGGCGAGTCGTTTATATACGATGGATGCAAGCCGGATTTGGGGGAGGTCACTGGGAAACGGAAAGAAACCAGGCCAGGGGCAAGGGGAAATGGAAAGCGAAGTGGGCTCAGAGGCAGAAAGACAAAAAGAAGAAAAAAGAGAAACCGGAGGAATTGCACTACGACTACGACACTGTGCAAGTATTAAGTGCAAGTTGGCACAACTGACCGAAAGGAAAAAAGGACAAAATGGGAAAGAGGAGGCAGGTGCGCGCGGGCGTCGCAAAAGCTCGACTGGGTCGTGAAGCGGGGAAAACGCGCGCGTAGCTTGGAGCTTGCAAGCCGCAGAAAACCGGGGACTGCATCGCCTCTCCGGCCATCTCGGGGTAATGGGGAGCAGGAGAGAGGCCAGGTGGTACTCGAAGTGTTCGTAGCGGCAGGTGCTATGGGGTGCTACTGCGTGCTACGGGCAGTCGCCTCCAACTGCCCGCATAGCGCCTTCCACTCTGGCGTCACAGGCCACTGCCAGCACCTTCCCCCGAAAGAAGACACTGGAGCGCTTTGGGGGCGACACTGCAAACTAGGACAGAGCTCGATTTCGACGACGTAATGGAGGCTGTTAGAAAGCACTGAGCGCTGGAGCACTGAGAGGTACCGTTTTCAAAACCGACTTTGTTGTCTCCGTTTTCAGTGCGCTCTTCTCTGTACTCTGTATGTCTCCCTTCTTTGTGCCCTTTATTATTTCCCATTTCCGCCCTGCCCATTCGCTCCCCGCACTCGCGCAGATCTGTCGTTTCCCTGGCCTGGAGCTGTTTGCCGCTGGGAAGGTCCCGTGTGCGCTTTCCACTTTCCCCCTCACTCGCCGCTGTCCTTTTTTCTTCTTTTTTCTTTTCTCTTTTTTCTATTTCCCGCCTGCCCCTCGCCCCTTCCCCCCATTCCACTCTTTAGATCCAGCCGTTCCAGAGGCAGAGTGGCCCCCGAGCTCCCCGCCGGCTCTGCGGCGTTTGCGCCTGCCTGGCCACGCTGCTTATCCCCTACGTTGTCTCGTTGTGTGTCATTGGAGCGGTGCCCGCCCGGTCTACGGGGCCAACGCCAACGGCTCCGCAGCAAACTGGTTAGCTCCACCCCAAAATGGAAACCACACCACAGATATTGCCCATTGTGCCCATTATGCTGGAGGATTGGCAACCTGAACAACATCGTCTGCCAGGCACCTGACCTGCACGACCGCCATGACACGGGCTTCCTCTGGCTGTGATTAGTTTTCCTGCCGGTTATGGAGCATCACAAAGCAATTTCTGGAAACAAATCCAGACATCCAGACATCCTGGAATCGGAACCTCGAGTGATCGGCCGTCTACAGCGCTTTTGTTTAGCCGATTCCACCCCGAGCACGCCCTGGAAGACCTGGAAGCCCACTGGTGGGAATGCAGAATGCGGATCGCTTTTGTCTGGTCGTGCTCTGCTCCTCTCGTTCTCGTGTTCTCATGCCCTGCCGTCGCATCGTGTGCCATAGCGTGTGTGGCATTTCATGGCATTAAGTGGTGCTGGACGTTGCCGGTCGCTCCTGCCCTTTGTGTGTTTTTGGTGTCCTTGGGTGTGTGCAACATGGGATGTTCTCGGGACAATATGTGGCGACTGCAGAGCGGCTCCGACATCGACGGCCTAAATAGTAGAAGGTGCGAAGGATGTCCACACCCCCCTCTCCCCCTAGGTCCAGGGAAAGTACACTCAAATGCCCACAAAGAGGAAAGAGCGTCGCCATGGCGCAAAACCCCTCCCCCACATCAAGGCACGCTGCTTGGATTTAGCTATTAAAAATGACGCTGAAAATAAATATAAAAAACAGGGAGGGCCTTTCTTTCTGGCGTCTCAACGTGCTGCGCTTGCCTGTACAGGGCCTAGCGCCTGCCACGGCCACGACCCTCCCGTGCCATCTCCAGACATAACGAGTACACAGAGCAAGCGCGCAGGAAGTGACGACCAACATCGATCATCGAGAGCGAGTCAAGTTCGACTTCCTCGACTTCTAGCCATCACGAAACCCTCTCTGTTACTCCGTACTCCCTTCCCCATTCTGTCTCAACCGGCCACCCCGTGGCGTTTCCCCTTCCCCATTCGTCCCTTCCCCTCAAGTTTTCAACGCCACCAATATCGGCATACTACCATGGCATGCACCTCAAAAGGAGTGCCCAGCTGCACGTTCGGTGAAGTACGCGAGACAACCACTGTAATCCGCAGTAATACAAAGTATACGACTACCGACATGTACCACGGTTGCCTGTGATTGTCCGATGTGACTGCTTGATGTTGTTTTGATTTCAAAGCTGCATGGACGGCCGTTTTGGCCATCTCCATTTTGTCTGGGGCTGGGACGGAGAAGCCACAAAAGCCAAGAAAACTGAACCAAAGAAGACGCAGTTCAACAAACCCCTAACACCGCATCAGTACACAGTACGAGGATTCAGTTTTCATATCCGGCTCGAATGTTGCGTTTGATAGGTCGACATGCTAGAAAAAGCACCGTGAAGAATACGGAGATTCCCTTGCACAGTTTACGGTCTGCTCCAGACCAGAGCCCACACCATAGTCCCCGCCAGATGTCACCAGTCGCGAATCTCTCCGGAACCCCGAACGTCGACGGTTCTCCTGCGTTCCTTGTCACCGAAAATAGCAAGTTGGGCGGGGAAATTCTATTTGGGGTTCGACGCCAACACGAGACACCAACCGGCGCCGTCCATCTTCGCCCTACTCCTCTTTTTGTTTTTTTCTTCTGCATTGATTACTTTCTCGAGCTTGCTTTATTTTTTTCGTCATTTACTACCGTACTTTTACCGTCTCTGGTTGAGACTGCAGTGCGCCCTGCATTGCACATCGTGACCTTGAGCCCCATTTCCGGTATTTTTTTTTATTTTTTTTATATTTTTTTTTTAGGTCAAGACCTGACTGGACGCCTTGCTCTATTTTATATTTTCTGTCCCGTTGTTGACCTGCGCTGCACAGTGTTACTCCGTATGTTCGTCTATTTCTCCAAAAATAAACAGTTTCTTTTTCCAGATGCCAGCGTCAGTAGCTCTCGCATCCGGGAGCACCCCTCACTACTCTCGCAGCCCTTTCCCGTTGCCCAGTTCTCGGTCTGGGCCCGCCACCCCGGCTTTCAGGTTGTCCCGCGGTGCGGGGAGAGTCTGAAGATACTGGAGTGCCTCAGTTCTTTTTGTTGTTGTTGACATTCGCACTGTGATTTTGACTGCATCGTAGGACTTTTTTGTCTCCTCTTTATCCTTCTCTTTTACTTCTTCTTAATTATTGGACTTCGTTTAGACTGCTTATCCCGGAGACCACCGCTCGCCCTCTGCAAGTGAGATTGGATGGATCTGGCCCTATCGTCCATCTCCCGTCTGACCGGAATCAATACTGCGAAATGGAGAAGGAATGGGGAACAAAGTAAGGTGGCCCACTGTCAGCACGAGCGTTGCATTTCCGCAGCACCAGGTGGTCCCAGTTCTGGTTCCAATCGTCCCAGGAAGCCCTGAGACCATTACTCCTTATTCCCCTTACCCCAGACACCCTTGACAGGGAAACGGAAACTGTCCAGTCGTGGTTGTAGTGTGTATGGGGTAGCTGGCTCCCACGCCGTGTAAGTTGAGTGGCTGAAAGACCGACCGTCAGACAAACATTCTAAAAAGTCTAGTGGTTACTGAAGAAGTCATGAAGCACACGAGGTACCTTCACACCGTTTTGCAGATAGATAAGTACCCTAGAACAACAAACCGTGGGTGCCCAATGCAGAAATCGGTTCCGGCGGTCCGTTTCCTTATTGTCAACTTATTCAGGGCGGGATTGAGCGTGGATTGTGATATTCTGCCTGTCCGTTCCTATTTTCTTTTTTTCAGAGTACAAATTGCGAATGCCCCGCAAAGCCGAGCCGAGACAGATGATAACTGAGGCGCTGAGCATACAGTTACAGAACAGAGATATCGACAGCAACGCGCTTTCCCTCTATTTTCGGCTGCGATAGGTTCGCAACTCTTTGACTTTGAGTTGCACCCCCTTTTTTCCACCTCGTGCGGGACCAGCATTAATAACTCACCATTGGCACTGCTGGCCTCGTGAGGAGAAAATATCGCCCGATCAATAACAAATTATTGCCCGATCAGCGTTCTTTTGCTTCTGTCATTTCCTGCCATCCACCCCCGCCTGTCTCCAAATCCCTAGCCGCCATTCAGCTCTTCATGATCGCCCAGCCCAAGGGCCTGTGCTCCAGACTATTTGCAGATTTTGGAGAATCTGGGGCGGGGAGGCGAACGTTTGAAAGCTCGTGAGATAGTTGATAGGCACGCTCTGGTCCTCCGCCCGATCGTATGGAACAAGTCAGGATACAGCAGTTCAAAGGTATGCTGCCGCAACGACGGACGTAACTCGGATTCGCTCTCCACCTCTATTCGAGACAATGAAGACAAAGCTGCAGCTTTACGCACATCATGGTATATTCCGCATCCGCTTTTAACGACCCTGATCGGTTCGAGCAAACCTTCTCTTTTGGGAAGTAGAGCCCGCAGAAAATTGTTGCGGAGAAGTTGTATGCGTAGAGACGACTGGGAAGGGGGGTGGACAATTAGACCGTGCAAAAGACAGTGTATACTATTAAACACTGTATAGCCGGATCTCCAGAATGTGGCTGAAGTGCACCGCCACAGATTGAAAAGACAGACGCCGAGATCAGTGCAGCCCATCAGTCAACTCGACAACAGCAATGCATTGACTTGAATTGATATTTCGGACGGCGCTCAATTATAAGTTTCGAGGGTGCAAATGCACAGACAATTCGTCGTAGACTTATCTGACTACACAGAAGGCGACAGTATATTTCGCCAGCAATAAATGTACCCTTTTCACTGTCTTGATACTGCAATGTGTACTGGTGCCTTCCATCGCGAACAGAAGACTACCGGAATCTCCATTCATTGTCGACAAAAAAGTAATCAATCATCTGGGGTATGGGGTATTTTTGTCCAGAAACGAGTTGCCATTACGTCGTTTTCGTCATCCCAGGTTCATGATGTGTATCAAAAGGCGGGGAGTCGCCGGGGCAAGAAATAAGGGCAGCGATCTCGGATTAATCACGGAAAAACCTAAAATTTCAATTGTTCCGGCGCCTTCCTACCTTTTCTGCCGCGCATCCAACCTCGCTCTTGCCCGGTATACCGTTATCGCAGCATCGACGACAACATTAATCCGCGCACGGCAACCGCCCCCTTCACTCTAGCCCCTTTTCTTCTCTCATATCCGAATCACCAGTCTCGTCTCATATCAAAACTCTGTGTCGCCAGCAAATTGACCGATTATCTTGTTACTTTTCCGCGGCCGGCGCAAAGGGGATTGCTCACCGTCCGCAACCCCTTCACTTATCCTCTTCCTTTTCACTTTTCAAACTCATCTTATATAGCTATCACCATCCCGCCACGGCCATCCTCTGTTGCTGTTTGATACAGCATCCGGGTTATCTGCCCACATGACGGAACCCAGCGGCGGCAGCATGGCTGCCGCCTCCGAGGCTAACCAGCCGATTGCGACCGTCGAGACCACGCCTCAACCTCCTCCTCAGACTGCTCCCTCATCAGGTCCCTCATCAGCCCCTCAAACATCTTCCGCCCCTCATCCCGACACTCCAGCTCTTCCTTTCGGCGATGATACATCAAGGATAGCAAAGACGGAACTGCCAGAAGCACCAGCTGCTCCGGCAGCACAGGCAGCCTCGGCAGGCCCAGTAGCACCGTCACAATCACCGTCCGTTGCACCAGTCGAGCGGCCATCGCCGACATCGACACAAGCTCCACCGACTGCTTTGATAATACCAGACGAAACACCTGCACCCGCTATACCCGCTCCTGCTTCTGCACCTATAGCTGCTGCACCTCAGCCAGCCTTAATACCAACGCCAAATGTCAAGACCGAGCCGGGCAACGTCAGCTTTGCGGCTGCAACTGCAGCTCTCGGAACGGGCTTGCTTGCATCTCTGCAGAACGGCATGAAGCGGCCACGAACTGGCGATGAAACCAATGAAACTGGCAACAACAGCAGCAATGGAGACCAGGGGAACGATGCCAAGAGGCCCAAGATGGAACCGTCACCGGAGAACGAACCAACACAGGCCGAGCAGTTGGCATCTTTGATCCAGATGGCGCTGCCAGGAGCACAAGCACTCCCACCACCGACACCGACACCAGTTCAGCCAGCGCCTCCAGTTCAGCCAGCACCTCCAGTCCAGCCGATCCAACCAGCACCGCCAGCCCAATCAACCCCATCGATCCAGCCAGCACCACCAGCACAGCCGTTCGATCTGCTCCAACAATTGCAGCAAATCCAGCCAGGTCAACCAGCTCAACCGGCTCAACAAGCCCAACCAGCGCCATCAGCACCGGTGCCGGCCCCAGCGCCGGCAGCTCAGGCACCTCCACCGATGATGGACATTGAGGCGATGCTCAAGTCGGCCCTCGGCTCGATGAACACCGCGGTTCAAGCACCTCCGCCTCCTCCCACTGTTTCTACTCCTGCTCCTACTCCCGCCTTTGCTCCTACTCATACTCCCGTGTCCTTCTCAGCTCCTGCGGCGACCGTCACATCCACCGCATCTCCCGCTTCGGCTGCACCCATAGGTCCGATTTCGCTCAAGCCCGCGCCCGCTCCTTCGACGCCTTCTCTTCCTCTTGCCTCGACTGCCATCAAATCGCCCCCACCACAACAACAGCTGCCGCCTGCAACAACACCATTAGCACCGCTCTCTTCACCGCTGAATGCATGGAAGATGCCGGTGGTGAGCGCGCCGACTAAGGAGGTTGCAAGCTTGAGAAGAGAGGTCGCTTCCCCTGGTGGCGCATCCAGCTCTGGCCGGAATGATCTGATGGGCTCGTCGTCAAGAGAGTCGAAGAAGATGCGTTTCTCACAAAACCCGACATACCTCAGCCGGTCCATGGGTCTGCCATTGCTTGGTAGCTTTGTAAGTTTTCTCCTCCATCATTCTACTGCCTTCACATAATGCTTGGTCAGTTTACTGACCAAATACTTAGGCGGTGCAACTGCTCTATGCTTTGAGTGAGAACCCCGGACTGGGCCCGACAGATGACGGGATTGCGGCAGATTCACGGCGCATCTATAAGCTGCTCCAGTCGGCCTTCCGCAATACCCGCAGCCTCTTCTCCGAAACGGCTGGGATCCTGAGTACCGATAAGTTGGACATTAAAGAGTCCGGCGACCAGGAAACGATTCAGATGGCCAACATGGCGACAATTGCCTCGAGCATCTTCGAGTCCGACGACGACATCTCCCTCAACGACGTGCACGACAACTTCCTCTCGAGCTTCTTGATCGACCCCGAGGCCCTGGGTAAGGAACTGGCCACGCTTTTTCTCGACCTCAAGTACTGCATGCTGGCCACGGAGCTGGTTCGGTTGCCCGACGACGAGAAACGCCGCGAGTTTGTCGAAAAGCTGTTCCCGGTCAACCTCCAGGAGCAGCTGCAGAGTCTGCACGTTGACACCCCGATCACCGACTATGAGAAGGTGTTCATGAAGGACATGGCTGCTGCCAAGGAGAAGATGATCGAGGCAGCCAAGACAGACGAGTTGAGGCGTACGTTCTTCCCTTCCACTTTGTCTTCTTACACTACCCTCAAATCCCACTAACGCATTGCAGAACAACTTTCGAAAAAGTACTCCCTCGACGGCTTCCGCGACGAACTCAGATCCTACCTCCGAGCGAATGAAGACATCGTCCTGCGCTACGCTGATTCCCACGGCATCGAAATGCCCGGCGACGACGACGCGAACGGCGACGACTCGGAGATGGCTGTCGATGATACGCAGTCTCCCTTTCTCAGCGGCACAGACTTCACTGCCATGGGCAACAGCATCGCTTCGATGCTCTCGGCTGCCATGGCGTCGTCGGATGGCCTTGCTGCAGCAGCGTCACAACAGGCTTCGGCTCAGCAACCCACGACCTCTGCGGTCGACAACGGTCCGATGCCCATGGTGATCGACTCTGGGAATGGCGCCAACGACCGACCAGCGCTCGAGGCATCGCCCATGGCAGAAGGTGTTAGTAGACTGATCCAGGAGGCAGTCCAGCGGTCCGCTGCTCGTACCTCATCCCAGCCACCGGCCGCAGCCCCTCAATCATCGCCAGCCTCCCTTCTTGCCACACCGTCCGTCCGTGCACACACCACGGCACCACCACCGCCGAACGGAACGACACCCGCCCCGGCTGCCTCGTCTGAAAGCGTCATGGATCTGACGGGCCTGACAAAGCTGATCAAGGACAAGCTTGGCCAGGATGCTCAGGAAGCCCTACCGCCACAGCCGCCAGCACCGGTACTCGCTCCAACACCGGCCTACAACATGCAGCAGCAGAACCAATCGCCAGTCGCCCAAGCAAACGGTGAGTTTATCCCTTACACTTATGGCCGAGACATATCAGATGTTCTCAAAAAGGCTATATCTAACACACCTCTAGCTGCACTGTCGAGCATGCAAAACACGTTTGCGAACAACCTTGCTATGTACAACCGAGCCCCGGCCTTCCCCTACCAGCAAGTTCAGGCCCCGCCTCCGCCTCCTCCTCAGCAACAGCAGGTCAACACATTGAATGGCGGCAACCCGGCGCTGCCGCCTCACCAGTCGTCGCCAAGTGCTATCCTCTACCAACAAGCACGACAGGCCGCCGCGTCCAAGACGCAGGGGCACACTAGACGTGAAGGCTTGCATAGCACACGCCGTCCGTGGTCACCCGATGAAGAACAGGCGCTCATGGCAGGTCTCGACATGGTCAAGGGACCCCATTGGTCACAGATCCTGCAGCTCTTTGGCGCCAACGGCTCGCTCTCTGATATCCTCAAAGACCGCAGCCAGGTTCAGCTCAAAGACAAGGCGCGCAACCTCAAGCTGTTCTTCCTCAAGGCCAATACGGAAATGCCTTACTACCTGAAGTGTGTGACCGGTGAGCTCAAGACGCGTGCTCCCAGCCAGGCTGCCCGCAAGGAGGCCGAAGAGCGCGCAAAGGCCACAAACAAGGAGGAGCAGGCACGTGTCCAAGGCATCATGACGCTTGCGGGCGGTCTGCAAGACAACAGCAACAAAAACCAGGCCCCACCTGCGCCTGTTGCGGCTCATGCTCCTCATGCACCAGCTCAGGCGCCCGCCCATCACGCTCCGGCTGCGGCTCCAATTGTCCACCACAATGGCATGGCCAATGGCAGCATGCCCGTCAACAATGGCAATGTGGCACCCGCCAACGGTGCACCGCGACCAGTGGCCCCCGCTGCTCCAGCAGCCGGCCCACCGAATGGCATGCAGAACGGCGGTGCCGCCACAAACGGTGTCAACAGTACCAACGGCGCTGTTGCTCCTCGCGCCGGACCGCCGACAACAACGCTGCAGAGCCTTGCACCCAATCCGGTCCCCGCAAGCAACCTTCCTCCTCGGATCACCAGCGCGACCCAGTTCTCACCGGCTGTTCAGCAGCAGCTGCAGCAGCTGCAACAGCGACAGCAGCAGGCACAACAGACGCAGCAACTGGCGCGGCCAAACCCTGGAACGGCCACTAATACTACTGGCTCAGCCACGGACTCGGCCACGGGCTCGGCCACGGGCTCGGCCACGAGCACAACCACTGGCGCAGGCGTCGGTGCTGCTACTAGTGCGACTGGTACGCCACAGCGGACGCCCATTACGGCTGCAGACGTTGCCCTTGCAGCGGCCCGGGGTGGCTATTCGGCCACAGCAATGGCTCTGGCTGCTCAACATGCTAAAAACACATCTGCAGCTGCAGGTCGGCCGCTGCTGAACTCGAGCACGATGTTAAACAGGCCCTCCATTGGCACCACATCCGCCTCGATCAAGTCTGTCACCGCAGACCTCACGGCTGGCATGACGGCTGCCATCAACAACGCCATCAACAATGCCGCCATTGCAGCGAGACCAACCTCGACGATCATGACTACGGCGCAACGCTTGGCGGCCGGCCGGCCGACATCCCTCAGCCCCAGCCGCTCGCCCGCTCCTACTCAGCATCAACAGCAACGCCCTACACAGTCCTCGCCGTCGCCGATTCGCAACCTGGCACCCCAATCGTCTGCAGTCACCCAACAGGCCACTCCTGCTGCCGCCGCCGCCGCTGCCCGGCCCGTTCAAGCAGTGGCGGCCACTCCCACGCGACCACCTCCTGCCGCCACACCGGCATACGCCTCTCCCAATGTCACGGCACAGTCAGTTAGGTCTCCGGCTACGTTGACAGGCTCTCCTGCGCCTTCGGCCCACACGACACCCCAGCCGCAGTCTCGTCCGTTGACTCCGGCTACGGTTCCGGCCGCGGCTCCGGCGGCAGTGCCTACCGGTGCGACACCTGTGGCACCAGCCGCAACGGCAGCTTCTGCACCGGGCCCTGCTCTTGCAAAGCCGGCTGTGGCAGCGACACCGCAGCCTACACAGGCTGCTCCCCCTGCAACAATCCTGGCGCCCGCTGCAACTCAGCCGACTGCCCAGGTAGTACAGGCAGCTCCCGAGGCCTACAAAACTGCACCCGCGCCTGCCACCACACCCACTGTTACTGCTGCGCCAGTTAACGGTGTTGCCAACGCTGATGTGAAGCCGTCTCCTGCCCCGGCTTCCGTTGTCACCACTACCGGCCCTTCCATCCCCGCCCCTACGGCCACCACACCCGCTCCTGTCGCTACTCCCGTTGCTACACCTGCTCCTGTGGCCACGCCGTCGCCTGCTCCTGTTGCTAAGGCGCCCCCTCCTACCCATCAGCAGCAGCAGCAGCAGCAGCAGCAGCAACAACAACAACAGCAACAACAGCAACAACAGCGCAAGCAGGAACAACAGCAAGAGGACGCCTCGGAAGAGTCCGTGCTTGCTCGACTACTTGCCTCGCCTCCCAACTAGGAATATCAAGAGGCCCAGAGGGCTAAAAAGAGGCGGCGTATGTAGATGCCTTTGCTTATGTGTAAAGCTACCGAGCTTTTTACACTCGCCTTTTTTTTTGTCCCCTTCATTTTCAAGGGGCCATGTGTGTTTTTAGCCTCTATTTGTACTGGAGTTTTCTTACTCTTGCTTTTTCCCCCTATATGTTTTCATGTTTGCTCTTGCCAACTTACTGTTTTGACTACCCTATGTGTTTGCTTTACTTTTTCCTTTCTTCTCATGTATTATGTCAACTGATGATTCTCTTGGGGGCCCTTTTTGTTTACCTCTATTTTTTATTCTCTTTTTCTTGATACCGGCGTTGGTTTGTCGTGGTCTTTTGCGATTTATTTCTTCTGTTTACTTTCATATAGCTTCTTGTTTGCTGGGAGCGGGATTGGAAAAGCAATAAAAAGGGAGGGGCGTGTTTATGGATGGCCCCTTTCCCCAAGTATAGTCAGTCACCCGCAAGACTCTTTCTATGAGTGGGCTTTTTGCTCTCTAGAAATGACAAAATTTTTTAGATTCCCCTTGACGCGTACAACAAATTACAGTTTTTTTTCTTGAATACAAACACACCCTGTCTCTCATCGTGAGGACCAAGATTAAGCACCATCAAGTTCAATACTCTTAAAATTATTGATATTCACGCACCGTAAATAGAACCACCCAGCTTCACTATCAATTTTAGTTCTGCCTGGCCAATCATTGACCAAACTGACTGAGAACAATCTAATTGTACGTATATGGCAACCACCACCCAAAAAAAGGAATGAGACGGCTTCGAGAGAAACCCCGAAAAGAAAAGGCGCCATCTATCGTACATTATCGGTGCCTGTCATCAATCACTCTCGCAAAACAGGCATTCACCAATCCGACCCAGAGGCCGAAATCGGGATGGCAATTTCAGTCTTTCCTTTTCTTGGTCCTTTTCTGTTTCTGCTCTTGACTGTGATCGAGGGTGTGAATACCATAAAAAGGATGGGAGCCGGTATGGCCGGTGACGGACTGGCCTTCTTCACGGCCACACCTTCTGTTTTTTTTCATAAAAATAAATGTTGCGATGATGACCAATTAAGTAGACGAACATGAGTCGGCTCCAGCGTGCTCCTGCTAGCACATATTCTATGCAGCCCATTGAATGACATGACACAGTATCGACATCGAGCGCGAGCCGCCCTTGACGCGTCAAGAGAAAGATGCCTCATCAGCATGTGAGACTGGCGGGATGGGACAGGACCAGAAAAACATGTTCGTTCCGCCATTCTGCACATTCACTCGGGTTTCCTTGCTGCCCCGATTGCACGAACCTGTCCGATATGCACCCTTTTGTGTGTTTGTCCAATGACTGGCCAGCTGGTCAGAATAGTCAATATTGCATAACCTCCAAAGGAGCATCCATGATGGGCTCCGGCGGCAGAGTTGAGACTTGAAGGAGTCTACTGACGTATGCAGATTCCCAGCACCTCGACTCTTCGTCATCATTTTATTTTTCATAATAAAACAGGTGAGTCGACGAGTCCAGGAGGGGTGTCGGTAGTGTTGACCTTGGACTTGAAGGGGGAGTGGGCCAGCTGCTGCCTAGATACAAAATGAGGAAAAGAGGAGAGTGAGTTGGAGAATGATGCGTGTCGGTCACAAGGCCATGACTATGAAATGCAGCCCAAACGAGTGAATGTGACAAATCTAGTTTTTAGGCCAGGATTTACTTTGGTGATCAAGCATGGTGTTGATGGTTTTGTGTTTTTGATGAATATGGCAGGCCAGCGAGGCTTGACCATTTTCGGTGTAAAGTTGCCTTTGAGTCTATGGAGTAAATAAAGAAGAGAAAAACAGGAGAGCTCAGAAATGGAACAACAAGGTGTTGAAAGTGTGTATCCAAATATGGCTCTTGCAAATATGTGCACATGGGGGCTATCCGTGTAAATTTTTCCAAATAAAAATGACGGATGTTGGCCTTTTCTGTTTCTGAAGAGAGCAGTGGCTATTAGAGGCACTTTCCAGTCTCTCTTGCCCTTGTTGCTCCTCCTCTTGTATAAAATGGTATGGTATGCGTGTGCCCTTTGTATTCTTCCTCTTTCTCGATGAGCCATCAATACAGTAATGATGAAAACAGAAAATGTGGCGGCGGCGGTGGTGGTAAACAGGATATAGTAACAGTAAAAACAATGGGAAAACATTTCCTGCGTAAGAAATGGTTGGCATCCCCCGCGTGAGGAATATGTACATGATGTGCGGTATCATCTCTTCGTTCTCGTGAAACTTCTCGCCTCTTTTGTTCATCCCTAATAACGTAATACATGATTTTTTGGTAAGATGGGTGTTGATACATGAAAAAAATCCGACAAAAATTACTGGCCCAGTCCGTCTTCTCTATTCTATGAAAACCGAGGATATAATGAGAAAATAAAATATGCAAAAAAGAAAGAAAAAACGCCGTTGTGTTCCAGTTCTGCTTTCTCCCTAAGCACACCCCCTACCCATGTCGTCGTGTTGTGACACATCGCCCTCGTTCCCTGTCATCCTCGTCGTACAAGAAAGTTGCAACGGCCAGTTCCGTTGGAACAGTAAAAATGTCTCGCAATGAAGACCAAAAAAAAATGTTGAAATGAAAATCAAAAAGGGGGAATATGAAAATGTGTGAAGAGAAAAGAAATGAGGAGTCCAAGAATGCCAGGTAAAAAGTACAAAGTGAGTAGAAAGAAACTGTGGTGCGTTGTATGATGTGGATGAGCGGATGATGCAGACAAATGCTGAGCAAGTGAGCGCATACAATCAGTGTTTTGGAGTTCACCGGCGAGGTATACGGTCGCCGCGAACGGGGTTGTAGCCGTAGTACTGCGCGTCCTGCTGGTACGGGTCGGGAGGCATCTCGCCCACGAGGAGCACATTGGGGCGCATGCCGTTGTCTTTGCCGCCCATGTTGTCACCGCGGGGGGAAATGAGGCCGGACGAGGCTGGCGCGGGAGCGCCATACGCATGTCCCTGGGATGGCGGCTGCACATAGCCTCCTGCGAGGTAACCGTAGCCGGCCGCCGTGGGTCCGGCGGCAACACCCATAACGCTCGGAACTTGTACTGAGCGGGGCACGCCCTTGTTGGGTGAGATGGGTGTCTGCATCATGCTGTTGCTTGAGCGCTGAGACGTGGCCAAGCCGGCATGGGCCAGCCTTTCTGGGCCAGGACCGTAGCCCTCGACATAGCTACCACGACGGTTCCGCATCTGTGGTCGTGATGGCCGCATGCCGATGCTGTCGGCACTCGTATTGCTGCCACTGCTACCCTGCCCGCTGCTGCCGCTCTTGTGTTGCTTCTGGGAGAAGGACGAGGCGGCCGAAGAGGCGGAGGCGTTGCTGTCGATGAGGCCGTCGTCTTTGTTGTCGAAGCGTTGAGAGAGGCGGGTCTTTTGGTCCTTGGCCGGGTGGTGGTCGCGGTCCCGTTCACGTTCACGGTCATGTTCACGTTCATGTTCCCGTTCACGTTCATGTTCACGTTCGCGGTCACGATCGCTTCCGCCATGGCGGCTACTGCCAGAACGCGACAGCTTGGCCGTGCCTGTGCTGCTGCTGCTGCTGCCAACCTTGGCGCGTGAACTGCTGTGGCTGCTGCTGCCGGAACTGGTGCCGCTACCGGCGTTGCTGCTGCTCTTGGATGACGAAGACGAAACCTTGGGCTCCTTGCCGTGCCGGGAACTGTATTTCGTGCCCGAAGTGCTGCTCATGTTGTCCTCGTGTCCATGATCGTGGGGGCTGGTGCCCGTTGCTCCATAGGCCGGTGCCAGATTGAGTTGCATCTCATTGAAGCGGGCATTGGCTTTGGCCAGTTGCTGGTTAAGTTCATCGACCTGGTCCTGGAGTTCGTCGATTTCCTCGACTTGTATTTTCAGTTCCTTGTTCTCCTTGAATAATTTCTTCTTCTCGTCCTCGAGCTGCTCGTTGGACTCGACCATGGCACGCCACTTGGCTTCGGCCTCCGAGGTCAGCTTTTGCGCCTCGGCAACCTCTGCCTCCAGTTCTTCGGCGCGGTCCTTCCATTCGTTGCGCTCGGCGAGCACGGCTCGGTAGGCATCCTGAAGAGCGGGCAGGTCGGTCCATTGGCTGCCACTGGCGGGCCCACCACTGGAGTAGCGGCTGGTGGTTGTGTCGCTGGCCGAGCCGTGGCCCGAGTCGCTCGTGTTATACCGAGACGACACGCCGCTTGGCGGCGGCGACTCGCGAAAGTTGACTCTCCGTCCGGGCATCCTGGCGGGTTTTTGGGTATCGGTGTCCTTTAAAATGTGGGATATGCCGAATCCTAAATAGGGTTCGTGTTTGTGTGTGTGTGCGTGTGCCGCCAACGGCAGGCGTTGGGTCGGTAGTGTTGTGGTGTTGTGGTGTTGTGGTGCTGTAATGTGTCGTACGTCGAGCTCTACTTGGTGTATGTGTATCTCGTTCACTTTCACCGTCTTCTCACTCTCGCTCTCTCGTCCACCAGATGTGTGGGCTAGTTTAGGGCGTGCCCTTCGTTTGGGACATGCGCTCCTTGCCGGTTCGTGTATATGCAGATGTGTTGTACTCTCTCTCTCTCGTTCGCTCGTCCGTTACTGCCTGCTGCTGCTGTTGCAGGTTCGTTTGGGGAATGGTATGGTTTGATCGTGCGTCGCGGCGAACGGTGAGGAGAAAAACAAGGCGAATGCGCAGGAGAGAAAAAGATAAAGATGCAGGATGGCGTAGCTATGACTGGATGCTGCCGGAACAAACGAGGCGAGACGGGTGGTTGGTAGGTACGGTGTGTAAACAGAGAGTAGAAAGAAACGAGAGGCTGGAGTAGTAAGAGAGAGGGAAAAAAATAAAGAATAAAAAAGAATGCAGGCCAAGCAGCGAGGAGGGGAGAAAAGATGCGGGAACTAGGAGAAAGTCGGTGGGAGGAATGACGGGATGCAAGCTGCAGCGGTGCCCAAGGGGTATAAGAGGGTTTTCTGAAATATGAGAAGGAAAAAGAGGGGGAGTCTGCAGGAGACAAGAAGGTGGGAGAAAAAGAGAGAGAGAATATGAGTGAAGAAGAAGAAAAGAAGAAAAAAGGCGTAATGCAAGCAGACCACCGTCTACAATTGGACAGACGGGCAGCAACTGAGCAGGCGCAAACTTTGTGACGGAGGGTTTGTCCGGTTATGCACCAAAAAGACGACAATAGCAGGTGAGAACACAGAATAATAACGAGGATAAGAGCAATAAAAGCGAATAAGAGTCGCAAACACCCGTACTCGAAGCCTTCAAAGAAGCTGGAGCACCCTCCAGAGGTCACTTTTGTGTCAAAACGAGGAGTTTGAGACAGACACAGAAAAGGGCACAGAAACGTGCAAGAAAGGAAGAGGAAGGGCGAGAGAAAAGAAAGATTGTGCAAATTGGGCGCAGAATTAGTGCGCAGTTGGGCTGTGCAGAAAACGCGGCAAGGCTGCGAAAGGTTAAAGTGGTTGGGCTCCAATGTATAAGACAGGGATTGAGCCTAATGCGGCGAAAAATTTTCAGTATTATTAGAAGGGAGAGACCCGGGGAGCCCCTTTTCTGGGTCTCTTTGGAATGAAAAATGAAGGTGAGGTTGAAAAGAGAAGAAAGCTGTTTGTGAGAAGGAAAGAAAATGAAAAACAAAGAAAGAAAAGATGTGTGAGGAAGCGAGTGAAAACGAGAGAACTTGTTGACGAAATCGAGCGAGTGTGACGAGAATACCGTTGGCACGAAATACTGTTAGGCAGACGAGTCACTCGGAGAAGTGCATAGTAGGCTGGCTGAAAAGGCGGGCGCCTTTGTATTTTCTTTCTTCCGGAAGAAGAAGTTTGCCTGTAAGTGCTGGAGAACTGAAGCCGGAGAAGGGGGGGGGGGGGGTGCGGGAACAAGTGCACGAAAGTGTGGATTAAAGGTGTGGGTGGGGGACTTTGAGGATAGTGCACTGAAAAGGGGAAAAGGCAAAAAGGCGACTGGAGAAGAGAAGGAATAGCAACCAAACGTCGGAGCGTGTGAGTCGTCCCAGGGTATGGTGGGATAGTGGGCGGGCGTGGGAAGGGCCGGGATGCCGCGCAGGAGTGGAGGCAGCCCGTTAGGAGCTGGAGAAGGCCCGCGCTTGGGAGTTGTGATTTGCGTTTGCGTTTAGGGGCTGTTATGGAGTTGGGATGTTGATGTCGATGTTGGATGCGGCTGCTAGGATGGATCGTGAGTCGGGATGATCGAATATTCAAACGATCGTCGACGACAAACGGGGAGCAAAAAAGAAACGACAAATAACAAATAACAGAGAATCCGGCTGCAGCCACCTTATATCTGATCTCTGAATCGACTAAACGGCTCTTTGTCGACAGGATCCGGCTGGCTAGGAGCGTTTGCCTAAAATGTATCTGTTGTCTGTGATTTGTCGTCAGTCCCTCCTCGAGTCTCCAGGGCCGCCCTCTTCCTTTGGTGTTCTCGAATTCCTCGTTTCTCGTGGCCTATTTCGATGATCTCGTTGTTTTGCTGTCGCTTGTCTGCTCCGGCACGTCGTCTGACCACCGTTCGCCGTGTGAGGTCAGTCCTGGTCGGTCCTGGTCTTGATTTGGTGCTGTGGTCCTGTCCTGGCCAGGCACACCAAGCGGCGCAAAAGGCGGTGCAAGAGCCTCGAGCAGGGTCGTCGGAGCCTTCCTTTGCGTGTCCCTATGTACGACGTAATAATCCTCAGTACGGAGTAGGTCGTATTACTCAGTGACTTCCCAGCCCTGTCGTCCTTGGCTCCGGGCGTCTGTTTCGCGTGTCTGCCTGGACGGGGTGCCTTCAGACTGCCAGTTGCAAGGGTTCTGGCCTTGGGGAAGCTGTGGCCGTTGTGGCCGTTGGGGGAGTTGAGAACGAGAAAAGAGGGTGTGAAGCCTGCGGCTGCCTTGGAAGAAACGGGCACGATGAGCCTATCACAGCCCTCGCGCGTGGGAAAGGAAGGGTTCTGTTCGGGAGATATCGTCAGTTCTCAAGTTCTCAAAAATCAAAGTTCTCTTCGGTGTTGACTCCTCTTCGATCGCCTTTTTTTCTCTTGATTTCATTTTTGGGGTCTCCTCGCTTTTTCACTCAAGGTTCTGGCGTCGTCTTCCCATCCACCGTTGGAATGCCGTCGTGCAGGCTTGACCCCTTGTTGCCCTTGTGAGAGTGCAGCAAGCGCAGTCCATTGGCTGCACAGCGCATGCCGGTCACTCCCTCGCAATTTGGGCTTGATGCTCGACAAAGCTCTCTTGTCTCCTCCCTCCTTGTCTCTCATTCACTCTCCCTCTCCTTCTCTTCCTCTCGTCTTCTTGTGTGCTTGCTCTTGTGTGCTCTCTGCTCTGTGACTCACCTCGTCATTCTGCAGCAGCGAGCTCGGCCAGAAAACCCCCAGGCCGTCCCAGAACGCCTCACAGTTTGTGCATCGTGCAAGGGTGTCGCAGTTTTCGCTGTAGGATCGCTGTGCTCTGTGGCTCTGTGGCTTGTCTGCGCGTTCTGCTTGTGACAGAAGAATGCCTCAGAAACTCTCCTTGGCGGTCTCGCGGCTGTCTGTCTCCTTCTTTTCCTCTCTTTCGCTTCTCTTCCTTTGGTTTCGGCACACACCCCTGTCACATCTGTGCTCGTCCCGTTCCATTGTGTGTTTCTTTTCGGGTCTCCATTTTGATTTCTTTTTGCTCCTTTTTTCTTTCTTTCTTTCTTTCTTTCTTTCTTTCTTTCTTTCTTTTTTTTTCTTAATTTTTTTTGCCAGCGCATCTCTTGCCACGAAAAGACGGCTGGGCCTCGGATCCATCCGTCGCTCATTTCATTTTGAGTTTTTTTGTCGTCCGTTTTGCTGGGTCGTGTCTGTCGCGCGCGTGAGTTTCTTTTCTTTTTTCTTTTGCGGGCGTTCCCTGTTGTCGGTATTGTCCGTCACCCCTGTCTATTTTGGCCTTTTTTTTGTGCGTGTCTCTACGTTTTCGGTCTCTTTTCTCGTTGTTCTTTCCCTTGCTCGCTCCCCTGACCTTTGCTCCTTCCCCTGTGTTCTTTCTTCTTTCCTCTTTCGTGTCACTGTCCTTTTTTCTATCGCAAGGAAAGAGCGAGCTCACTTTTCCTTTCTTTCTTTTCGCCCAGCACCTTCCGCTCCTCCTTGTTGTTGCGTATTTTGTGGGACGCAGCTTCCTTGTTCCCTAAAACTTCCGCACAATCGTACCTTCCTTGCTTCCCCTCGTCCCCTCGTCAGTTCTTTTTTAATCTCTCCAAAGGATTGCCGCGATGGCTCCTTTTAGGGTCCCTTTTCTGGGTCACTTGCTTGTCTTGGATTGACGTGCAAGGGACCGTCCCGAGAGTCCAGGACCAGCCAACGGCGGCGGACGGCGGGGGCTATTTTGGCGTAAAGTGTGGAGGGGCAGAAGGGGTTGATTGTGTCGCAAGTAATTACTCCGTACTTTCCCACTGTACAGGGCTGAGACGATACTTGTTGTACGCTGTACTGTACTTCGCACACACATGTATATTCTGTCTGTGCTTGTACCTCGCACCTGCTGTTTCTGTGTTGTGTCTTGTAATTTTGTACCTCGTTCCCTGTCGGAAGGGCAAGAACAAACCTTTTTCCAAATAGTTTTGCGCGCGTCGCACCTGCCCGCCGAGCCCGCGTCATTTCCCTGGCGGCCCACGGGATCCTGCATTATTAGGGGAAAGGAAGAAAGCTTTGCTGCCCTGCCCCACTTGCCAAATCAGGAGTGTAAGTGAGAGTAGACAGGAAGCACGCCCTGTCCGACAGCTAGCACATCCTTCCAAACTTTTAATGGAAGGGAAGGAGCGAAACACAAATAAGAACAACAAGCTCCTGATGACGACGCTCACATTTCCTCATATATTAACAAATGGAAGCTGCCATTTGAAAAGCCTGTAACAACGTCACATCAACAGCCCCTTTTTATTGGCATTTTATGCACCTATTTTAAGATGCCTCACATATTTTCACAGCCTGTTAGATTGCACTTCCCAGGGGAAGATATGCAAAGTAAGACGTCCGGCGATATACCTCTCAGCACGCCGTATCGTTAGATTGTGCAGAGACATATGCTGTGCTATCACTTGGGGAAAGTACGGACGACCTCCTGTGTACTCGACCGTCAAAGTCCCAAGAGGCAGGAACGGTACATGGATCGTTGTCTGAAAGACTAAGCGGGAAAATTCAACGGCAAAATACTTTGAACAAACATGCAGCAACTATCAACAATATCAACAACGCCCTATGCTCATTTGCTTTCCGTCTTTCGCATTCATTGCCGAACTTTTCGCCTGTCTCTTCCGTCGCGTCCAAGGACGGGAGAGCGTCGCTGTTCATTCATTTACTTCGGGCCCGCCCTTCCCACCCGCAATCCACCTGTACTCTGCTCGTTGAAGCGTCTTCTTTTTGCGTCTTCTTTTTGCATCTACCGAGATATCGCCATACGCAATCGCATTTTGCTCTCTGTTCCGCGGTCGCTTTATGGTTATCCGAAGCCAAATTGGTCCTCCGCCGGGAAGCCGACCTTCCAATCGGGGCGGGGTCCCTCCCCTCTTTTTTGTTGTTGTTTGTCTTTTTGCTTGGTTCTTCTTCTTCTTCCTGGCGGCGATCGGGAAGAAACGTACAGTGCCATTCGACTTCCTTCCTGATGCAACGCTACCCTTTCCCATTCCGCGAACCGCGGGGTCGTCTCCATCCTTCGATGGCCTCAAGAATCATGTGCTCTCCATGGCGCTGGTGCCTGGCAGATGAAATGGCGTGGCTGCTCAACACTACTGAGGCCAACCACATGTGGCGGGACAGTATCAATGATAAGCAATGTTGGTACTCATGTCCTGATACTGGGCACAGCGTCGTACAGTAACAGTTCGTCGGACTACCGTAGATACCTCTAAATAGCCTCATATCGAATTCGTTGCCAGGACAAAGCCGGTAAAATCGATATTATCCACAAGAAACAGACACAGTTATCGGTGCTCCATTTTCTACCCAATAGGAGGGTCAATTTATCGATCGTATGTTCAGATACGCCGATCCAAGCTGGGTGCATGTTGTGCGGGATTCGCTATGGGTGGAACTTCCATTTTAGGAAATGAACCCAATTGGCATCCAAATATTGAAGCTTCGCGCTTGTTCCCTCGTCATTCAAACGTTAGGATAGTATGTTGTGTATACCTTTGGATCCTTGTTTGGAGACAGGTTTCTTAGGATGGGAATTTTGTAATGTCTTTTAGAGTTTTCCATATTGAAAAATACTGCCTCTGGTTTTCCAAATAGGTATTTCCTTTTGTAAATAAAATACGGAAGGAACATAGTTTAAAATGATTGAAATATTTGCCTCAAAGTTAAGATAAGATGTAAGGATTTTTTTTTAACTGCTCCCAGACTCAATTTTATATTTGCGGTCGTTTTCTTAAACCGATGATGCTCCGTATGGACTGCCGCCCGCCTTTCAATTTCAGTATTGACTCGTCTAACGCCATGTACCTTTCCTAACCGAACATGTTGCTTTTGTTACATTCTTATGGATCTTATCTGCCTCATGTGTCCTGCTCGTGTTTTTTGTAGCCTTTTTGTGGTAGTAGTCTGTGGTCTCCAGCTGAGTAGTACTTATTACCACTCAATACATCGACCGCCGAGAGGGTCAAAATTTGTAGCCGTACTCAAAGTCCTTTTGCGTCCGGCGTCTCGACTCGTCCTGGTAGTAGCCACCGTCGCGAGAGGAAGGCTCAACCGTGTAGATATAAGCGTCGCCCGAGGCCGTGACCCGAGGAGTGGTCCCACGCACACCGGATGTGGGTCGACCATATCGGTCGTGGCTCTGGCGGTAGTCGTAGCTGCTGTCGCCGCCATAGCGGTCGTAGCGGCGGTCCCAGTCCTGCTGCCGGCCATTGAAGGTATCGTCGTCCCAGTGGACCGACTTTATGGACTTGTGAGACTTCTTTTCGGAGGAGTACTTTTTGTCATGTTTTCTATGACTTTTGCTGCTCTTTCCACTGGAGGAGTGCCGCCGGTGTGTGCGCTCATAATCGTATGTATCCCAAGCCGATGTGTAGTAGGGCTCAGGGTGGAAAGGAGTAGCGGTCGATACACGGTAGGCAGGCTCGTATGACTTGCGGGAGGAGGTGCTGTAGCCAGCATAGCCGCCGTAACCGCCGTGACCGCCGTGACCGCCCCCGAAACTGCCGTAGCTTCCGTAGCTGTCATATTTTCTGCTGCCATAGGTCGGATAATAGGACTCATTTGAATGCTTGTAGAAGGAGTCACGGCGGCGGACGGGCTCGTCGTAGATAGAGACCCTTGACTTGACGCGGTTAGGAGCAGACGTCGAAGATTCGTAGGTCGTCCGGTACGGCTTGCTGGAGTAGACACGGACCCGGTCACGCGACGACGACCCGGCGAGAGCTGACCAGATCATTGCGGGAATGGACCAACGGGACATGGCCGTAATAGTGGCTGTGGTCGACGAAGATAGTGTGAGAAGCTAATAGATGCTAAAGAGTCTGAAAATAAGGTGAACAGCTTGATTATAGACGAGATGAGGATGGTGAGCGTGACCAAAGTAATATGAAGGAGGATGAGCTGTTGATAATGGCTCTTAAGGGTCGATGAAGAAAGAGTGAGTTGGCTTTGACAGACTGTTGTTTAGTGAAGCTCAATTTGCGTCAATTGAAATAAAAAAAGATGAAGAGGTGAATGAGGTCGAGTCTTATACGATCGATCAACTTCAAAGAGGGATGAAAAGCAGGATAAAAGCTTTGGTGGACGGTAGTGTATTTTGAGTGTCCCTTGAATATTCATTTGTTTTCAAATTTGGCGTGAAGTACAGAGAGGGGGAGAGAGAGAATGGCTGTGATAGAGGGGGCGATAATGAGAACAATGAACTGGCCTGAATTGTCTTTGAAGTGAAGCGCGGAGCTCGAGAGCTATTCCGGGCACTAGGATGATGCCGCTCTTTGTTCTATTCGGGGCGATGCTGTTTGGAGATGTTGCTATTTGCAAGTATCAGGGTGCTCGAGTTTCTTTGTCCCCCTCTGGGGTGGATGGTCGAGTCAGTGTTCTACTTGAATTTTTGTTTATCTCTTCTTTGTGTTTCTGGTCCTTTGTAGGTTTGTTTGAAGATATAAAACAATAGAGTAGCCCCTGTCTGGTGGCAGAGAAGTTCGGCTGCTCTGATGATTCTTCTTCTTCTGATTTTCTTGTGTTGATTATTGAAGATGTGACGAATGAGTGGTGAGAGTAAACAATGGCTTCGTTCAAACGATGCAAGGGATTGATGGTTTGACGACAAAGGCTTCTAAGAGGTGGTGCAAACAAAGGATGATAAATTATGAACAAAAAGCTATAAGGAAACCGCTCATGAACAGAGTCTTTTATACTTTTTTCTATGTAACTTTTCTTTTCACCAAAAGGGTCGAGAAGTCCTCATTCATTCTCAGCCTCCTTCTGATTGAACGCCTTTCGTCGACCGAGATGGAGGGCAAGGCCACCATTGGGAGCACAGAAAGGTGCAGAACGAGGCCACCGAATCAAAGGCGACACAAACTTATTTGTTGCACAGCCTGATTTTTTGTAGGTAAAATTTGGGAAGTTTGGGAAGCTTGGGGCCCTCTGACCACGCTTTCCACGAGGCTGGGGAAGTGAAGTAGGTTGCCGCGTAAGAGAAAAACACTCACGAGTCCTAAGGTGAGTCCTTTGGGCTTTTTTCTATTATTTTTATTTATTTATTTTTGATCAGGCCTCCAAAATAAAACTCGTCAGGCTGTCAAATGTGGCGAATAGAGGCCATGTTGATTATTGAGCGGGAACAGAATCTCTAGGCGCCTCATAGAGACGAGTCAAAGAGCAGATCATATGAGACAGCAAGCGACAAAAATAATACAATTGGTCGCCCATAGCCGCGTCTTGATTCCATCACGGGACGATGTGCGTTGTTTGAGGTGAAGTTGTAATAGTCTCAAGTAAACATCCACTAAATGCGGCCCGCTGCGCGCATGTTAGCGGCAATGCCTGTCACTGTAAAGATCCACCAGAAGACGTCCCTTTCCTGTACTTATAAACGTCCACTCTAGAAGAACAAGCAATGCATCGTTTTTGAATATCTATTATGATCCTATTGGGTTTTTATAGGATTAAATGTCATAATTCTTCACTTTATGAGCATGTTAGAACAGTAAACAGCTGCTCTTAATGGCGTCCTCATGGGATGTCCAGCTGAGCGCTCTGTGCAAATAGTATGAAAATAAGTTTCGTGAGACTTCTTGTCTGACTTCCTTAAGCAGAAACTTTGGCTCCTCCTTGTCCTGACGCACCACCTCCACCGCCTCCCCGTCTGTTGCGGCCTCCACCACCTCCACCACCGCTTCGTCCCTGTCCACCACCACCCCCACCCCCACCCTTACCTTCACCTTCACCTCCACCTTCCTTTCCATCGCCATCGTCACCGCCTCCTCCGCCGCGCTTGCGTCCGCCCCGGCGACGAGGTGGCCGTTTACCGTCCGCCCCGGCGCCGCCGCCAGCACCGCCTGCAGCACTTCCCGTGACGGACACCTGATCCGACGTAGATGCTGCCGCAGCAGCCGGTGCTTCAGTCGCGGCTGCCGACGACGACTGCTGGTTCGTTGTTTTCTTGGTCGACGATCCCTGGCCAGCGTCCTTGTCACCGCCACCGCCGCCGCTCTTTTTAGCATCGCGGTCCCGGTCTTTCCGCTCCAGGACTTGCACTGTACCCTGGGCAATCGAGATGGGTGATGCGGACATGGCCCGTGCCAGGCTGGCCGGTTCGGCAAAGTCGACAAAGGCAAAGCCCTTGCGACGGTCAATGTCGACAAACGTCACGGCACCGAAGCCGAGCATAGTCTCCTTGAGGAGCGCTTCAGTGATACCCTGAGATGGGTTGGCGTGCTTGACAAAGGCACGTGTTGGACCGGATGCTGTAGACTGTGCGTGTTGTTGTGACTTGGAGCCACCGCCATCCTTCTTATTTCTGCCACCGCGTCCGCCCTCTCCTGCTGTGGCTTTGCTTTTGTCTTTGGGCTCGGACTTTCTGCCGTCGCCGCCTCCAGACTTGTTGGCTGCCGGTGGGGCCGCTGCCGTCGGTACAGGCGCATTCGGAGCTGCATTCGTAGACGCTAGGACTGGCGTGTCGTCCTTTTTCTTCAGTAGAATCTTGGTCGGTGCTGGCGCGGGAAGTGCTGCACTCTCGGATCCCTTGTCTGCAGTCGAGCCGCCCCGCCCCTTGCCGGGCTCGCTCTTTTTGCCTCTAGAACCGCGGGCAGATCGCTCTTCGCGGGAATTGCTCTTTGTGTTGCTCGAAGCCTGCGAAACAGGCTCTGCCGCTGCCGAGGGTTTTGAAGCGGATGTAGATGCTGCAGTAGATGAAGTAGCAGCAGTAGTTTCCTCCTTCTTCGCCTTGCCGTCTCCTCTTCTGCCGTTATTGTCACTGGGTTTGGCGGTGGCTTCGGCCTCGGGTTGGGCTGTCGCCTGAGCAGCTGCAGCACGCGCTCGTCTGTGGGCATTACCCGGACTCAGACCTAAATCGCGCTGCAAGATACGGGCAGCAGCCAAGATGCCTGCCCGGCGGCTCTTGGGCGCGTCCTCTCGTGCGGCAGCAGCGGCAGCAGCAGCCAAAGCGTTGTTTGCGGCCGTTGAGGGTGTCGGGCCACTGGGTGCGGCCGACGCCGCCCCGGCCTTTTTCGTCAAAATCTTGACAGTGCCACCCTTGGACCGGGTGGACCGACTCTCTCGCTCTTTGCGGTCACCGCGTCCACTGCCGCCGTCCTTGTCCTTGGAGCCGCGACCGCCCTTTTTAGCGGCCGAGTCGTCACCGCCGGCTGCTGAGCTCTTGCCCTTACCGTCACGCTTGGCGGCTTTGGCGAGGGCAGCCTCCTTGCTCTTGTTGGCCTTTTTCTCGCGCAAGAAATCTATTAGTGGCGTTGAAGTGGCCTTGGACTTGGATTTGCCGTCGTCGTCACCCGTAGCAGAAGCATCGTTGTCTGCACCACCTGCAGCACCGTCCTTGCCACCGGAAGCAGCAGCAGCTGCTGCAGAGGCAGCCGCGGAAGCAGCGGCAGGGTTGGCCAGAGCCTCGAGGAACGCCATAAACTCGAGGTCTTGGTCGATGGTGCCCTGGCGGCTATCGAGACGTCGTTTGCCGCTGGGCACCTTTTTGTAGAGTGAAAACTCGGCGACTGGAGGACCAATAAAGGTCGAAGCTTCGCGGCCGTCGAACCACGGGGCCGTACGGACAGCATCGGAGAGGGGGTTGAGGTCTTGGCGGTCGAGGATGTGGAGGGTCGCATACGCGGGGCGTGCAGGTTTTGAAGGGCTGTTTGTTAGCTGTGAACGTTTTCGGAGTTTTAGTACTCACGACAGGGAAGGAACACTTACTCTCTTGACATCTTACCGGCATGGAAGGAGAACCAGCCGACTTTTCCGTTGCCCTCTTTCCACTCGTCACCCAGGACTGTAAAGAACTCGTCTTGGGTCAGGCCGGGTGGCAGCCGACGAATCACGACCTTCTCGCCCTCTTGGACAGGTTTTGGTTTCTTAGCGCCATCGCCGGCCGGTGTGCTTGTCGCTTCTGCCGTGCCCGCTGCTGGAGCTGCAGCTTGTGGGGTTGTGTTTGTATTTGTATTTGTATTTGCGTTTGTATTTGTTTTGCTGGCAATGACGGGCTGTGCGCCGTTCGCTTTGCGCGCCAGCAGCTGTGGCGCCGACATCTCTTGGGAAGAAATGGGCGTTGATCACGATTGTCGTAATGACAGCATGTGTGGTGAGCACAGAGCTTGCGTAGGTCGGGTTGTCGAGCTGTTGAGAAAATGCGTACCCAGTACGAGAAAGTGAAAGGAGAGTGAAGCCGGCGTGGAGACGTCGTGAGTTGTTGAATTGGGTTATCGCTATCAGGCAGTCACGAAAACGGCAGGAACGATGGACCAGGCTGGGCAGGAGCTGTTCACTACCACTGTGAAAATTGGTGCAGGCGCCTAGAGTGAGCTACGTGCTCTGCTGTTGCCGCGAGGGGCTGTATCGAGCGGGTTCAAGTGGAGCCCCAGGCGGGAGAGCTCTTACCGCCTACTGAGTATCTGAGCGGATCAACTGATTCGCCGACAGCCTTCTCCCTTCCGCCTGTAGGGAAGGTACGAGGCCGTGTTTCGGTCAGGCCTGGCCACGAGCCCAGAGGGGACCAGTCTCGGCGCTAGCGTCAGTGGCACCTCCAGCACTTCAGCAGGGAGAGGCGCCCGAAGTGGCGGTCCTTCCCATCTCGGGATTCCACTTCTTTTCCCAGCCAACAGCGAACGGCATAACTATCGACAATCCGAACGCCGCGCAGAGAAACGACGATAATTGACAGCACCTCTGCGGACGGCGATTGTTTTTATTGGCGCGACATTAACGATACTCGACACATTTTACCAAGGCGGCTACCTGCGTGCTGTGCGCTCTTCAGGCCCCCCTTATCCTTTACCCCATTACTCGCATCTTTGTAATCGCTCTTTTCGACAACTAGGACGATTTAACGACAATACTGACGGTCATCGAGCGGGACGAGACGACACGAGTCATACGATACCCTATCTACAATATTCCTACTTAATACCCCCCACACAACACACATCATGGCCGACGTTCCACGGCCAGGGCCGGCGAAGCTGTCTCCGGGCGCGGGTCTGGACGAGTGGCTCGAGGAGGCAAAGCAGTGCCACTACCTGCCAGAGACTGTTATGAAGCAGCTTTGTGAGATGGTGAAGGAGGTTCTGATGGAGGGTGAGTTCCTCTTGGCTCGGGAAGTCGGACGAGGAGAGGGTGAGCGGAACACACACTAACGCCTTCAGAATCAAACATTCAGCCCGTTTCGACGCCGGTGACGATATGCGGCGACATTCACGGCCAGTTCTACGACTTATTGGAGCTGTTCCGTGTAGCAGGCGGTATGCCGGGCGAGACAGACGTGCAGGCGCCTAGGACGATGACTGCCGTGATCACGTCCGAGGATATCGAGCCGCCAACGGAGATTCGCAACCCGCGGCTACGGAGGAAACTGCGGCCCGGCATGATAGGCGGCGGCCAGGATGCCGCGTTTGATGATGACGGGGAGGGTAGCAGTGGTGGCGAGGGGGATGCTGCGGCACCAGTACCGACTGGAGACGCAGCTGATGCAAATGGCGACAACAGCCACACAGGCAACACAACCGAGGGAGCCTCGGGCACGTCACAGTCGGCTGACACGCGCTTTGTCTTCTTGGGCGACTTTGTCGACCGCGGCTATTTCTCGCTCGAGACATTTACGTTGCTCATGTGCCTCAAGGCCAAGTATCCGGACCGGATTGTGCTGGTGCGCGGCAACCACGAGTCGCGCCAGATTACACAGGTGTACGGGTTCTACGAAGAATGCCAGCAGAAGTACGGCAACGCGTCGGTGTGGAAGGCGTGCTGCCAGGTGTTTGATTTCCTGGTGTTGGCGGCCATTGTCGACGGTACGGTGCTGTGTGTGCACGGCGGTCTGTCGCCGGAGATCCGCACCATTGACCAGATCCGCGTTGTTGCACGTGCCCAGGAGATCCCGCACGAGGGCGCGTTCTGTGATTTGGTCTGGAGTGACCCCGAGGACATTGAAGCGTGGGCAGTGAGCCCGCGCGGCGCAGGCTGGCTATTCGGCGACAAGGTGGCACACGAGTTCAACCACGTCAACGGGCTCAAGACGATTGCGCGGGCCCACCAGCTGGTCAATGAAGGATACAAGGTAAGTCGCTTTTTCAATGGCAGTCGTTTTTCATACAGGCATGCTAACTGTCTAGTTCCACTTCCCGGAAAAGTCTGTGGTTACAGTCTGGTCGGCGCCCAACTACTGCTATCGGTGTGGCAATGTGGCGTCGATCATGACGGTCGACAACAACCTCGAGTCCAAGTTCCGCATCTTCTCTGCCGTTCCCGACGAGTTCCGCCACACGCCGTTCAACCGCCGGGGTCCTAGTGACTACTTCCTGTAGGCGGAGTTGGTGGATACTTCGGTGGATGTCTTTTTGGTTGACTTCTTATGCCTCGTTCTTTCGTCATTCGCCTTTCGCTTCTGTATGTTTTGCGTGGGCGGGCGTTGGTCTGCATCTGTATTATCTACTATCTTTTCTGTCTTTCCGTCTTCCCATCGAAGGCCTCCTTGCATACGAAGTGCCATGTTTCTATTACCACGACGTGCGTGTCTCTGTATATGTGTCTGTATATTTGCGTGCATCTCACAACTGTGACTACATAGGTGATCTCTCATCTCTCATCACCCATCTCACCTTCTCACCTTCTCACCTTCTCACCCTCTCCCCCTGCCTCACACCTGCGTCCGCACCTTCCGGAACAGCACCGGCACATTGTCCCACACAACATCCAACTTCTCCCGCGCAATCCGCGCCTGCTCCTCCGCCTCCTCCTTCGCCTCGAGCTCCTCGTGGTACTTGAAGTGCTCAATATCTTCGGGGTGTGTCAGGTCTTCGAGCTTCGTATTCTCGTCGTGATACTTCTCCCAGTGGTGGATCTCGTACTCGTACTCGTCGTCGCCGTGGTGGCCGGGGCCCGTGCCCAGATCGGGGAGCGTCTTGCCGTCCTCGATGAACCCCTTGCGCCACTCGGTCCGACTGATGCGTCCATCGCTGCCCTTGTCGAAAAGTGCCAGAACTGTCGGCGCCACGGCTGCGCGCTTCTCGGCCGGCAAGTCGTCGTTGGACGCGTCGTTGAGGCCGTAGGTGCGCTCGATTTCGGCGGCGGACCAGAAGCCGTCGCCGTCAAAGTCGTGCAGCGTAAAGAAGGAGTCGCCATCAAAGTCGGCAATGTGGTGTTCCTCTGCACACATCCATGTTAGCAATATGTCTCAGCCTTTTTTTCTTTTTTCTTTTTTTTTTTTTTGTGTCTGTTTCTTTTACTCACCCGCCATGTGCCGTGTAATCCAGTCTGCGTCGTCGCCGACTTCGGGCTTTTTACTGGGCGAGTGGTCGCCGTGTGCCATGGCGACAGCCAGGAGCGAGGCCGTCGCTAGGAGTCGTAATGAAAGCATTGTTGCTGTGTGTGTGCGACTGTGGTGATGTTTTGTCATGAAAGATGCGATTGCAAGCTGGCTCGAATTAAGCTGGATGGCCCCCCTTTTCTTCAGCACCTTGGCGTTAGCTCGTATTGCAGAGAGCCGGCTGCTTACAGCAAGTTGTCCGCCGGAATAGGACCCCCTCGGCCCCCTAGCGCCGCCATTCAGGGGACCTATCACGCTACGTCATAGCGCGACGCGTTTAACGAAACGCCCTGAACGAGCGTGTCGAATTAGAATTTTGGCGCATCCAGACAAGAGGTCAAATCGACATTCACCGACTTCGATCCCCTGGCCTCAGCGTCTCACCTCAACACAACACCACCCACACGCCCCAAAATGAACAGATCAGCCGAACCCGCGCTGCGGTCGCTGCTGCCGACACACAATGGCCCGTTCCCGCCACAGCTGACCGACCTGGCCGGCTCACTGCTTGCCCAGTCGCGGCATCGCGCCAGCACGCTCAAAGCCGATGAGGAGATTGCACGGTCCTATGCGTGCGCACACATTGCGTGTGATAGGTGAGTTGGCGTGCGTAGCAACAGATGCCTAGGATTGATTGCTCGCTAACTTGGCGCAGACTCAAGACCAGCCTCAACCTCCCGCCGATCGAACCGCGTCCGCCCATCCAGCCACGTCTCTACAAGCGCCTCTATACACATCTCAACACGATCCTGGCACCGGCACCAGGTAACCGCTCGTCAGCAGCAGCGTCGCGTATTGAGAAGGGCAACAGTCTGAGCTCGCCTGCACCGAGTGCGGCCAACACGCCGCGGAGAGGACAGCCCACGGCTACCCCCTCCAAGACACCTTCAAAGACACCCTCGAAAACGCAGGCCACGCCACGAAAGCCTGGACAGCCTGCCGCTGCACCCACATCTCAGTTCCCGCCCTGGGTCCGGCCGACTATCCGGTACATCTGCCACGAGCTGGGGCATCCACAGCTGGCACCAACGATTGCAGCCGGCCTGGCGGCGATTCACCGTGAAGTTGAGATTGAAGCCAAAGCGAAGCAGAACCGGCCCAAGAAGGAGAAGGAGAAGGCAGAAAAGGTGGAGGGCGAGAATGTCAGGGAAAACGATGACGAGGAAGAGGAGGATGATGACCACAGCGACGACGACGAAGATATGACAGAATGGCTGGAGGACAGCCTCACCGCTCTTGTGGCCGCCCTCTACCTTTACTGCATGACCTCCTGGCGCGAGCACCACGGAACAAAACCCGGTAACGGTGCCAGCAGTGGTCTTGAGGAAAGGCAGTTCCAGCTCGACGAAAAGGCCATTCTGGGCGCCTTTGAAAAGGTGCGCGGTGTTGTGGGCACGCGCGACGAGAGCGCCTGGGACGGCTGGTATGACCTGCAGAAGCGGACTTTCCGCGACGCGCTGGTGGTTGTGTCCAAGCACCAATGGCTGCAGAACGACTGGTACCAGGACATTGCGAATCTGCACATATCTATTGGAGATGGCGCCGACGGTGTTGACGGTACCCCAAGTGACGAAGAAGGACTAGAAGGGGAGGGCAACGATGGAGACTACGGCGGTGTCAGTATTCCGACCAAAGTCTGGCGGGCTGACAGCATGTTCCAGGCGCGGTATGATTTCCTGAGCGAGTCCAAGCAGCAGGAATACGATGCCTGGCGGACGGGCATCTTGGAAGAGATTGCTGGCCTGCAAGAAGTGCAAGAAGCGCAACACCAGCCCCAACCGATGGAGGTAGATTCATAAGGGTCTTGGGGTAAGAAGGCACGAGAGCCAGAGATATTCATGAGATACGATCGCTATTCAATTTACACTCTTAAATTATCATATGCGTGAAACCGGCCGACTTTGCGCACGTATATTCTCAACCATCTCACAAATTAAACTATTTTAAATCATCTTTTATATCATCTCATCTCAAACCTACTTCAGGAGAGGCTTAAGGCTGTTGATCAGGTCAACCACACTCTTCTCCAGCGGGATCCAGTCAATGTTCAGCAGCTTCTGCGTCTCCGAGTTGTCAATCTGGAAGTGCTCCTTGAGCTCCTCGGCCGGCTTCAGACCAGACAGCTGCTCGCTGTACTCGGGGAAGTTCTTTTGCAAGATCTCGTGAATATCATTGTTCGTAAAGAACCCCTCCGTACAGAACAGCCGGTGGCCGCCCACTTCGGGCTTCTCCAGACCCGCCAGCACATGCGCCTTGGCCACATCGCGCACATCCACCCAGATGAGAATGGCGCCCTGGTTCGGCACCTCGCCCGCCTTCTTCCACACACCCGTGACAGCATCGACAAAGCGCCCGTTGCTCGTGTTGATGCCCGAGACGTCGTCCAGGTGGTGCACAATGGGGCCAAACACCATGGGCGGGTTGACGGTCACCAGGTCAAAGTTGGGCTTGTTGTCGCGGACATAATCCCATGCGGCCTTCTCGGCCAGCTTCTTGGACGCACGGTAGCCCCTGCTGGGGTTCGTGCCGACGTCCTCAAGCGTAATGGGGCACCATGACTTCTCGGTGTAGACATGGTTGGGGTTGTTGACGGTGTTGTCGTCGACAATGGCAGCAAACGACGAAGTGACAACAACACGGCGGACCTGCGGGGCAGACTTTTGGATCGCCTTGAGAACGCTGGTGGTGCCCAGGACGGCCGGGTCGACAAGGTCCTTGACAGGGTCGGTGATGCGGAAGTGGAAGGGCGAGGCTGTGTGCAGGACCACCTCAATACCGGGCACCTTGACGACCTCGTCGAACGCGTCGGCCTTGGTCAGGTCGGGTGTCAGCTCAATTTGCAGGCGGTCCTTGCCGAGCTCTGGGTGAGCCTCGTAGATCTTGTTGGCCTTGGCCTCGGTGCGGACAGTCGTGACGACCGAGTGGCCCTGGGCCAGGAGCTGTTCGACAATGTGGGCGGCAATGAAGCCGGAGCCGCCTGTATGTATGTGTTGGTGGACGGTATTGCCATGAGGACGACAACAGTAATGCTACAAGACACGAATAGAGCAAAGACAAACTCACCAGTCACAAGAACTTTAGTCATGGTTTCGGTGTAACGCGTGCGTCGTAAGCAGTAAGCAATTAGTGCTGTTGCGGGCCGGCAGAATGTTACCGTTGCAGTTGAGGGTATAAGTCGACTGGGCGTAAATATAGAGTGTAGTTTGTGGAATTCGAGATCGAAAAGAGAGTTTGGGATGTAGGTGTCTTTTTCAGCTTCAAGAAACAACCGACAATCGAAATGGCGTCGTCTCCGTACTTATACTTTATTTCTACAGTACACAGGCAAGAACGCAAGAAGCACACAATTCCCAATGGTCAAGAAGCTGCGGTCTTTAGCTTCTTAATTACGGGAGGGTAGCTCGGCAGCCATCCATCCAGTCCATCCACCAGAATGGTTCCTTCCCGACTTAGCAAGTTCGCCTCAGCAAGGATGTTGTTGGCCGATCTTGGTTCTTTCCTGGTCTTTGTCATGTATTATTGCAAATGCCCCTCCTTCCCTGTTGCGCCTTCCCTCCTTCGCTCATGGCGACGACTGCCGTGGATGGGAGCTGGCAGTCTGGAATAGGAAAGGCTTGCAGACCTAGACCTGCCATAAGTGCGATACAACTAAATTACGACAGCAAATCCGGAAGGCGCGACTGGAGCACACCTTTTTATCTGTCGTAGGCGAGGTTGGTTCGACAGTTTGTTCCTTCCATCCTACGCCGTGTCGTTCTTTTACGAATTATGCTCCTTGTTGTAAGGCGTAAGACAGGAACGTCGGCAGGATGGCCGCCCGTGCCCCACCTGGAATTCGGATCTACGCATATGTGCAGGCAGCCACAGGGGTGTTATCACCTAAAGAACCTAAAGACCGCCCAATGATTCCCATCGGCGTTACGGAGTACTTTACCACTCATAAGCACCCCAGCCGCGCTCTAAAGCCGATGGCTCGACGGCTTTCTGATCCTTCCCGATTCAAGGCCGTCCGACGATATAGAAAATCACCGGAAAGGGCGGCAAAAGGCGATACAACACTCTACGAACATCACCAAATTCATAATCCAATGACACAGAAGGATCTCAAGAATAAGCCCTCTCAATTTACAAACAGTTTTACGGCCGTATCATGATATTAAATCCGGACAAGGCGTCGTTCATGGAGAAAAAAAAAACGAAAAAAGAAAATGATATTCGTATGACGGGGATCTGATGATAAAGGCAGAAGAAAAAAGAAGTACACGTGCAGACGATACGACAGCAGAGAGGGCATATCTGCTTTCCGCCTCCCTGGTGCCATCGTCACTCTCCGGGTTTCTGTCTCGAGCTGTTGCGACCATATCCTTACAAGCCGCAATTCAACTCTTGCATTTCTTTCCACGTCATCGCTTTCCCACTTCCCAAATTTCCCTTGCCGTTATTTCCTAAAGCAAACCCACAACCACTCACGCAATCACCGTGACTATGGCGTTGCGGTCTGCGGTGGCGGGGGCGGCGCCTTATTGTCGTCACTGTCCGGGCCCAGACCGGGCGGCATGGGATCGTCGAGCGGGCCTGGTGTCTTCGGCACGAGCATGGGCCCGATAGGCACGGGGATGCGGTCAGTCAGCTTCTGGCCCGAGATGACTTTCAGGACTTCGTCCTTGTCGAGCGTCTCGTACTCCAGGAGCGCCTTGGCGAGCAGGTCGAGTTCTTTGCGCTTGGAGACCAGAAGCTTGCGCGAGCGGTCGTAGGCTTCGAACAATGTCTTCTGAACCTCTGCTTCAATGACGGACTTGGTCTCGGAACTCAACTGGTTGTAGCGACTCCAGAACTGGACAGGGCCAACCTTTTCCGACATGCCGAGCTGCGTGACCATGCGGTATGCAATCGACGTAGCATGTTCGAGATCCTATACTGTTAGTGCCTGAATCAAACCAACCAAAAAAAAGTCAATGGGTCGTAGACCTACACTCGATGCACCGCCCGTCACCATCTCGTTGCCGTAGACAATCTCCTCGGCGAGCTTGCCGCCGAGCGAGACATCAATCATGGCCAAAAAGTCCTTGACGCTGTACGAGTACTTGTCCATCTCCGGCAGCATGGACGTGTGGCCCAGCGAACTACCGCGTGGCAGCACTGTCACCTTGTACAACTTGTTGGGCGCCGACGGGCTAAAGTAGCTCACCAGTGCGTGGCCCGCCTCGTGGTACGCCGTCAGCTCCTTCTCCTTGGGGCTAATCACCATGCTCTTGCGCTCGGCGCCCATGATCACCTTGTCCTTGGCCCAGTCGAAATCGTTCTTGCTCACAAACTGCGACTTGGCCTTGCTGGCGTGGATCGCGGCCTGGTTCACAATGCTCTCGAGCTCGGCACCCGACAGACCAGACGTCTGCAGGGCAATCGAGTTCAGGTCAACATCCTTGGCGGCCTTGACCTTGGTGGCGTGGTGCTTCAGGATAGCCAGGCGGCCGCGGACATCGGGAAGGTCAACATTGACAAGACGGTCGAAACGGCCGGGGCGCGTCAGGGCCTTGTCGAGCAATTCAGGGAAGTTGGTGGCAGCTAGAATGATGACACCGCTGTTCTGCTCGAAGCCGTCGAGTTCCGTCAGGAGCTGGTTGAGCGTCTGCTTCACGTACGCAGCATCGCGGGAGTTGCGACGACTTCCGATAGCATCGAGCTCGTCAATGAACACAATAGCGGGCGACTTGGAGCGGGCACTCGTAAACAGCTCACGCACGCGCTTGGCACCAACACCGACATAAACCTCGTCAAACTCGGAACCAGACATGTAGAAGAAGGGGACACCAGCCTCACCGGCGACAGCACGTGCCAGGAGGGTCTTGCCGGTACCAGGAGGACCGACCAGCAGAATACCCTTGGGCAGCTTGCCACCGAGTGTGGAAAAACCAGAGGGGTTCTTGAGGAAGTCGACAAGCTCCTGCAGCTCCTCCTTGGCCTCGTCGCAGCCGTGGACATCCGTGAAGCGCGTCTTTTGGCTTTCCGCCTTGACTTCGTTGTCAGACCGACCCGTTGGACGCTTGAACGTGTTCAGCCCCTCGATCAACATCGTTATCACGACCAAGCTAAAGTAGGTGAACAGACAGAACCAGAGGACGAACTTGATCCACCGGAAGAGCACATCGCCAATCGGCTGGTCGACCACAACGTGGATCGGCGCATCCTTGGCACCCGTGCCCTGCGCGCCCTTGCCGACGGCAATCGACGCGCCGCGGTGCTGGGCGGCAATAGCTTGCCCAACAGCCTGCAGCTGGGTAGCGTTGAGGTGGGAGTTGTTGGCAGCGAGGCCGGAGCCGCTCATGCCACCCACGACAGCCGAGCCGTCGGCGACGGATGAGGGGACAGCGCCGGGCGCAGAGGTAATCATGCCCAGGGCGCGGTGGTAGGCTTCGGTAGTGGCCTCGTTCGAAGCGAAGCGGCCCGAGTTATAACGCTCAATAACAATCATGGGCATGTTCGCCTTGAGGAGGACCTGGTAGAATGCATTCTGGGCGGCGGCGCTGCTGGGGTTGCGATTGGCGGCGGACTCGCGGTTCTCGAGGAGGTTGCGGGAGATGCCGCCGGGCAGGACGACACTCCGGCGCTGCTGCTGCTGTTGTGTGGAGCGGGCCATCATGTGCTGGGCGGCCTGTGTAAAGGGCGTAGCTGTCCGGCTCGAGGCAAAGGGAGATCCGGTCGAAGCGCGCAACGAAGACGTGGTCAGGCCAGAGGCGCCGCTGTAGAAGCGCATCTGCTGGCCGGCCGCGGTGGAGGTGGTAGTAGTTGAACGGCAGAGCTGGTTGAGGGCCGCGGTCGCTATTGTCCTTGTCTGGAGTCTGGATGCGCCGGACATGGCCACACCCGTGAAGGCGAGGCGCATGAACGGGCTGGCACCCATGAAGGATGTGTGTGCCATGTTTTGCGGTAAGAGACCGCGTGTCGGTCGTCGATCGGTCGATTCGGCCTAGCTTGGCAGACGGGCAACGGTCTTGTCGGCAATGAACGTATCTGGAGAGGAGGTTGATTTCGTTAATCACGGGGGAGTGTCGACGGTCGGAATCAGGTCGGGGGCTGCGGATGCGACGTTCTGCGACGATGGTTAGAATGGATAAAAGACGAAGAGAAAGACTGAAAGCATGCACACGCAGTATGGCATGCACGTCTCGTGCTGCAATTGGACAGTTAGAGCTTACCGGAAGACCGGTGGCGCGGGGCGCTCTACCAGATGCAAGTGAACGTGTGATCGTCGGCGCAAAGGGATGGCCGGCCGTTGAAGAAGGGATGAGAGACGAAAAAGAAAGAAAAGTTATGACGACAAAAAAAGAGATGCAAATGCAAGAAAGCAGAGCAACACAAAAAGTACAAATGAAAATACAAGATGAGAAAAGAACCGGTAATAAGAAGACGATGCGTAAAAGAGCGGGTGGGGGGGGTATGAAGGCACGTCGTGTGTCGTCCTGGAGTGATGTTGGCGGCCGGGGACGAGGACGGAGAGGAAGAGGAGAAAGAGAGGAGCGGAAGAAGCCAGACGAACGAGACAGCAAAGGAAGCTGAAAAACCAAAGGCCGGGGACGGCAGGTGTGCTCCACAGACGCGATTTCGGATCCCTGCCTGTTCCGTAATATTCGTGAATGGGCCTAGTAACGTGGCGTGTGCAGCCTGTGGATGGCCTAAGTAATACGCAATTGCCGCTCGCTGAAGACGCCTGTAATTCCTGTACACAGTAAATACAGTGGCAGAGTGTGTAGGTTGCTATTTGTGCTTTCCCTGCATCAAAGAAGCCATTAAAAGGCAGGAGGAAGAGGAGGAAACTACGATTTTACCCTCTCTTAATGAAAGAAAGAGCGTTCGTGAAAGTGCCAAAAAGTTGACCGACATGTGGTGGCGGAATTGGACGAAGGCGGAAAGAACGAAGGAACGAAGGAGAGCGAGGCCAGGCACTAACGGTTAGTGGCACCGGCGATTGACCTGAAAGCGTTGGGGACAGGCGGAAGGCAGAAGGCTCGATGCTTGTGACCCTGACTCTTGACTCTGACGAGGCGCCAGCCAATCTGCGTCGCCCAAAACGGACGACCGTTATTAGCGCAGGTCTGGCTCGGCCTTGCGCCTTCTCGTTGGCTGCTTCTGCGACCTTCTATTTGGCAGCACGTGACTCAGCACGCACGGGATCTGATGCTACAGAAAATCACGTGTGTTTTCGGGAACGTCACGACGTGGCGCATGTGGAAGAAGTCTGGGATGAATGATCGTTCCAACTGTCATGAAAATGCATCTATGACTTATCAAGAGTGAGATTCCTAATAACGACGCCGGACTGTGGTGGCCGGCGTTTGTTCTCTCCAGTCCTTCTGTCTCTCCAAGCGGAGTTTTTCTTCGAGCGTTGAAGGTCGCGCGGCCCAAAATGGGAAGGAAAGATTCAACGACAACGGGCTGGCAGGAGCGGACACGGAGAGATACTTTAAATCAGGGAAGTGGTAGCTGGTCGCGTGGGCCTGGCCTATTGGCGTGCACGAATGTACCGCACCTGCTGTTTCCAGGTCTGAATCGCCCCCCAGACTACCTGCAAAAACAGAAGTGACAAAGTGGCTTGCGACACCACTGGCCGGACCCCGCGCCTGCCGAGAGGGCGCTAGGAAACGAGAGCTCAACAGGCCCTGGTGGCCATCGCAGAGCAATGTTTACACATGCCTCTTTCCGCAACAGGGACAGGCCACTGCCGTCTCATCGCAGCTGTTCCGTCGCGGAGTAATAAAAACTCGTGTCTGCGCCGCATCCCTGCCATTGACTTTGGGCGCTTGGCTTTTCAGGAGGCTGATCTTGGTAATTCGTTATCTCACGACAAACGACAAAAAGCCCTGTACGGCTTACGGTCGACGACCTATTTACTTTCGCTTTCCCTTTCGTTTTTCTAGACTCCTGCTCGTCTTGCTGGTGCTTTTGCTTCATTTTTTTTTTTTTACTTGGATTCGTGGATCAGACCGCTAGTTTTGACAACATCGGACGAAAGCGACCTTTATTTCAACCTCACTCCCTCTCATCACGCTCTGTGCGACAACGTTTGCAGCTAGCCGCCAACTCACTCTCCGCTTGCCAGCAGCTCATATCACAATTCACCGGCCAGCATGGCTCTCATTGAGAGCTGGATGCCCCCGACGCGGGAGAACTACGACTTTATCTTGAAGATCTGGACCTTTTACCCGATTGTCAGTATTTCTTCACATGCGTCTTTAATGGTGCCCTGCTAACAGCTCTCAGTTCGCCTCGCTGCAATGGGTCATTGGCTGGTACGGCATGGGCAAGACGTCCGTCAACAGCCGCTTCAACATCCCTGGTCGCATCGCCTGGATGACCATGGAGTCTCCCGGGTTTCTGACGCTCATGTACATCATGAGTACGCTCACCAAGCAGCAGGGCATCTCTGATTTGCCGTGGCAGAACAAGGTGCTCGCCGGCTTGTTCGTCATCCACTACAGCTACCGCGCTGTCATGTACCCCTGGATGGCACCCTCCATGTCGCCCATCCACCTCTTTGTCTGGGGCGCCGGTCTCGTATTCCAGCTCTTCAATGCCACCTGCATTGCGTCCTGGCTCGCCGCCTACGGGCCCACGACGGCCGCCGAGTGGAACGCTCAGTTGTCGCCCTGGTCCACGCTGCAGTTTGTCGTCGGCATTGCCGTCTTTTATCTGGGCCTTGCGGCCAACTACTACCACGACGACGAGCTCCGCGAGATCCGGCGGCGCGAGGAGCAGCGGCGCGCTCGCAAGGCCATGGAGGACGGCACACCGCTCGAAACCGTCGACAAGCACTACCAGATCCCCGAGGCGGGACTGTTCAAGTACATGTTGTATCCGCACTACTTTGTGGAGTGGATCGAGTGGACGGGCTTCTACATGGCCGCAGGCTGGGGCTGTGCGCCTGCACGCATGTTTGTGCTCAACGAGGTGTTTGCCATGTTACCGCGGGCCGTCAAGGGCAAGCAGTGGTATGTGCAGCGGTTTGGTGCCGACCAGGTAGGCCGGCGCTATGCTGTCATCCCAGGTGTAATCTAGATACCTGTGAGACTGGAGACTGCCGCCAGGCAGCCGACGTGGTGTTGGCTTGCGATATCTTTTCGTGGGTGGTGCTCATAATTAGAGAGTAGGGAGATAGAGGTGATGGTTCTGCGCCAAATGCGCTCCATGTAATGCTAAATTGTTGGTGTCATTATATACAAAAAGGGCGTTCCCAGTGTTTTTTTTTAAGATGGGCTAGAGGGCCAGAGGGCTAGAGAAGACGAGGCCGAAAAGGAAAAAGAAGAACATAAACTCCCAATATGTAAATCAAAAATGCTTATTTCATATCCTCCAACCCTCTGGATTATGACAGCTTGCCAGGAACAAAGGGGTGACCAGCACTCAGACCACCATCGACTGCCCACGCCTGGCCATTGACATAGCTCGCATCGTCGCTGCCCAGGAACAGAACAGCCCGCGCAATCTCGTCAGCATAGCCGGCGCGCCGCATCGGGTTCAGCTGGCCAATCTTGCCCTGTGTACCTCGGGCCCGCGCCGCCTCAAAGACTGTGGACGTCATGCCCGTCTCAATCAGCCCGGGACACACCGCATTGATGCGCACGCCCGTACCCGCAAGCTGGAACGACAGCGTCTGGGCCAGCGAGATGACGGCCGCCTTGGAGGCCGAGTAGGGGGTGGAGCCGGCATTGGACCGCAGCCCAGCCACCGAAGCCGTCATGATGATGCTGCCGCTAGCCACGGGCTTGGCCGTGGACGTCTTCTGCATCGCGGGCGCGGCGTACTTGGCAGCTAAGAAGGGGCCCAGGGCATTGACGCGCATGGTCTGCATGAAACCCTCAACATCGATATTGCTAAAGTGCGTCTGGGGGCCCAAAATACCGGCGTTGGCAAAGAAGACATCGAGACGGGCGTAGCGCCGCAGGGCGTCGGTGATCACATCTCGAACGGCGGACTCGTCGGCAGCGTCAAACTTGCGGACATGGATGTCGACAGAAGGGAAACGGCGGTCGAGGTCCGCCTTGTGGGCAGAGAGGTGCTCGTCGGCGAAATCGCAAAGGTAGACGGCACGGGCGCCGTTCTGGGCGAACTGGCTCGCAGCAGCGCGGCCAATACCGAGGAGGGAGTTTGCGCCTTTGAAGCAAAACGAACGTTAGTCCAGTTATGAGAAGACATAGTAGTCCATAGTCCGTGATTCCTATTATATATGCTGCCTTCACAGTAAATGCAGCAATTTCGACGTACCTGTGATAATCACGACTTTGCCATTGGCACGCGGCTCCGTCGAGGCGGGCGCGACCTCGTGGATGGGCGGGTATTTGGAGTCGTTGGGAGCCATTGTGAGGTTTGGTGTTGAGGGTGAACGTAAAGAGAAAAAGAAGAAGAAGAAAGAAAGCATCGACAACGCTTTCTTTAGAGATTATCGCAACTCGCAACTCGGTGAGACGTCACCAGCTTTTGCTCACGTTTTTGGAGCTGGCAGCAGCTCCCCAGCTCTTGCCTACTGCGGAGAGCCGAGGCTTGTTCTTTCCCCCTCCCTCGGCGACGCTACAGGAGCACTCTTGTAACTCTGGGGCGCGCCTTCCCCACACTGTTGGCACACTGACTCGGCGCTGCCGCGTTTTGCTTTTGCACTGCGACGCTAGCTTAAATGGTAAAAAGTTTCGACTTGCAAGCGACTAAAGAGCGAGAGACAAAACAAAAAGTCGAAAAATGAATCAGTATCCATATCGCGTTGATAACGAAACGATATCCAACACGGCCGGACACATTGCAATTAGGTGCGAGCTAGCTGTGGATTTAGTGCCCCAGCCAAGCAAAATCTCAGCCCAACTGGCCATCAACAATGTCTTGCAACGCCGTCTTGAAGACAATATTGCGAGAAATATAACCTTGCAATCGACTTTCAGATTAACAGCACATACCTGATATGAACGGCATCTTATAACAAGGAAGGGATGCAGATTGACCAGAGCCCAAGAGGGGACGAAGTGGACGACATGGAGGTCGATCTTGATGCCACGCCAACACAAGAGACACCAAACCCGACTCGGCAGCATAACGGACGTGCTCATGCAAAAGATGGCCGGCCCAAAAAGCCCAAGCCGGAGAGCAAGCTCGCGGCCGTCGTCCGTTGCTGGCTGACAAGTGTGCTGCCGACATTGCCAGGCCTGCCTCTATCAGCGGGGTCTTCACTGCTTGAGTGGTCGGTCGAGACGCTCGTCTCCCAGGCACCCAAGCGCTGGGTCGTCTACGAACCCATGGTGCTTCTTCCGACGGGCAGCTTCAGCTTCAGTGCCGGTGTCCCATCATCAGCACCACCAGTGGCCTCACCCACATCGCCAGCGCCCCCTCTGTGGCAGAACGTACTGTCGGCTGTTTCGCGCGAGCAAAAAGACCAGTTGTGGCGTGATATTCTGCTGGCACTCTCTCCGTCGGCACGCGGGTCGGGAAAGGGCGTCACCAGCAATGCTCAGTTGACGCACCTGGCCGTTAATGAGGGAATACCATTGCACCAAGAAGGACAACCGGACGAGAACATCCTTCGGTCGCCGACCGGTCTCCGGCCATTGCACGGCGACTTTGGCCCTGCAACGACCGAAAGCGGCGGCCCTCCCATGACTGCCGACTTCCAGCGCGCCTTCTGGGTCAGCACCAAACAGAATGGACTCTACCAGACATGGGCACCTCGATGGTCCATGTTTAGCCGGGGGAACATTAAAGAAAAGGCTCGACTGCTGGACTGGAAGCATGGCGACACCCAAGGTCGCTGGGCGGTTGACCTCTACGCGGGCATTGGTTACTTTGTGTTTTCTTATGCACAGCGCGGCCTCCGCGTGATCGGCTGGGAGCTTAATCCATGGAGCGCAGAAGCATTACGGCGAGGCGCCGAGCGAAACGGCTGGTCCGTACGTGTGATTTGGCGAGCATCAGACCTTGCACGGCCAACAGTTGACGCTGTATTTTCAAATACGTGCGTCGATGATGACACGGAACAGGCGCAGGACACGGCGGACACGGACAACGATTGCGCCAATGACGAAAACGAGCCGCCAGAAATTGTCATTTTTGTCGAGGACAACCAGCATGCTGCACGGAGACTTGCCGATTTGCGGGTAGCAGCGGGCGAGTCTGCTTCTTCACCATTTACCCAGAAGCTCGGCGAGGTTGTCCACGTCAACTGCGGTCTGTTGCCCTTAAGCCGTGACACGTGGCGGACGGCTTTTGACGCCGTTGTGGGCAGTCCGTCGTCACTGGGAAAAAGAACCGGCTGGCTGCATCTCCATGAAAATGTCGGTGTGGAGGAGTTGACGAGTCGGCAAGAAGAGATTCAGGACATGATGACTGCATGGGCCGGAGAGGCTCCCGGTTCATGTGGGGCTGTCGTCGAACACGTTGAAAAAGTCAAGACGTTTGCACCGGGTGTCTGGCACTGTGTGTTTGACGTACGGATTGCATTACGATGAGTTTTGCTTGACTTCAATGCGACTCTCTCCACACACGCAGCCGTCCACTTTAGTCTTCTAGAAGACTTCTTCTTGACCGCTGTTTTTACCACACGAAACATCACCAACTGCTCTGCTACAGTCAATCACACCAAAACATGACAATATGCAACAAAGCAGAGGCACCCAGACGAGAAGGTGTGGTAAGACGAATGACACAGGTTTTAAAGCTGATGGGGGGGAGCATTGCGTGGACATTTGAGCCCGGAATTCTCGCTTGCTCCGTTTTACTGCCTTCCCCGAAACATAGAACGTGGCTAGAAGGATTCGAACGAAATTCGAAGAATACAGGACAAGACCAACATGAAAAAAAAGCAAAAGAGAGTACGTCGTAGATAGCTCACAAGAAAAAGGGGGCAAGGCTGGTTCCCGGTAACGTGGCCTGCGGCTAGAATTGTCTGTTTGTGCCTTTGCCATACGCCAACCAATCGCCATGGCGGTCGTCTCTACGCAATCACTGCTTGTGTAGCACGTCCAGGGTTCTGGCTGAATCCGTTCGGGTGTCAACCAATCGCTGCCCCCAAGAGACGTCTTCGTTCAAAGACAAGAGCGTCCACTCTCCACGATGGCTGGTGACCACTCGCGATCATCCGCGGCCCTCCACCTCGTATTTTGCCGCGGCGGAAACAAAAAGAAAAGCTAGGAGGGAACGAAAAAGTGGGGGGTAGAAGGGAAAGAACGCGGAAAGAATGAGAAGGGAAAAAAAAAGACAAAGAAAAGAGACCCGACAACAGTTGTCGGATTCTCGTACCACCAGCCCTCGATACCCCTTCCCCCCTTTTCCCTCTCCTCTCACCTCGTCTTCGCCCGGCACCGCATTACACCGCAACTCGATTTGCATCCTCCTTGTCCCGGATACCTGCATTAGGATATTGGAAAATAGCAGACCCGGTCCCCGGGCGGAAGAGGAAATTGGACTTGGACTTGTACAGATAGGCTTGGTAGAAAAACAAAATAAGAGGCCGACCCAAAAGGTCCGACAAGCGGTGGCCTGAAGCAAAAAAAAAAAGGCTCGCTGCATAAATACAAACATACTTTGTACACTTTCCCTTGATAAAACACTCTGTCCTAGGTAGTTGTAATTGCTTGCTAAGATCGATATTATCCCAAAACTTGAATACTTCGCTACCAGTTCACCCAAGGGTAATCGAACAGAGACATGCCAAAATACTTTTGATAGCTGCACTGCAGCATCTGCCACAACCGGAGAGACAGGGCAAACAGAGCAGACCAAAGCTACCCTGTGGGAGGCGTATGTTGTTTCCGACAGCGAGATCTCCAGCCCATGCAGGTTCGTCTATAGTTTTTCAGGGTTTTTGTCTGTCAGAAATGTCTTGCTGTCTGCCAGGATTGTTTGTAAAAGACAAAATGAGAAGGAAATGGAAAATAAAAGCAAACGGGGCCTTTCTGGGCCTTTGTGGCAGCTCGCCTAGGAAACACAATCCATTGGAGGAAACCCAACCAGCCTCAGATGACGCAACATAAGTCTACTTTCCCATTCTGCCTCTCTTACGACATCCCATTGTCGCCCAACAGCTCACCGAAATAGGTCTTGCCTTGCACAGCATGCTTTTGTTTAAAAATAAAAGTTGAGGGGATTGCGGTGTGTGACCACAAAGAGGTGAACGCAGGCCAAGTTACGAAGGCCAGAACAAGAGTTGAAAGGGGAAAAGAAAGCGGAAAAAAAGGAGAAAAGGCGAACAACAGGCTGACAATGTAACGGTTAGTACCTTGCATCAATTGTCTGCAGATGCGGCGTCTTCCCCTTTCTTCACCGCACTTGACCGACTTTCACTTCTGAGAATAGTAAGATGAAAAAGAACATGTGAAATAAAGAAAGAAAAAAGAACAGGAAAAAAAAAACATTTTGAGCCTCTTCTTATTATAAACCTTTTGTATTTTCCAACATCTCCTTTTCGAAGCCGCGTTGAAGGCAGGAAAAATACATGTCAGCTTGCATTCATATCCTCGTTTGCCCTCGTTTTCCCCGACGGGGAATTATAGACTTTTACTTCCTCTTCCCCTCCCATGACCTCGTCGGACGGAAATGCACAGAGCCGCGTTACACAAGCTTTGTTGCCTCCCGTCAACCACTGAACATCAACTACGATATATTATCCAGTTTTTTGTCAACTTTTACATGTACACAACGCTCGGGATCTTTCGTTTACTGTTCCCTTAATGTTGTTTACCTCCTGACCTAGAGCATTTGCATCACTGTTTGAGTTTCTCGTCCATCCCGATCTGTCTTCCATAAATTTTGTGCCAGCGGTAAGCAACGAAGGCATACTTTCACAACGTCAACAAACATCCATAGAAGGTATATTGATGTGTTCGTCCTAATTAATAAAGACATGCCATGATCCCGCGATAGTCATGAGCCTCGCTTCGATGATTTGAAGGCTCAGCGCCTTTTCTTTTATATATTCCTCTCACCTCGAATAGACCCGCCATTTGCCCTTCATTCTTCACCATTTCCAAAATCGTCTCGCTCCACCCTGTTTGTCTCACGCTGTGCCCTCTTCCTGCCGTCTCAGGCGTCAGCGTCTACCTGCCTGCCTGTCCTTTGTATCTTCCCCTGCCAGACCGCCGGCTGGGACGAGACAAGACCGGGCAAGAGTGACCACCGGCGGCATGACTCGTTACACACAACAAGGAATCTTCCCCTTTTCCTTGTCACTTTCCCATGTTCTCTCCCGTCCGTTGTTCGTGTTGGCTCTCGCTTAAAGCGTAGCCTACTCGCTCCACACTACCTCTTTCGGACAAGCACCGCCTCTCTGTCTCTAATGTCTCTGGTTTCTCGATATCCATGTCTCGATGCGTTGTTGTCTCTTCTATTATGTTTTTCTTTCCACCTCCCTGCCACCTTGGTCTCCAAGGCTGATGCTTGTTCGTTGTTTCTCGTAGTTATATTGCTCCCCGTCGCCTGGTACTTCTGCTACCTTGTCTTCCCTTGCCTCTTTCTATCGGGGTCCCCTGTTTGATTTTCGTTCTATTTTGTCGTTACGTCGTTTTCTTCTTGTCCCGCTTCGATTTCTATCAGATCGATCTCAGTACCTGCCTGCTCGCCCTTCAGCCCGTCAGCCCATCAAGCCCTTCCCCTTCCTTGCCCTTGTCTGTCTATCTGCCTGTCTTCATGTACCCAGTCTCGGGCCAGCCCATGCTTCCCGACGTGTGCATCCCTGCCCTAACTCTCGTCTTGTCCATGTTGCTCTTCGTGTTTGCCTCTCTTTCTAGTTCTCGTCTCCCTCCCAGTGGCAATGATCCCCTTACCATCTATCATCCTCCCGTTCTTCCCGTCTCTCAATCTTCTTCAGCCCTCTGTTCTCGTTACACGTAAACCAAGACATATCCGCCTCTTCGCTTGGTTTGGCTTGTCTCTCGTGTCTTTTGTTTCTTGTCCCTATCGTCATCTCTACTCACCTTCTCTCGCCTCTTCTTTCCTCTCTTCCACTTTTTTCCTCTTTTCAATCAATCTATTCATGATCTACGTGTTCTCGTTTACCAAGTTTCGCGGTGTCCTGTCTCTCTTCACTATCGACGTCGCCACATCACAATTTATTGTCGATTGCCAATGTTGATTGAGTCTCTCCACGTACTCCATCGATTCCATCAAGCTTCCTTACCTCTCTCGCCTCCCCCAACCACTCCCCTTGTCTTCTTTCTCCTTTTCACCCCTTCACCCATTCCTCTTCCTCGATCCATCACCACCCCCCAGCAACCCCTTAACGGCCGAGAAAGCATCAACAATGGATCTGCCCGAGACACCAGCCCAGTGTCTTTGCCCCCTGGATCGAAGTGATAGTAGTCGAAGCAGCAAGAAAATCAAAGAGCGCAGATCCCATGATGCCCATGCCGATGTCGACAACAATATTTACAAGAGCAACAACAACAAGAGCAAAATCAGACGCTCATCGTCCCCGGTCTCGCCAATCTCTTCACCCGTGCCGCCTCAGCACCCGGTCCTCCGTCGGTCCGTGTTGACAGCCTTTTACGACGGCGGCGACGCGCAGAAGTGCATTGCCGCGTGTCGCCAAGGGTTCTTCGACTCTCTTTCATCATTATCTCCATCGCCATCATCATCACTCGCCGACACTTGCTCACAACTCTCGTCCTCAACGGCACAACAGGAGCTCTGGCAGCTCTACTGGTGCGACTCGGCCTTTTGCGGCGTCTGGATCGACGCCGGTGGCGGTGCCGGCCAGGACCGTAAGTTTGATGGCATGGAAAAGATTGATATGGACTTCCACTGACATCACCAGCCAACGTCGACTTGATCATCAACCAGTGTCAAAAGTGAGTCTCAATCCTTATTCCATCATCTAGTTGAACAGCACTGACTGTTTAGCATCGGCTACTCTTCCATCTATGACCCCGGCCCGCCTCCCACCAACTACTACTGCAGCAGCCTGCTCACGGCCGGCCCATCAGCCAACCCGTGCCTGAATCGCTCTGCCGTCGCAACGGAGACAAAGATAGAAACAGTTGTACCAATCATGACAACTACGATTGCCACAGAAGACCGCACCCAGCGCCTGACGACGGCCTCCGGAACACCCATCGCAGCTACATCACTTTCTCTGGGAAGCATTGCCTCCGCACCAGTGGCTACCGGATCTCGAGGTGCAAGCAGTAGTAGTGACAACGACAGCAGCCCCGCATCACCCTCAAGTCTGCCCAGCGGTCCGTCTGCTGGAGTTAAGGGCGCCATTGTCGTGTGCGTCGCTGTACTCGTTCTTCTGGTAGCCGGCATAATATTTTACTTTCTCCGCCGGCACCGCAACAATATGCTCGGCCAGCAGTCGTATCAGCATCGCGGAGGGGGAAGTGGGGCCGGCGGCATCGGTATCGGTGGCGGGAGCGGGCCGTCCCGCCGGCCGTCACATGCCAACAACGGAAGCAGCGCAACGAACAGCAGCGTCGGCCTTGCTACACGTCTTCGCCAACAGGGCCAAATGCTGTTTTACCCCGGTCATGGACGCGGCGCCCATCGCGACGAAGTACCGACACCGCTCATCTCGCCCTCCAACTCGTGCAATTCGGTGCACGGCGTATCGGCTGTGGCCGGCATGTCAAAGACACAAAGATTACCGAAACGGGCAGGCGCGGGATTCTTTGCCGTTTTTCGAAAATCACAGAAGGCGTCCTCTGATGCAGGAACACCACCACGGACAGAAGAGCGCGTTCTTCGCAGCATCCTGCCTTCGTTCTTCTCGCGGCGACAACGCGAACGAAGCATCTCACCGCCGTTGACATCACTGTCACCGCCGCCGAGTCCGACACAAATGAGTGCTCGAGGTCGACCAGATGTTGACGCCGACGATGACGGCCACCCCAGCCAGAACCGCAACCGCGCCTCAGCAGCCAACAGTGGCAGCAGCTACTATGGCTACTATGGCTACAATGGCAACTTTGTGCCATACTACTTTCCGAGCTCACCCATTTGCGCGCCGACAACAAACAAGCTAGAGCCACGCCGCGAGCGAACACCGACAATCCGGCCCCCCAAACAGACGGACCAACAGAAGCAGGAGCAACAAAAGAAGAAAGAACAGAACCATGGCTTCTACAACTTCCAGAGAACACCCGAACGGGGCGAGGCATCACAAAGAACAGAGCGACAGTCTGATCGAGCACCTGTACCTCCTCTGCCACCACTTCCTCACTCCATCTTCTCAACCAACATCTCAGACGGCTTCGGCAACAGCACGTTTCATGGCCTGCGGTCCAGTTACGGCAGCTACTCAACTGCTTCATCCGCCATTATCCCAGCAACTAACCTCTACGGTAATGCGGTGACGACTGACACAGTCGAGCCGATGCTACCTCTGGCCAGCCTCTCGGGAACTGGAGCGGCACCATCAACAACTGCAAATTCATCATATGCTGGGACGACTGTCAGTCCGGTGCGTCCAAAACGTCCGCATGAGGGACCGCTCGAGATCCCGGACCTTGTAATGCCAGACCCGCTGCCTCCGCCATTGTTTAACCCGAGTAATATTGGAGGACGGAGCTTCAGCATGCCCGCAACAGCCTTCTTTGTCTCATCCGGCGGTCGAAGAGCACCACCTCGAGCACCACCAAAGGACGTGTCTGTCCTTCAACGTGGACCGCCGCCGACACATTCTCTTCCACCACCGCCACCAGAGAAACAAGACGATATGAGCAGTATCGAGTCCTTGGAGCTTCCGCCACTGCTCATGCGGGACGATGACGATGAGGAAGGCGATAAACTGAGCACATGGATTGGTCCATGGCGAAGTGCAAGCCATTCTCGGCACAATCACACTGGAGCCAGTGGCAAACAGGGCACGGCAACGGCATCGTTCTCTTCAATGGCGAGCACCGCCAGTATTCTGAGCAGCAGCACGACCGAGACCTCAACGACTGCTACAACCGCGACGAGCATTCCTCCCACTTCGTCCATACTTGCACCGGCGTCCTCGTTACCTTCTTCACGGCAGTTTTCGTACGGCTCGCCTTCAACAGCTTCATCAAGCTTGACAATTCGGCCTGCGACAGCGCAAAGAAAGGGCGGTGCCGACAGCGATAGCCTATTCCCTTCAAGAAGTATTCTTGACTCTGAGGGTATCTAGATTCTCTTTCCCCTCTTTTTTTTATCTACTCATTTCTTTTGTTATATCCTATTATGCCCCTAGCACGCACCTATCATCCACGCCTCTTCTCGTTTGTCTCTACACGTTGTTGGTGTAGTTATTGACTCGGGTCCTTTGATTTTATGTTACTACCCCCTACTGTTACTCAAGCTTTCTCTTTGCTTTGTGTTACTTTTGTTTCTGGCTATATAAGATACCTACATGGACAATACAGACTCTTTCGGTTATTTGGACTACTTCATCTCACGAAGGAGGTTTTTACTGATGATTTCTCCATTGTTCTCGGTTGTCATGTCTTGCGCTCTCTTTTATTCCCGTTTCCCCTTCTACACACATAATAAAGCAATCAACAAGGACCATTTTAAAACAAAACACTGGTTTGCCTTTGTGTTTACGCAATTGTGCCAGTCCCTATGAATAAGCAGAAATATTACTCGCTTGCATGTGCTATTAATCAGGACCCTTATGCCATGTAAACGCTATCAAATTTCCCGGGGCCGCTCGCTGCGTACCGCTTTCCCGTAACCGCATTCCGGCACAACCCCGCGGCAATCCCATCTACACGTTCATGCCTCGCATTATTTCCCTCTCTGTCGCCGTTTGTTGTGATATGCAATCCGTCGTTAAGATCGGTTGCGAACTCTTATCCCGTGCATCGCATTTCTGACAACGAGAAAACACTCAACGAATGAAAATTCACGACGTTGATATCTAGGAATACTTTAAGTAGAGGGCAGCCAAGGCAAGGGGTTGCGGCACGGCACACTCACACTTACAGAAAGCAAGGGCGCTTCGTGAGACAAAAAGAGTTACAAATGAGAATCCAGATGGGCCTCGGCACATGGCCGTCGCTTACACAAAACACGACGCGTGCCCCTATAAGACAAAAACAAAGACAGCGGCAAGGAGGACGCGAGAAAGGAATTAGAAGAAGAAGTGTATAAAGAAACGAACATCTATCCTTTTCTCACTCCATTCGCTAGACTTTCAGTCGCCATTCTAAGCAGAAAAAAAAAGAAACAAAAAATATATGCCGATATCGCCCACGATCGAAACTGCCGACGATGCCGACAACACACATACACCTGCAGTACAGCCAACACATGCAAGTGCAGATGCAGAAGACATCCTGCAAGCAACATTGGCCTCACCAACACAGGTGCTCCTCCTCGGATGTTGCATACACCCGCACCCAGTCACAATTTCCCCCGACATTGCCCGCCGCTCCATGATGACAAAGGACCACAACAGACTCTTTTTTTATCCTGCCTTGACTCCACAACGGAATCCTGCATTCACATCTTCTCTCGACACGCTTCATTATCCGGAAACTTTCACAAACTTTCAAGTCTCTCTCAGATTCCATCGTGGCTAGTCAAACAGAAGCTCGCGCCATGGTCAACTTATCTCGTCTATCGATGACCCATGGCCGCCAACACACAGCTCGTCATCAAGCAGCATATACGATCACAGTATTAAGGGCACGGAAAGGTGACGCTCAGACAAATTTATTTCTCGTCCTCGATAAGGAAAAGCAGCGGGTGAAAGCAAAAGGCTCAATTGCATGAGGTTACTAAACATTCAGAAAGGTAAATAATGTTACACATCGAGAGGCTATCCCGAGGACAAAATAACAGACAAGAGTCCACACCCACGACCTCTTCTAGCCGCATTTATCCTAAACTGCCATCCCTCTGACAGATTGACCAACCGACCGATCGATTTTGTGATGATTTTCCTTTTTCGTTTTTGTTTTCCCGTTCTCGGTCCTAAATGTCCCCGACCGCGTCGCCTGTCCAGGTCTGATCCCGTTACCATAAACCTGCCTTCCCAGTCTTTGATTTGAGCGCACAACATAGGAAATTTCAGACACACAAAATAAGAATCGAGCAACAGAGAGGTAAGATATGAAAAAAGGGCTGGCCGTCAATTTTTTTTTAAATCCAAAATGTCATAACAAAGAAATAATTTCGGGTAGCTCGTGTGGCGTTACATGACGGAAGAGATGATAGAGGAGAAAAAAAAAGGCTGACCAGAAAAGACGAAAAAATACAGGAACCCAAAAATGACAAGATGAAAACATTTCTTTCCCAGCCCGTTTCCGTCCGATCCAACCAGACACACACATTCTCTGGACGCCGGTTCATCCAATTCACTCTCAGAATAAATTATGCTCTCGAGAGGGTCGGGGTCCAATGCAAAAAAGAGTACATGACGAGCAACAAAGAAGAAACAAATAATACAGGTGAAGAGAGAAACGAAAAGAGAGAAAGAAAAAAAAAACGCTGTGGCCAATTCGTCATGGGGGCCTGCCTGGCATTATTGCGATGCAATAGGAAAGTGAAAACCAAAGAAAAGTAAAGGACGTAGAAAGCAACGCCGGTGGAACAGAACAAGAAAGAAGAGGAAAACGTGAGCAAAAAAACGCCGACTATTCGATCAGAGCGCAGCGAACAAAAGGGAGATAAGAAGTAAAAAAGAGAGATCATGCAAGAAGAAACAATAATGATACACGAGGTGGTGAGCCTCTGGGGTATTTGTGATGGGGCGCAAAAGCAGAACATAGACGATGGAGAAGATTAGAAAAAAAGACAAGGAGGGAATTATGCGGTAAGGAGGATAAAGGAAGAGTTCGATGAAGATTATGGTGCTGACAGGCAAACAGATTTACATCTGCTCGATGCGGGCACTCGGCATCTGGATGCCCGAAGTCTCAAACTCGATCTTGGCATCACCCCAAGGGTCGTACAAGGTTGAGCCATACGGCGGCAGCTGTGCCATCTGCGGCACTGACACCTCAACAGGCGACTGGTACGGCACGCTGTTGTACCACTGTTCCTCGCCGGCATGCTGCTGGGGCAGCGAAGTGGGAGCGGCGTGATGCTGCGGCTGCGGGACCTGTGCCTGCTGCTGAGGCGGTGCGGCGGCATAGTGGACCATGGGCGCGTGGTGCTCAATGGGCGAGGCGGCGTGCAGCGCATAGGTGGCTGCTTGGGTGGCCTGGTGCGTGTAGAAGCCGTCCTGGGTCGAAGGGCTGTGGCCCGAAGCTGAGAAGCTGCTGGGGCTGCTCTGGATCGACGCTTCCAGGCCAGGCGTGGCCGAGTAGGGGATATCCACAGCAATACGCTCGACCGACTGGCGCGGGATCTGGTGGTGGTAGGGGGCGTGGGCGGGCATGGGCGAGTTGGTGTTCATCGTGGCGACGCCGGGGTTGTTCTGGTCCGTCACGTAGTACGTGTGCTGGGGCACGCTGGCAGCGCGGCGCATGATGGGCATGCCCGGGTGGTGCGGTGCCATGGACGTGACAACAACAGCACCGGCGGCAACTGCTGCTGCTGCTGCGGCAGGGTTGTGAACCGGGTGGCCATACTCGGGCTGGCCGTTGGACATGCTGTGGCGGTGCTGCTGCTGGGCAGCGGCCGCGGCGTAGTGCTGCGGCATGCCGTAGCTGACGTTCTGGCCATAGTCGGCAAAGGACTGGGCGCGGTGCAGGTGGGCGTGGTGCGGCAGGCTGTGGACCATACCCTGAGGAGCCGTGGGCCAGTGCATGGCGCTGCTCTTGGGCGTGGACGGAGACTCATCGCTGCCAGACTCGGACGTGCAGTCATCGAGCTCCAACGAGTGGATGCCGCGCTGGTGCGAGCGGCGCTGATGCTTGACCATGGTGGTCTTGCGGCAAAAGCTCTTCAAGCAGCCATCATGGGCACACTTGTACGGACGCTTCCCGGTGTGGATTCGCCGATGGCGAGCCAGAGACGAGGACTAAAAAAAAAGTGTAGGTGGTCAGCCTTTGATACTGCTGGTAAAGGACTGCAAGGCAGATCCTGTGGACGAGTTAGATACAGTGACGACCTACATCTGAAAAACGCTTGTTGCACCCGGAGTGCTGGCACATGTGCGGCTTCTCGCCGGTGTGAGTACGGATGTGCACAGTCAGGGCACTGCGCTGGATGAAGCTCTTGCCACAGCCAGGCGTGCTGCACTGATACGGCCGCTCGTTTGTATGTATGCGGTAGTGCCGTTGCAAATCAGACTTGCGGTTGAAGCTCTAGGGTTGGTCCGTTAGGTCATATGTTCACGAGTCGACTTGGCTTGTTTGCCAGAGGTATGGTATGGTGGTATGGTCAACCACATCCCGTTCTGTCTACTCACCTTGTTGCAAGACTGCCAGTCGCACCGGAACGGGCGAGGCGCGGGCTCGTGGTCAACGAGCTCCATGAGTTCCATGTCTTTGGGTGAGAGAGGGGTGGGTGAGGAGGTGAGCTGGTTGCTAGATGGGTGAGAGATGAAGCAAAAGTCGACGGTCACGGACAATAGTGTCTGCGGCACAGGTGGTAGTAGGCGTTTGATGGTCCTTTATATAAACACAAGCGTGAGTATATATTATGGTGATGGGCGAGATTGCGTGACGGGAGGTGAGAAGGTGAAGGCACAGCGATTCGTGGGTCGTTCGACGACTGATGTGGCAACCAAAAACCGGGAAGAGCCAGAAAGGGAACGGGGGTGGTTCAGGATAGACGAAACACCGTTGCTCAAGATGGGCTGGGAGCGTGATCGACCACAATGCGACCAAGGAGAAACGTCTGTGGCGAAAGAGATCCAACAGCTTCTAGTAGTGTCAACGACACGGTCGTTCCGGGTAGTGGGCGTTCTGCGTTCTGAGCTCGATGGGACGTGTTCCGGGAATCAGTTTCGAGAGCCAGACAAGCGAAGTAGAAGACCAAAGATCGATTGGCGACCCGAGGAGAAAAGGGAAGGAAGAAAGAAATAAAGATGATCAATAGAAAAGAACAGACAGAGTGGTTTTTGGAAGGCCAGCTGAAGGAGTGAAGAAGGGAGAAGAAGACGAAGAAGATGAAGGGAAAGGACAATGCAAGACAAGACGGCAACGACGCAAAGATATATGCTTTGACGCCCGTCTGTGTGTTGTATCGAACGTCTCCGATGAAGCAGCGACGACGGCGAGCCCGGGGCGAAGTGAAGTTGTGGTAAAGAAACAAAGTGAACGAAGAAACACCAAGGTGAAGAGGCCAAAGGAAGGGGGCGAGCTGATGTTCTAATGTTGAGTTGCAAAGACGCAGTCAGACAATATCTATGAGGTGGGGAGGGCCGAATTCGAGATCGATGAAGATGGGGAAGGAGGGAAGATGGTCTCTTTATGGATCCATCAAGGCTATGAAGAAGAAGAATAGAGCAAGAAGAAGAAGAAGTAGTATGGAGTACGAGTCAAAGTCAGTGGTAGTGGTGACTGAAGAGGAAAAGGTGAAAGACAAGAACAGACGAGCTCCGAGAGGTGTGTGAATAAAAAAAGAAGGCTTAAAAAAGACGGGAGCTGGACCAGGAGGAGTGAAAGAAAAATGAAAAAAAAGGAAGAAAAAAGTGGAGGGATAGGGAACGAGGTTCAGGAAAGGGCCAAGAAAAGGAAAGGAGCAGCAAAAAAAGAAAAGAAAAGCAAAGCTAGAAAGGTACGAGGGAGGGGGGTGACGAAAGGATGAAGAGAAGGAGAAAAGACGAGATAAAAGGGAAAGGCACTTACCCGAAAGGTTGCCAGGGGGCCGGATGTCGTGGTGGAGGTGTTGCGCACAGATACACTGCCCTTTTCGGCCTATTGTTCTTTATTTTCTGCTGTGATTTTTGTTTTAGTCTTCCCCCCCCCCCCTTTTTTTTTTTTTATTCCCCTGCCGCTATTGCAGCTAGGGGAGCAGATCGAAAGCCGTTAGGCGGTTGCAGCATGCTGGTTAGGCCAGTGACACTCCGCCAGCAGCCGTTTTAAGTTTGAAGGGGTAAGCGTATCTAGTGGGGTCTTCGGAGAGGCACGAGGAGGAGGGAGTTGTTGATGGTAGGGTGTTGCGCTCTGCACAAATTGATGGGCGTGGACGATGTTCGTCGCTGGAAAAGATGTGCCCTTCTTGGGTTTGGACTGCCGCGTTTCGAAGCCGCACTGCTTTCTCGGCCTTGCTTTTTTTTTTTCCTTTTTTTTTCTTGTCTCTTTCGTCAAGCTTTATTTATCTCGATTTTCGGCTTGCTGCTTTTGCTTTTTCTGCTGTTGTCCACTTCCTTTCCTTTCTTTTCTTTTTTAATCGTCACTTTCGAAACGCATCGTCCGCCCACTGAAGAAGTCGAGTGCGCGCTCTCGGTGCACTTGCTCTTCAGCTCGACTTCCTTGTTTCTGCATCTTGTATTGTCTGTCGCTTGGTTTCTTGGGAGCCGATCCCGGCATGAAAGTGGCAAAGTTCAGTACAAGAGCTTTGCATATTCAGACTCTTGTTGTTGTTCTGGACTGGCCGAGGAAAAGCGTTGATGTTCGGTTCTCGGCTGTGTTTCGCATCGAGGCTATCTCTTTGTTTTCCAGGACTTTGACGAGATCTTGATTTGTTTGGTGGGAAGAGTAAGTCAGCAAACAAAACACTCGAGGATGGCTGCCGTTGGCCGATCTGCTGTGGAGAGTGGAGGAGCACACAACGCAAGATCAGATGCAGGAAGGAGAATCACAAAGGACGAACGACAGTGACTGTTTGAAAAATAAAAGGTATGAACTAAGACACAAAGACCACTAAAAAAAAAAGATAAAAACAGAATGCAAAAGCGCAATCTTGGAAGCCACTGTGGGGAGGGCAGAGGGGCCGAGAAGGCGACGATGCGAGGGGTGTGGGCAGAAAGGTAAACGAGAAAGGGGAGAGCTTGGTGTGTGTGCTGTGTATCTGCGGGCTGCGTGCGTCTGTGTCCTGTGTGTGCGTGTATGTACGAGGCAAAAATATGGATGATCTAGGATAAGACCAAATATCGGGAGCAAAGAGGGGAGGAAGACGACGCAGGTCGAGAGATTGCCCTGCAAGGTAAGACAACAGGACAAGACGACGCGGCGTGGTGGCAGTTGGAGATGTTTCCCTGCCAGTTAAGCGTTGCGAAGTTTCAAATGCTAGCCAGGGAAACGGTAAGTGGGGAGAGGTGAGTAGTTTCTTTGTGCTGGAGTTGCGTTGAAAGCCTCTTTGGGGTTAGTTATCCGTCCTCAGTATGTGCCCTTTTCCTTCACATGGCTATATTACGACGTATATCGCATATCGATATAGGATCCAGCAAGGCAAGAAAGCAAGGGAAACAACGACGTAAAAGACGAAAAAGGGAAATAAGCAGCCATAAGGATGAAATGCGTGCAGGCTTATCGGGAAGCAAAGAGAGCACATGTGTAAGTAAACATGTCTTACTCATCATCTCCTGGCTCAAGACAGTTTTGCAGCCTCGACAAAATTCGTTTGAATTCTAGACCATATCGGAGAAGGGGAGGGGTTGATAGATTCTGTTGAGTCTATTAAATCTTGCGCCCGTGTTCCTTTCTTTTTTGTTTGATTTTATTTTGATTTTATTTTCTCTCCTCCTTCGGAGGAAGACTGATAGAGCGATGCCTGTTTCTTGGGTCGGGTGGGAAAAGATGGCGAAAGAGGAAGCGCAACGGAATGTGGAGGAACGGCAGACGCAACCCAAAAAATACCAGGTTGGAGGGTTGAAGGAAACAGAGAGAGACGACAGACAGATGTGCCCAAAATGGCCGCCTCTGTGATATACGAGAAACCTGTACGTCGTACCATAACGAAAGTAGAGCGGAGTTTGGTCACAATGGCGTTGTCGTGGTTGTCGTTGTTGCCGTCGTTTTCGTATTGTATCTTTCGTGCAAGGCCCTGTATCGTTTTATCTGCCAAGACCATCTGATTTTGGTTGCGGTGTGGAGAAGATGAAGACAGTCCGCTCTGTGAGCGCGTCTCTGCACCGTATCTTTGGGCGGCGCACAAGCACCACACCTGCATACAAGAAAGGTGCGGTCAAAGGAGAGAGGGTGGGTGAGAGAACGCGAACAATATATAAGAGGGCTTCCTAAAACAGAAAGTCCAATGCAGGAGACACGGAAAAGATGAGAAGAAGAAAAAAGAAAAAAGAAGAAAAAAAGAAAGAAAAAAAACGAAGAAAAAAAAGGGAAGGGCTAGAGGGAATGGAGGCGTATGCAGGTATAGTGGAATGGAAACTTTTCTCTGCCGTGTTGCAGGAGGCAAGTCGATGCGCAGAGTGAAATTGTTCGACGTTGATTTAGTTGAAAAACTCTTTGCCCTTTGCAAAGGAAGGGAAAGGAAGAACGATTAGCAGGTGAAACGTCGTCGTAGATTGAGACTCGAGCCTGGCGTCCTGAAGCAAATTGTGAAAGTCATATGAAATCAGTTCGTGAATTCAAGAGCATCAGCAACAGGGAACTTTGCAATATCCCGTGTCAACCAAACTTGAGGAGAACGCACAGAGCAGAATGGCGACAGCGTCTTTGCTCAACAAACTCCCGGCAAGTCGCTCACAAAAGCGGGGCAGGAGAATTTGTCTAAATCGAGACTGGGACAGAGAAGAGATATTGCTGAGGCGGGCATCGCGGCTGAGTAGAGGCAGACGAAGTACTTTTCAAAAGGCCAGGGGTCGTCTCTTTGGGAGAGGGCTGGCTAGGTATCGTTCGTACCATAAATGCGTTCAATTTGGTCACGACAAGTAGGAAAAGCGAGGAAGCAAGAAGGCCGAGGTGTGAGCGAGGGAAGGGCACAACCTCACAATTACTCAGTATTGAGGAGTAGGAGGCAACAAGAGAGGCCAGAACCAGGAGGCAGACACAGTCAAGAGAAAAGACAGCCCACTGTCGCTGTGTGTGTTGTGTGGAAAGAGGACAAAAGGACAAGCATCTCATGGCAAGGTCACCCCCGTCACCTGTCACCTACCTGTCTTCACCTTTCTTCGCTGTGCCTCTTGTTTTCCTTCTCGTGGCCTCTGGTGTTAACCGTGTTATGGATGGCGGTGGTCACGTCTGGCTGGCTCTGGCTCTGGGCACCGCCCAGCACTGATCGTGCTGGGGTCTCGATTTGATTCCCTTTTTTCTTTTCTTTTTCTACTTCCTTCCCTCTTTCTTTACCTCGGTGGTTTTCCTCTTTCGTCGTGCCGTGTTGTTTCTCAAAACGGTAGAGCAAGGTGCGCGGGAAGGGAGAGTCGGGTAAGGTGCAAGGGTTGCTGGCCAAAAAGAGAACTGCGTGCCACTACGGGATAGTGTGGCCGTCGTTGAAGAGAAAAAGACACCCTACCCCTGCATCAGGCGCACCGCTTCAGGATATAGCACACACCCTCTGGAGACAGCCCGCTCTCCACAAGCACGCCCTTTCGCGTGTTCCTCCTGGCTTTCTGTCCTTTTTGCCTGCCCCGAATCCTGGACAATAGCTGGTTCAAACAGGTTCACATTGTGATGGAGGTGACGGAGGGCGAGAGTTCCAGTGATGGTCCTGCAGCAGCGGGGGGTCCTTTATTTTGTTACTTTTTTGTGTCGTTTGTGTGTGCTTGTGGTTTTCGTTCTGCTGCTGCCTCCCACGTTGTTCGAGGCCGGGCTAGGAAAAGATAACGAGCGAAGATAGGATAGGACAGAAGAAAAAGAACTGGCCATGGGGCCAGACCTGGAGGCCGGACGGAGACGGGGGGTAAATTTGAGATCTCGTTCTCCATGGGTACCCTGGTCAACACATCGACCTTGTCAACACCCTCGTCATGGACGGTTCTTTTGCCAGCAAGTTTGTCCTCGTATGGAGAAGGCTTGCTTTCTCTTGCCCTTTTGCCGCCTCTTGTTGCCTCTTCTTGTGTTTTTCCGTTTTTGTGTCTTCTCGTTCATGGTCTGTGGTGCCGGCCGGACATCTCGTCTGTTCTCGTCCTTGTTGCGTGCAGGCAGCTTGTGCGTTGCTACAACTGTTTCAACGTCCTCGGAGAATTCTTCGCTTGCTGCAGACGCCGCCCACGCCTTGTCTTTTCCCCAGAGCCAGGCTGGACCAAGCCGTGGCCGTCGACTAAAGTTTCTTTTTCTTGGGTCATCCTTTGTCTGATAACGCGCGCTGGGCGACTAGATAGCCCGATCTTGCGCGTTCCTGTCTAGGGCTGGGCCGGACGGCTTGGTTGGCGGAGCGCGGCGTTCCTTGGGTGCTGGCTGTGTTGGCGATGTTGGGTCGCTCGTTGGTGTTCCTTGGTGTGGTGTTAGGGCTCGTCTCCAATCCCTCGTCCTTGGTTTTGGGTTTCTGCTCGGTACTTTTTTGAAGAGCTACGGAGAGAGAAACAAGTGGGCTACGATCAAGACGGAAGTTTTTTGCGATTCGGCCAAGGAAAGGACTGATGCCATCCTGGGAAGGAGAGATGGACCGCCAGTTCCTTCTATTTTCATGATAGAAAGGAAAATCAATATGCAGGCTGGGTTGTGCCTGCCTTGTTTACACGATTGTGTAATTGTAGAAGGTGCAATTGGCGAATGAAACTCGTTGTGGGAAAGAACGGCTGGTAAGGCCGATGTTGGGGGAAGGAGCGTCCGACGTTTAGCACGAGAAAAGCACAAAAAGGCGTGGAAGGATACGGCAGGAGATGTATTCAGGTATTTTGCACACTATAACCCAGGCATTGGGGGAATTTGCAGCGCCGCTCCTTCCTACTTTAAAGCTATTGATGGCGAATCGCAGCTGCTAAAGAAAGACCGCGACTTCCGTCTTCTTTCTGTACGTCGTAAGTGAGATAGGATTGTCTCCGCTTCATCGCTCCTCCTCTTTGGAGGCAACGCTGGCAAATTGCAAGGAAAAGGGAATCGTTCCTTGCGTCTGATCGTCGCTTGCTGTGCATCTCCGTATGAAGTAGCACGGAGGAGCGCGTTGCACAAGGGAAGTAGGGAAGGTGCGACGGGACACGATGGACGATGTATCTAATGAAGTGTCTTGCAAAGTATCTTGTACTATGTACGGAGCATATCTCACCTACTATGTCGAAAGCTCACTATGAGCCTACACAGACCCGTTTTCAGGTAAAGAAGAAGACGGGTTTTACGGAGACAACAAGGTAGAAGCACAAGGGGATCGGCCCGCTGTGTAGAGTCGATATGGCACCGCTGCATCGCTGCATCGCTACTCCGTATATCGCTGCAGAAAGGCCAAGACACGGCACAGACAGTGGGCAGGGAGAACAGAAGAGGAAACAAAACGGTGACAAGAGAGTAAGAAGATAGAAAGAGACGAAAGAAGAGGAGATGGGAAGAGAGGGGAGACAGAAGACACGCAGATAAAGGGGGGAGCACTGGCAGGGAAACGAAAAAGTAAAAGAGGTCGAAAAAAGGACGAAAGCGAACAGGCACAAAACAGTCTTCCCAACGCAATGTACCTATATCAGACGGCGCGGTGGTGTCGTGCATGCCGAGCATGATATAACTACGGGACGACGGGGTGCGCACAAGTACCGTATCTGCCGGGGCGGGTGTCCAGGGCACGGCAGGGCGGCGAGTGGGGAATTTGTGTTGTCGGTTGCGAGCGAGAGGAACGAGAGGGAACATGGTCACCCATTGCCCAAACTGGCAGCGGAAAGGCCAGGAAAGGAAGAAGGTCTTCTTACCCAGTCACTCGGTGAAATGCGAATACGGAGAAACAATCCAAGCATGTGTTTGTGTGAGAGTGGAGTACGTCGTATTGTCGCAGATTTCTCTGCCGTTGTAGCGTGCAGAGTGTACGGAGAGCTTGCAGCCGCAAGTGACAAAGGTTAGTCGAAAGCAGACGCCCGTACGAACGTACGGAGTACTGTATTCGTAAGTACAAGCAAAATGCGTGGGAAAGGCTCTAATAATCAAGTGCTCCAAAACACCGCCAAAACACCGCTAAACAATCAGGAATCGAGAATTGTGCAAGCGAAGGCTACATCACAGCTTACCAATTGGCCCAAAAAAGGCAGGGGCCAAGTGTTCCTGTCCGTTCCGGTGCCCAGACCAGGGGATCGTTGCAACGGGGGCGCACAAAGTGTGATCGCAAAAGGAGGGGAAGGGGTTAGAAACAGAGGGAATAGAGAGACAAATAATAAGTACATACGAAGTACTCCGCATGTTGGGTTTTATGGCTTGTGGGCGGGTGTTCTGCGGGCGGGAAGCTCAAGGCACACAAAGGCTCGTGGAGACCAGGAAGAGCCCAGGAAGAGCCCAGGAAAGCCGGGGCAAAACAAAGGACAACACCACATCGAAGGCGGCAGAGGAAAAGTGCAAGTCAATACCAAAACACGAAAACCAGTAGAATACGAATTGAAAAACACAAGAGAACACAAGATATTGTGCAAGGTGCGGTAGATTTAGAGTTGTCTTGTGTACGCCGGTTTTTTAGTAGGGGGTGTTGTGCTATCTCAATATTGAGTTGAATCATCATTCATGACATTGTATCTTCTTTTTTCACGTACAACGTACTTCTGACGCTACACGATGTTGACACATGACAGGGGAAATCAACGGGTGTGTCCAAACAATCTTGTGCAGCCAGCCAGCCACGCGGGACAGAATTGGGCTGCTGCAATTTAAGCAAGAAACCCGAACGAGCATACGGGATCTTCATGCTGCAAAAATGGCTGCAAACACGGCAGTAGAAGTGAACAACAAAGGCTTGGTGCAGGACCTGCATGGCTTGGAAAGATAGAAAGGGTATATAGCAGAGTAAGTTTCCAATGTATATTGTTGACTTGCTCCAACAGTATCCAGTTTTTATAGAGAAAAAAAAGAAAGGAAGGAAAAAAGAAAGAAAGAAGAAGAAAGAAAAAAGAGAAAAAAAAAATTACAAGTTTATTTATTTTTACAGCTTAAAAACACCTTTGCGAAATAGCGAGGTGACTGGTAAAAATATATAGTAATACTTCAATAATCGTTGAGAATTACCGAAATACACAGCGAGAAGCACAGAATTCAAGAAGATCGGGAAAACCTACACATCTGGGCTGAACTACAGCGGAATGGGGTACACACGATTGAAGCAGATATGGAAAACAAGGCCATCACAAGAAAAGCGAGAAAAGCGTTGTCCCACTTACACCAAAAATATGCAATACTGATAGACTGCCGCCCTCCACAGCACTCCTTATTCAGGGGTAAAAGAAAAGAAGCGGCAAGCGAGCGACAAAGTATGTCGTCTATGAATCTTTCAACTATCTATTCTGTCTTCCCGTATTTTGTCCCCGGTTATTCTCTTTTTTGACGATATCTGCCTTTATTCTCGGTCAGGCTTTGTCCTATCTGTTTTGTTTTGGTTTCTGTCTGAGAAGTTCTTGTTTTGCCGCCTCTGCCTTTTCCTCTTCTCGGTCCCGTCTTTTGTTGTCTTTTGTTGTCTTGGTCTTTATGTTGATTTTCATTGTCGTCTTTTCTCCTTTTCTCTGTTACATTGACACCCCGATCTTTCTTTTAAATAAAATGGACGCCTGTCGCGATTTTCCTTGACCGTTGTCAAAACGAAACAGTCAACGACGAGAACAAAACATAGCCTGGACGACTCCCGAGAGGGACCCTTGTAAATCAGATAACTGACTTCGGTGCTTGTTGTTGCTTGATAGAGCGGGAGAAATATGGAGTATATACTCCGTACAAACGAAAACGCCACAAGCATTACCCAAACAGTCAAACAGCCTAACAGGCTAGCAGGCCGAGGCATTTGAATTTGCCTTGAGCTCACCCGCATGTCCACTCGTCCACTGGCCCCCAACTACTCCGTAAATAGTAGTCAAGCTACGGAGGCATTCTGACATCGTTTGCGACGGAAGTCTTATTCGGGGAAGCTTTCCTGTCAGCCCGTGGTGTCGCAGGCCCCTGTAGCTTTATGAAAGGGCCCTTGTAATCGCGCACTCTGGCACTGGTTTTTAGGCCAGCCACTAACAGAAACCCATTGTAAAAAGAACAATATTGTGACCCCGTTACGGAGTACATAGGCAAGTATTGAATGGACATGGCATAACTACGACAAGTGCCCTGAATAAGGCCTAAGACTAACAGAATGCTAGCAGAATAGTAGAGTATTCTATGGGTATCTTTGTATTTCGGGAGCTCGGGGTGGCACAGAGAACGGAACAAGACCCAGCCGTGGAAAGGGCTCGTCATCCTCTTCCGGCTGTCGATACACTCTGTACGACGACTACGGCCTCTTTGAGACAAAGAGAGGCTCTAGCATCTCTTAAGAGGATGAGAGGGTGAGGGGATCGGCAAATACAGGAGAGGGGCAAGTGATAGTGATCCTTTCCGTGTTTCTTTAACGAGAAAATAAAAACACTGGTACGAAGTAAGGCCAGGCCATTTTGGTGGAAGCTTGTAATAATACATACACTCTTGTATTTTGCACTTGTTATGGTTTGAACCTGGCCAAAGCTCTACCAGACAAGGCTCTGATATATTCTTCCGGTGAGCACTTTGCTTCCCGTCACGTAATACTTGTGCAGGGTGTCTTAGTTGCTGTTTACCCCCCCCCCCTTTTTTTTTTTTTTTTTTTTTTTTTTATCGAGCATTTTAAAAATACTCGCTCTCGCTTTACATGAGTCCATTTCAAGCCCTGGGATGTGAAAGTTTGTTGACTAAGAGTCTGGTCTGTCTTGGCTGTGCCGTAATACGACTGTGGGGGAGTGATAGAGGACAAAAATAAACAGCCCTCTGTTATTTGACAGGAACGTGCAACCAACAGTCAAGGCACCAAAACTAAGAATAAGAATTTCTCCCAACAGTCGTCCAGAAAGTGTATTCAAAGCTCAATATGTATTTGGCAAAGTACCGTTCTGTCAGTCTCATCCATCCCCCAAACTGCGCCCAGTGCTCGGGAGTCTTCTTCTCGTATCGTCCCACCTTACCATCTCCCAGAGTGTGTGAGTGGGGAGTGCTCTCCTCCTGCTGAGTGCCATTTGTTTCAAAGTCGAGCTCAATTGCAACCGTCAGTGGTCGGCAAAGAGAATCGCTAAGCCCTATTTGGATGAATTGGAGGGTGCTGAAGGATGAGGATTGGATTTTGCAGGCCTTTTTACTCAAGTTGCAGAGTGCCGCATGATCCATCCGTAAGCTAAGATACCGTGCGAAGTTATGTGATGCAGGGCGCATGTTTACAAAATTACAGTGATTGCGTTGCCTTCATTTTCTCAACTCGTACACTGCATTGGCACCCCCAAGCGGGCAAAAGGTTGCTGATCATATTTGGAAGATAATGTACGACACGGGAAGAGACACGGGACAGTGTTAAAGTTGGGTGACAGAGAGCAGAGATTGTGTGTCAGCAGCAGCTCGTCACAGTATCTTTTGCGGTCTGCAAGACTGATACTGAGAATTGTCTCTGTTTTGTTTGGGGATGCAGGTGAAATGTGAAACAGACAAAAAGGAAATTCATTAGAAAAAAGGCCGCGTTGTGGCAGCCTCAGCCCCTTACCATTGCGGGAAACATCTTGATTGTTATTTTCTATGAATAGCTCTGTGTCATTGTGTTTTGTGAAACTTTTCGTCAAACATCAATCACCCGGGGCAAAAGGGCGATCAATTTTCCAAAAATAAACTGAATAGAAAAAACAAAGAGGAAAAGACAGGTAAATCACATCACATCACGGCAAAGGGCGTGAGAGCAGAAAGATTTTGGGGGGCACAAAGAAGAATCGGGATACTGGGAAGCCCACTTTGGTGAGAAGGTTCTTTCATATTGGCGACTCCTCTTTTTCTGTAGATTGCAATCCCGTCTGTCTTGCTTTCATAAAGGTGTTCAGCACACCGATGACCAAACCAAAAAAAAAAAAAAAAAACGCATGCAAACACAACAATGCGCGAGAAAAGAAACACGAAATGTGAAAAGAGTACATTTACATGTCTTCGGGGTGCTCCCTTATTTTCCTGCCCGAGCTGGGGGAATATATTTAGAGTCCTTTTTCGCTTCTCTTGCCCCTGATTTATCCAACGGTGCGAATAATACTCCGGATTGTAACATCAGGACCGCCAGATGGACAAGCAAAAAAAAAAAAAAGGATACACATATTTCTTGCTACGGAGCCCGGCACAGTTTGGAAAAAAGGGGCAGCTGGGCCATGAAGGCCGATGTTGCAGCGCCTTTTATTCACAGTAGCACTGAAAAATTCATTACCACTTCATACGCACCTACGATGCACGCCGTCGCAACCCGACAACCTTTTGTGTGAAAGCAGAGTTGCATATTGCATATAACAAGCTATCTATATCTAGGTACGTCGTACGTCGTAGGCGTTTGCGTTCCTGCACGATACAGAATGTACCTGTGTATGTGCCCATTCCCCCTTTTATGTTCCCCTCCGATTCCCAATCTCGTTTGGCCCGTCGGAGATGCTTTCCTGCTTGTGTCCGTGTGGATCTTCCCAAGGAGCCGAGAGGAGATAAGATGCATTTGAACGAACGACTGCATATGACAATGAATAAAAATGTTGAGGTGAATGGTGCTCTTGCAGATCCATACTTACATACTATATTGCATTTATTCGAAGAAGTACGGAGTAAGGACAAGGAAATAGAACCAAAGTGACAGAAGAAAGTGACAAGACAATCTGCCTCACATCTCTCGTCACCCTCGTCACTGCATCGAGATATGTCGAAATGGGATCACACCGATGCTAGGCTTTCTGTGCAGAGAAGAAGTACGCAGTATTGTGAAGACAGGGCCCCTTTTCTACTGCAAGTATTCACTCAGTCACATTCAAACGAACCAAAAACGCCACTCCGGATACGGAGTGGGATGGCGAGTGGGATATGGGAACTGCAAAAATCCAGGAACAGTGGTACAACAAGATGCTAAGGCTTTTTCCGCGGTCCAATGCTGTTTCATTTACTATTTTGCCCTCCACACCGCCTACGACCAAACTCCGTTCATGTTCATCATCCTTTGCCTCTTCCGTGAACTACTCCGTATTTTTTTGCTTGTCATAAATCACAAAACGCGGGCTGTAACTAGCTCTAGCGCACCGGAGCGTAGCGTCTCCCTTTTAAGGAGTTTTTGTTGGTCGATGATGAAGGAGTGCAACAGAAAAAGTGAAAGTTGACCGGAAAAAAGAGGGTGGGGCGGGTGGACTCCCACATGGAAGATGGAAGCGCGTGTGGTTTGAGGGAGTGGCTGGGATGTTTGGGCTCTCTCGGCTGTCTGCTTGTAAAAAACACCCTGGACGTGGAGGTTGCTCGTCATGTGCAAGTTGATGGATGCCCGGCCGCCTTGAATGCCGGACAACCCTGGCAAAAATGCTCCTCTCGTCCCCCCTCTTCTCATGTCTTCAAGACGCACGGAGTAAAACGTGCACATCTTCTCCTCTTTTGTACATCTTCTTCGTCGTTTTTTCTCTTTTTTCTTTTCGAACGTACGACGTATTGACAAGATCCTTCACTGGCCCCGTTGCTTGTGCGGTTGTCTCCTACCCTCCCTCAGCTCCTTGCGGCATGCCCCCTCCTCTCTGTGACTCGAGAGAGATCTAGCGTGGCGGGATATCCGGTAGAGAACAAAGAAGGTAGGGAAGAAAAAGTCAATGAAGAAAGAAGGGGGGTCTGCTGGTAAAAAAGCGATGCCTAGAGAAGCATCGAGGCGAGGCAAGAAAGTAAATATAAAACCTTCATCCCTGGAAGCTGAGGCTTTTTTTCCTTTCCGGAAAGCTTCGGTGGTGCTTCTAGCTTGGCCTGCTTGCCTTCTAGCTCGGTATCGAAGCTCATCTTCCTGGGTCTTCCAGCCAGTTGAGACTAACTTTTCTTCATCTTCTTCTTCTTCATTGTTGATTCCCCTCAATGAGCTCCCTCTCAATTTGGACAGGTCCGCATCATGGAGTTGGTAGATGCACACGCCCCTGTTTATTTCGGCTTGTCTTGCTCACTCGCCTACTGGCATCTGTTAACTCTTGCCATTTGCTTCTTCCGGCGAGATCTAGAATACGGCGTATGACAAGCTAAAGATGCCTTCAAAGTTGTCAGACTGTCCAAGATTGGCTATTTTCTCGCCTCGCTTTTGGTTCGGACATTGCTGTTTGTCTATGCTAAGCAGCGTGCATTGGTCGATTGTCCTCTATTTCGTTTCTACTTTTCCTTTTCTTTTGTATGGTTTGCCTCTCTCTAACATGGTGATGCACGCCAATGCATGCATGCACTGGCCAATCCCAGAATAAAGAAAGGAGAGATGCATGACTGCCCGATCAATACGATTAAGAGACCAGTAATGTGCAATGAGGAGGCAGACCACTATGCAAAGCAGAGTTCTTTGCCCCGTGGCGCTCCCAGACGAGACCATCTACTACCAAACAAATTGATATCGGCGTGTCCACCTCTATGTACAACAGTCAATACCATTCTGCGTATGCCATCTGCCAAGATACTCCGTGGGAATTTTCGTATTGCTGTTGTTAGCCACTGGCGATTTCTGTCGAAAACATGACTGAACAACGTGTTCGTGGAACCCAACCACATGGCAGACAATGCCGGCAAACAATACCGGCACGTTGATTTGCTAGTTCGTTTCAGGAAAACTCGCCGAGATGACGCTGCTCTGTTGAATTGAGGGGTATCGATATTGATATTCAAAATAAGAAACCTATTCACAAAAAGAGCCACATGAAAACCAACGTATCCAAAAACATGGACAGAGAGATTCATTGAAACATGCTAGCCATATGTGTGTAATGAAAATGTCCGCAGAAAGAGGGGGCCGGTGGTCGAACTACCTACTCGGTAAAAAGAAAGAAAACGCAGTGGATGTCTAATTTCCCCAGACTTTTGTCTACCCCAAAACAGTATGGCCAGCCCTGTAGAAACTGGTCGATAGCCCACTGGGCCACTGGGAGAACAAAGAGTAAAGGAAAAGCTGGCGAGACTACGCCGAAGAAATGGGGTCGCCCTGCATTACCACGTTTTTGCTTTTCTTGATCTATTTTCCTCTTTTTCTGGTGCTTCCATTTTGTTTCGGAAGTATTTTCACACACCATCCTGTCTCTTGGCCGCGATATTTGTGTTTCTCAACATTCTCTGACAGCCCTATTCGTCTTGTCCCGCAGTAGAATAAGTCTGCTTTCCGTTGACAGACGAGGCACACTGCCATTTTTTCTCCAAGCAAGCCACAGCCAGCTGTGGGAGGTGTGGAGGCTACACGCACCAGTCCGTTTTGCACCTATTTTTCGATAATTGCTCTGTGCCAGGCTATATCAGGCAGGTTTTGCCACGGCCGCCGCGGGTGTGTCTCAAATAGATGATGTTGGGTGGAAAGGAGCAAAGAAAGAATCAAAGAGAATAATCGTTACAAAAATGTATCATGGAACAACAATGTTTTCTGCTTCTTCTACGGAGTATTCCCACTCGAGATCGGGCATTGTCCAATAAAGACAAATCGTAAACCGCAGCGAATGCAACGAACGCAACCCATTCTCGAGCCAGGGGGCCAGCGCACGTTTTCCTCTCTATTGAGGTGAGGGACTGCATCCATTTTGTGTTGCATTTGTGTCCCTTCCTTGTATTTTCTTGTACCTTTTAGTCATTTAACTGTCGTTTACGTCGTTTTTAGCATCTCCTTTGCATCTTTGCATTGTTGGTCATCCCTCCGACGCCAGTAATTGTGAAATTGTCAGTGACGAGGTAGCAGTGAGAAGGGAACGGGGGAAGGATGCAGGGTGGCCTTGGATGCCGGTCAAGGGCGCAGGTACTGTTGACTAGAAAAATGCTTGTCAAGGCTTGTCGAAAATGCCTGTCTGAAAACCGAAAAAAAGCTACTGTGTATTTATAATACCTTGGAAACTGAAAACGCCTGCACTTGCTGCAAGCCCAGGTCTTTTAGAGGAGCCGTTGCGTTAGTGGGCAGACTGACAGGCAGCCAGGCCGTGCGCTCTTGTTGGGGCTCAAGCATGCTTTTGTATATATGGAGAGAGGGGTTTGGACAACAGATCACAGAACACATAAAGCAGAAGCAGAAAGAGGGATATGGGAACAAGAGGAGGACAAGGTGCGGTCAGAGAGGGGAGAGGATGCATCATGAAATTCAAAAGAAGATGAAAGAAGCTCGAAAGAGTAGTGCCCAATAATTCCGGAAGATTGACACATAGAAAAGACTGAGTAAAAAGAAGCATGGCCAACCTCTCCGAGCCAGACAATTGACACCCCAAAGACTCCTAAATGTAGATCATGTCCAGCAGCTTCCCCGCACACGATCCAAGTTTTACAGGCCGTGTCTCGATGCCTGGTGGTCGAATATGGTCAAAAAAGCAACAGGATACTAAGCTATTTTCAAACGTACTTTACGGAGTAGTGTTCTTCCTCCTGCCTCTTCCTACGTTCGTACGTCGTACATTACTCTGAATCCTTAACCACTTTCGGGGCCCGTCTCGACTTTCTTAGCTGAATCTCTCCGCCCAAAACACACGCCCACGACCGTTTGACACAACAGCGTTGCACTGCTAAATTGGTGCTGCTTGTGTGTGTGTGTGGATATCTTGGAGACAAGCCGCTGAAGGCTCTGGAGCACACTGGAGCCACTGTTGCACAGCATTTTGTCTGCTGAGAATGGAGAGAAACACAACGGCCCCACGCCCATGTTCTTCTGTCCCTTCGTGCCCCCCTGTCTGCATCTCTCCCCTGTTCACACCTTCTTTTCTCTTTGGCCTGTCTGCCTGTCATGCCCTGTCGTGCCCTGTCCGTTTCGTCAACGACAGCAAGCCACCACCACTTTTGAGGAGCCACCAAAACCACCCCTGGTCGGATCTGTTTCCCGGAATACGACATGCATCGAACGCCGCGAAGGATTATATCTACACAGTATTACTCCGTAGGAGGGAGGGGAAAGGGAGAAGCCAGATAGCCAGAGTTGACGACAAAAATAAAGACATAAGAAGAAAGAAATGTGACCAAAGGCACAAGACGAAAGAAAAGGGCAAAGGCTGCGTCGTAGGATTTATCTTAGGACCAATACCCCTGACTCTCCATTTCTCTGGATCTCACAACGACGTTGCAACAGAGATGCAGACGCGGTTGGAAGCAAAGGAGGGGAAAGGAAGATAAGGATGCCGCCGTTGCTCATGCCTGCCGCCGCTCACAGTGATTGATTCCTTTTCCTTCCTTGAAGGTTGCAGTATTCCTTTCCTTTGCGCAACGAGCTGATGCGACTACAACCACTAACCAACAAAAGAGGGGAGGGGTCCAGTGCCACTTTACTTGTCCTCCGGCCCCTCTCACCGAGTCCGCCATGGAGGAGGCGAGACCGAAGCTTATCATGTTTTACCATGGCGGTTCACCATAACTGCTTACTCTACGTTCCAGCACCACCGTATCTCGCATTGCCATGGCCTGGTGAGGGAGCACTGCATATCGGGTAATTTGCACCGTCCATCTTTCCACTTGGACTGTCCAGTGTTCTCTTGGGGCTTCTTCGAGTCAAGGTTGTTTCTTTCCTTTTCCACTTTCCATGGTAAATGGTACTTTGCAAATCTCCTAAACCTCCTGGTGCCGGAACTGGGACTGAGCCAGACAAGCAACAAAGAAAAAAACATTCTATTCTCACACCCTTGTCTCTAGAGACCTGCAGCCTTCATCACATCTTGTGTTTTGTTGATGATGGAGACTCAAATAAGAGGGTGGCTACGAATAATGTGACTGTATGTGTACCAGAAAATGTACTTTCTTATATCGTAGTGTAACTCTCTGCCGTGTCTCGCCTTTTTGATGCATTCTGGTCGTTTTCTTTGCTTTGCAAATACGGAGTATTACACAATTCAAACACACTTCACATCCTCCTGCACCTCCTCACCTTCAGCACACACGGCACAAAAGTACACCACGATATACACACTGCAACAGGAAATTGTTGCGAATTAAGAGGGATGGCGGTCAGTGTGGCGAAAATGTAGACTTGAAGTGATTATGGATAGGATTTGATAAATTTTATGGATGAGCTTTTCTTTGAGTAATATTGTACTGAACATTCTTGACGCACTTGTTTTTTGTTTGATGAACTTGAAAAATAATATCTTTTCTTCCTCTTTTTATTCAGATTTCAAAACAAAAGATATACATAGGATGGTAAGTTCATGAATTGCACACCCATTGTTCCACATTGTGTTGCACATGGACCTGTACACGACTTGCACATGGCTTTCAGCTGGACATACTGTTGTGCAACAAATGATATTCTCGCCCATTTATATTTGTGCCCAACGAGCATTAAGCTTGTGTTTACTCATTGCACAAAAGGCCATGACTACCAGGCCATTATGATTGTTTCGGAGGCTTTGAGGCCTCAATTTTGGCTTGTTTTCACTTTGCATATCCTAGCCTCGCGTTTTGATAATCACGAGGGTCACTTGACAGACTTTGCTTCTTCTTTACTGACTGTCTAGCGCCACAGCGGGGTGTTCACCAAATCCATCTTTGCGGCGGATCTCGGGCATCGGGTACCGTTGGTATGTCTCAGTGTCATCGCTCACTCTTTCCATTCTCGTCGGATTTGCCTTTTAACTTTGTCTATGCCCTTTGCGGTACCCGATGGTGCCGTGACTTTTTGGCACTTTATCGAACTGCTTTTTTGATGTTTCAGGAAATATTTCCTTCTCACCGGCAGCCTCTGTCATTTATGCACCCTTAATGTGCGTAGCCTCTTTTGCAGCGATTTTATTCCATGCGCCTCATGAAAACAAAATTCTCTGCAGCTAGCGAAGTAGTTCAAGAAGTGAGAGAGAAAAAGAAAAAAAGAAAGGCAAGACACTATGTGACGTGGAAGGCGGGAAGTGTGATCGAGATTAGTTTATACGTCTTCTTCCCATTCTTCTTTGTTCTTTAGATCTTCAGCCCTGGAATGATTCAATATCACGAACGCCAACCCAATGTCCACTCTGTAGCCTCCGAAACAGTTCGGGCTGGAATAGCAGCGATCTGGATTTGTCAGAGCTGTTTTACGATTTTGTTTATTTTCTTGCACGGCATTTCTTTTCCGTGACTGTTCTGTGACTGTTCTGTGACAGAGAATTCACATGAAATGGCGATCTGGCATCACACCGAACAATTCACCCCCCTTTGCACCAGGTTTGCATTGCTGTTGATCCTACAGTTACTGAATTTTGTGTCCTACCTGCGTACTACTCATCACACGAAGTGGGAATCTCGGCGTGCAAAATGAACAATGATCGATGAACAGTGGGGGAGGGATGGAGATACATGAACCAAAGCATACTGTGGGCTGTGGGTTACGGGAATCTGGGATTCTGAAAAGATATCCGGCAAAGCCGAGATGCCATTTTGAGGCAACATAGGCCAGAAAAGCCGAATTCTGCATGGACGAGAGGAGGCACTAGACACGAAGGTACAAAAAATAGGAGGAGTGTGTTTTCTTTTTCGTGATGCCTATTTTCTCCTTCTCCAAACTTTCGGAGGAGCCATACTGTGTACTATGTAGTTGAGGCATTTCCTTTTTACCACTCTGCCGCCGGCACACTCGCGCGCTTACAGCGTAAAGGGACAAGTGAAGTCGAAAAACATAGGAAAACAAGTGGACCATAACGAGGCCAAACGACGACCCCCAAAAGACCAAAAGAGACAAGGATTCATGGACACATCAACACCATCGAAGCCATCTATCGCATCTCATCTCCGCAGATGCTATGCCTGTTCCAGGGCACAAACGGGGAGTCAAGATAAGCAAAAAGGGAACGGACGGGCACGAAAAAGGTACCAAAAGGAACGGACAACGACGAGACGGTGCAACCCATTCTAGTGTTTAATTTTGGAGAAGCTTTCTCACACTGCTCTCGATTTAGACTGGTGAGAGCCTTTTTTCTGGCTGTTCCTTCAGTTTCTTTTTCGTCCTAATGTTCGCCTTGATACATTTTAAAGTCTTGTAAAACTTCCTTCTCTACTCTTCCACGTTTTTATTATTTTTATTTTTCAGGGTATTTCGTTACTCTATCACTGTGTTATTCTGGCCTGACCTATCAATTGACGTTTTTACACAACTTGGCCATTGATGCCCCAACGCCGTCTCGCTCCTGAAGGTTAAAGACTGGCAAATGACTAAATAAAGCTGGCCAAGGCTGTGGCCAAGTGGACTACTTACTTTGGAGCCCTTTCATAGGCTGTTCTCTACTCCGTAGAATCTTGCTAAAATGCTCTAATACTATCTAAAGTCTGCAATAAAAAGAACAGAAGGGCATCAATGACGCGGGTGTCTGTGCAAGAATAAGCCAACCGTCTCTGACGCGGACCACCCGCGCGCCCAACAGGGCAGATTTAGGTCTCGATTTGAGCGTGTTCCTGGCTGTCCATGGTCTGATCGCCGACGGCCGGCCCAGCCATTCCGCTGTCATATTTGTCGATCTTGACTGATTGATTGGGGCCGCAGATATCTCGGCGAGGCGAGAAGGAGAATAAAGAGGCAAAGGGGGGGCAGAAAACGAAATCCAGAAATTGAGAAAATGAGAAAAAGCAAACAATTTTGTGACTGATCATTCCCACCGTTGCGGCTCATCTAAGACACCATCCTGCCGGGCACTTTTGTCGATGCAATCGGAGACAGTGCCAAGAAGGTTTCCTTCTTTCCTTCCATCGTGTCACTATCTTGTTTTTGTGCTGTTTTGTTGCTTTTTTGGCCTCTTCAATATCTTTTTCGTTTCTTCAACCTGTTTTCTTTCTTTCTTCTTCCGTTGAATTTACGCACCCTCTTGAAACTTGCGTCTTTTTTCCCTGCAGCACGCCAAACGTTTCTTGGATGGCTTTACACGTACGGAATACGGAGTACGCCTAGTGTGTCTTTTTCCTCGTTTTGAGACTATTTTAGCACAGCTGGAGCTGAAACTACGGAGTAGTTGACCTCAACTAGTTTGCCGTAGCTCTTCCGATGCCTAGATACTAGATAGCTTCATGCAGCTGCCTCAAAACCGCCTAGCTTGCAATTTTATCTGGATAACAGGGGCAGCTGGCGATGGGGCCTTTCTGGCCCTCAAGATGACAAGAAACGTGGTGGCCATGCTAGGTCATCATGAAGAGAGAGAGAAAAGTGGACTTTTGGCCTTTTAACTGCGGTCCATCCCTGTTGCTGGACAGGGGTGCCACACACCACCAGCTCTTTCTTCCTCTCCACATCTTCAGCTTCACCAGCCTTTCAGCTCTTGCTTTCTTGGGGTGGTGGGTTTTCCAACAGGCTGGGGCAGTCCACAAGTATGAAATACTAATGCGTAATGCGTATGTGGTTTTCGAGCCCGGTGGACAGTTTGCTGAAAGAAAGAACCGTAATTTTCAAAAGGACCTGAGGGCCCCAATTATGCCCCTCCGAAGAAAGGACTCTTGCCCAAAGGACACATAAAAATCGTGACCAGGTCCGGCCGTGTTGGCCCCTATGTGGCCCCGGAGGTCCCTACCCCCCTGCCAACGCGTTACGCAATAGACTAACAAAAGGGTGGTAGCGAATGGCACAGTCCGCTGGATGTCGTATTGGGGCGTTGGATGGCCGATGTGGCCTGGCCGTGAGTGATAATCTATATGCGTATTTGTTGCAATAGACTATTGTTTTGTAAGCCTGTTTGGCATTTCACCGCGGTGTGCCATGGCAGCATGGAAGGCCCTGGCTGGTGAGTCCTGCTTGATTGCAACGTCGTAGGTGTATGGGAGGAGAAACTTGACCTGGCCAGCACCGTAGATAACATACACACCGAGGATGCCGCAAAAAGGTGCGTCCCCGAGTCTGGATATGATACATTATGGGAAGAGAAGAAAGACTCGACTGTCAAAACGGCCGTAAGAGTCTAGAAGAGTTTGTCTCGCTTGCGAACTGACTTGGATGGTGAAAATATGAGGTGTCAAAAAGCTGTTGTGAAAGCATGAATGTTGAAATGTGTTTGATGAGATATTGGAGAAAACATCTGTAAGAGACTGAATGAACTAAAAACAACTCTAACAGGAACAAAGTATTGCGTATTCTTGAAGAATATTGAGGGATATTGAATAAAATGAAAACACTGGGAATGATTTTCGACAAAAGGAAATTACTATAAAGATGCACAATTTGGCTCGGGCCGTTGGTTGTCATGCTGTTGTGATACGGACGACGATAAATGGAACATCACAATACCCTCTGATGGTAAGTCAAACGGACAAAATGCTCCCCCAGATTCTGTTTATGGAGTTGTTAATCTTGCCATCACGTTTGGCACATATATGTGACGATTTACGAACCGTTGTGAACGAGTGTCGGCAAGGTGATCTTCGAAATGTTAGCATTGCCCGGATGGCTCACCATGAAAAACTGTCAACTAACGGTCGTTACATCCAACGTGGCTATACAATGACAAGAAGAGAATAGGATAGAATAAAACGTGGAATATCAAACTGTTGTTGAGAGTATAAATATATATTAATGGCAATATATGAAGCGTCAGGAGTGCAACACCGACCACTTTCTTGGTTGTCATGATTCAAAATTCAAACTCGTCTTCAAAACTCACAACAAACAGGCCACAGCTGACATTGAAGAACTGAGCTTATGAAACAGTTGTTGGGACCTGAAAGGTGTTTATTAGCTTCAATATCTCTTAATTTGTATCGATATTAGTTTTTTTTTTTTTTAAAAAAAAAAAAAAAAAAAAAAAGATGGAGCCCAAAAAAAAGAGAAATGGGCAATCGTCCACAGTAATCCATCACCGTGATAAGGCAACCTTGCCAAAGAATTTTCAGGCGCACATACGTTCAGTGGGATCTTGAGCATGGTGTCTCAGATGGCGGTAGATGCAGCACAACATTTCTGCATAGCACATGGCACAAGGTGTGCATTTTTGCGCGCGCAGGATGTGCGAGATCATGTGAGACACTAGACTGATCCGCTCACAACTGCCATTATGCAAGGACCCCTTTTTACCACGACTGCTACATGCGAGACTTGTTGGGGTATGCAGGGTCGATCAATGTGTGCTGACCTATGCATATTGTCTAGAGTATTGCGGCTGCAGCATCCCTCTTGGCCTTCCTTCTCTGCGGATTTCCAATGGACATCCCGAGGTATGAACTGCTAGCCAGCGCCCTTGCTGCAAACCGAGCATCCTGTATGCACGAAGCTCGGACTGCCCCCCGACCGTTGCCGGCCGGGTGTTGAGGTCTAACAGGAATGAAGCACGATGCCTCATCGGGAGACCTATAGCGGCTGGGCCGGCCCTGCGAAGACAACCCCTTGCCGGCCCATCATGCTCCATCACCGTCACGGTAAGGTCAATGCCTGACTGCTATCAGTCTAGATGACTTTGTTGTCGTACTGTTGTTTACACGCGCTTCTAAGCTCAGTTTATCTTCCTTGATCCCTCATCAAGCCCTGATGAACATTGTCATTGTTTGACTTTGACACACGGCCGAGACTAAAAGCAACATCTAACGGTCTAAGAAAGTCCAATACAAGCGCTCGTTGCTTCACGTTGTCTAGTTCATCATGATGGTCCTCATGACCTGATGTGCTTCGAGACTCGGAAAGTTCTGGACTGTGAAAGCGCCGTTCTTATTCTCCTGCAAGCATGCAAACGCAGACATTGAAAGGCCATGCCAAGTTCAAAAGAAGGAAAGGCAAAGCGAGACGAAACGAAAAGGCCCGTTGCTCGAGCGCCGTGGCGGAGAACCTACTTGATGTCTAACTCAAGAGGGCAGTATGTGGAAATAGTGAGCCGATATAAAGATGACATGACAAAGTCCGAAAATTACGATAATCACAAGACTGTCAAGATTCACGACACGCATCGTGAGGCCTGAGGCTTCCATGCTCGAGCGTTTCTAGTTCTTTGAATGCAATCAGACATCGTGGCCAAGTGCCGGATATCGAAGTGCCAAATATTCGACAGAGGTGTTTCCTCTGCACAAACTTTTTGGTGATGAACAGCTAACGACAAAGACTGTCCTGTATCGGTCCTCCAGCCAGTGACTTGGTGAATCAGTACGCGCACTTGTGGTCAATGCTGTTTTAGCGGAGGACCAGCCATGGACAAGTAAGCATGGACACTGGCGGCCGAGGATGGTCTATGTGCTGTCGTTCATTTGATTGTCTGACTGATGACAATGGAGGCACGTTCATCTTTTGTCATCGTTGGTCATTCTTGCCGGCCATCCGAAAACTTGTGGGACGGGCGTGCATGTACGACGTTGGACTTGTGCATTCCGAGTGTAGTATCACAATGTCTGATAGTCAGTAAATGGGGAAACAGCAGCCATATCAAGGATTAAAGATGGAAAGATCAGGATGACAGGTAAAGTTAAAGGCCTGTCCAGGGCTGTAGTGAATGCATCCAACACTCGATATATCGTCGTCGAGAGCACATAAAATGTACACATATAGATCACAAAAGAGACGGGGCTGTTTCAGTGTTTGAAAGCGAGGACAAAAACGAACAAAGGCGTGGAGATTTAGTAGGTCGTGTTGCAGAGTATGGTCGTAGGACATATTGATGGACGGCTGGCTGTAGCGTGTGCAGATGGGAGTCAAAATGCATATTGGCAGTCTGTGTGTGACAGCAACAGGCCGCAAATGGCAACCATGGAGCCAGAATCTTGCCCCATCCGTTATTCGTGTGTGTCGAACTGCTGCCAAAGTCACCTCATCCTGCACGCTTTGTCCATCGAACGGCACTGTTTCGACGCACGGCGCCGTTTAATTTTGAGAGGCGTGAGCAAATTGCACGGCGGTGAGTGTGCTCAGTTTTGTGGATGCTAAATGCCATTGAAGAGAAACAGAACAGGCTGGATGAATGAATAGGGTAATTCGAGTGTGCGTTGCGCTGTCGTTGTCAAATGTCGTCGTTTGGTCGCAGAGCTTTCTGATCCTTCGTGTGTTTTTATTGCTATTTTTATCTAGCAGCTCCCCTCTTCCACTGACACATCATATGAGCCTCAGAGACTAGAGTTTCACGCCAACTTGGCCACCATTTTATGATGTCTTTTGTGTGTCTTGTGTGCCTCTTCTTACGGTTCCCTTTCCTTTACCTCGTAGGATGCGTGCCAATTCGACGCCTCTTCACGCTCCGTTCATTTCTTGATCACTGCATTCCTTCCCAAAGATTCAAAAAATAGAAACATCACGGGCCGATATGGAGAAAATGACGGCATATGAAAGAGGATAGAACTTGAGGAAAATAGAGTAAGAGAGCGTGAGACGGGGTTGAATTAGGGCTCGAAAAGACAGCCAACCAGTGCATGACAGCTCGATGCAGCTAGGGACATGGCATCTGACCGCGATGCATCCTTGGCGTCGACACGGGACATTTCCTCTTTAAACCCTTTTTGACATCTGTACGGAGTAGATGAATACCGAAAGATAATTGATAAACCTACACTACTGTACTCAATAAAGCCACTTTTTACACTCATCGACTACACACCTCTTGCTCAACCTGCCATGATCCTTGATCATGTGGCGGCCTACTGTCCGTCTTGCCCATCTTCATCCTTGATATTTTGTGCTCTGCCCCTTGGCATTCACACCCACCTCACCTCAAAAAAGCCCTGAAAGATAGACGAGAAAAGACGTTGAGATTTACGCTCTTCGTGAAAAAAAGGAAAGAAAAGGAGGATGAGGCCAGTCTGTGCATCTTTGTGTGTGTGCAAACAGCCGGGCACCGTTTAGCTTGTTGATCCTGGTGGCGATTGCTCTATTGCTTTTTCTTTTTCTTGCTTCACCTTTGCTCACCCCTCCTTCTTGCCATCTCGGCCGTATTGTCTAGTTTGTTTTGTTTTGTTTTGTTTCTTTTTGGCTTTGGCTTTATTTTCTTGTCTGCACTTGTTTTTTTGGTGTTCTCATTTATTTCCCTTAGTTTCGCCCCCAAAGGGCCTAATGTCTGCTCTGATCCTCTGATCCGGCGATGCTCGTGTTCGTGCACGGAGGCAGCTCCTCAACGATGAACAGATTTGTAAATCCGTATGCACTTTACTCCGTATGAGGTTTGCGCAAAGCGGAGTTTCTTCACACAATTTACCCCTGCATGGTGATGCTGCACAAAGACCCCTCTAGACTCCAGGCCACTCACAACCTTCGCCCTACTGACCCCTGCCCTCTTTTTTGTGGCCTGTCCTGGTTCCCTATTCTTCGCCGTGCAGCATTAGTGCTTTGAAGTCGCACGCGCACGTCCTCCGCAGGCAAAAAGGCAGCAAGGCAAGGGAGGCGTACGGAGTACGGAGGTACGAAGTAAAAAGCAAACAAATAAACGGGAGAGGTACGACGTAGATAGCTAGAAAGGAAAGGATAGAGCCTCTTAGCCATTACCACCCTCAAAAAGAGAAGAAAACCCTCCCTAGAAAAAACGAAACGGCAAACTCGCCGAGTCCAACGCAATCTAGCCCATCTGACATGAACAGGGCAATAGTGCATTGCCGCTGCAGGAGACACATCTTTCCCATCTTTGAATTGTTTTATTGTTTTAGCCTCCTTTTGAGGGCAACTCTACCCCATTATTTCCCCTTCCTGCAGGAATAACACACCGGAATATAGGTCGGAAACACGCCCGGACGTTAGTTCTCAACAATCCTCAGCATCCTTTGACACCCTGACGAGATATTCCTCAACAGAAAAAGGTCGTATGCATACAACCCGTTTTGGCCGATGAACCTGCAGTATGCAAGTCCCCAGTCCTACTCTGCGATTTCATGTGGTTCTGTGGCCCTTTTGGCGTCTCCTTTCCCCCTATTTCTAGCGCTCCATCTTCCTATGAGAAGTCTTGCTAGCCTCGTATTGTCGTAGGTTTTCTTGTCTCCTCTTTCTTACAGTTGCTCTTTACCGTTGTACGGATGCATCCCTCCTGATGGCGGCGCAGCACACTTCCCAAAAGGGCAATAACGAGGGCGGATGAGGCTGTTGTTGGCGCAGAAAATAAGAATCAGGGGCAGCCAGATAACGGAGAGAGGCTGAAAGGGTTACGTTGTAGAAGCGATGCTACATCGTGGCCAGAATAAAGAAACACCAGTTCATCCTGATCCTCGAATCCTCCTAAAGAGTACTCCGTACTGCTCTATTTCTCTTTTGGGTAATAGAGCCAAGCCGCCTGGGCAGGTTTGGGAAGAAGACAGAAAAAAATGCCAGCCGGAAATCCAAGAAAAAGAAGGTCCAAAAGACGAACTCCAAAACAAACGAGCCCCACAACCTCCAAAATCCAAGGAAATCGACGATTTACTTCTGTGCTGATGATCTCCAAGCAAAAACTGGAGATTTGTCCGCGGCGTAGCGTTGTGGACATTCATGATGGAAGCTACAATAAGCAAACAAGACAAAGGCAGTAGAACAAAACACGAGGCAAAGGCAAACAAGGCAAAGGCAAACAAACATACGCACAAAGCGATGGGCAATACACTGCCGATGGCCGTTTTGACACGAGTCGGGGCATCTCACCTTCTGACAAACTAACTCACCTTGATTGTTTCTGAATGAGACTGGGCAGATTAACCGGCACTTGCATACATTCACAGCTTTGCTCGATGTCCCGTTCAACGTTGCGTTTAGCATCCAGCTATCACCATTATTAATTCTTGATAGCACAATTCCAACTACTGTTCTTCGCCGTTCTTTGATTTTTGACAGTTCTGTTGATGGACCTCAACGCCCCTTCATGTCCGATTATCACCCCTCATTGCCCATGAACGTCTCTCGATGACCCTGAATATCTCCGAGCGTCTCCAGCGTATCACTACGTTCCATACCTCGCTTACTACCGAAGAGCCTACCGAGTTGCTGATCTCCGTCATGGGACATTGGGTTCGCTCTCCTGTTCGAGACTTGGGGCTTTCTCCTCCCCCGCGTCGTACCCATCACAACAGTAGAGAGTGAGATACAACAATCAGCTGTCCAACTACTACATATATTTGTGATGGCGGCAGTGTGTGTTGGGGCTGCCGTTGTAATCTGCAACACAGCCTTGTTTCCTTGGTTTCTCTTGGAGACGTTTATTTTATTTTTCTTGCTTCCTACCACGCCTCCTGCGGTTCCGTTTCAGCTGCCCCGCCTCGCCCAGGGATGATGAAAGCACACCCCTCCCAATGGCCTTCAACGACCAGAACTTGATGGTCCTTGACATCCTAGATATCGCCTCTCCACGGAGCCCACGGCCGACAGGACAATGTGTACTGAGTATGGAGCGACAGCATCGATTACTTCGTAGAGATGGTCATGTGAAATGCCAGCGGTCCATGCCGCCATGCCGGTTTGAGCTCCATCTCGCGCGGTGACGTTGTATTCTGTACATGTATGCATACACGGTAGCTGCATACTGAACTTTTACAAGACTCACTATATTGCACACCGTAACACACCTCTTCGAGCATCATCGTGTCAGACATCTGTGGCAAAGTGAGATGGTGCATCGAGACATTCATCCTCTGTGCTGAATGTTGAAATTCTTCAGGATGTTTCGGTGTACCCCTCCTCTTCCCACCCTTTATTTTCGTCTTTTCTTTATTTATTTTCTTCTCCTTCTTCCCTTATGAGATCCTGGTTGAGAGACTGATATGGCCGTTGGCTGGCCTTAGTCGAAACGCTGGAAACGGCGACTTACAAGACAATCACAATCATTGCATCCCTCTGCAGCCGGATAACGCCTAAAAAGAAAAGAAGAGGGGGGAAAAGAAAAGCTCTAATGCACACCTCAGCTCGCATCGATCCTTCCACCATGGCCTTGTCTTGTTTGTCTACCCTGTCCCTGTCTGTTTATCCTCATTGTCTCCTTGTCTCTTTGCCGGCACGAGCGTCTCCAGTCATTGAATTCAGCGCTACTCCTCGTCCCTAGCCGTCGGCCAAATCACGGCCAGGCCTTGCCATTTTTGCCCTTACTATTTTAGTCTGTATTGGCCATATGAATTTATCGATGCACAATTGCGCTAAGGGACGAATCAACATTGTCTAGAAATTGCGGAACAGCTAACGGCCACTGACGATCTTTTAATTATTCTGGCCCTTTGTCCACTTCCGTGCTTGATCATCGCCGACAAAATTGAGGAGAGAGCTTCTGCGTGAGGCAAGATGCTCGTGCTCTTGTGTTTCCTTTTGTTTCCTCTACTTTTCGAGCTTCAGTGCTGCAACGCGAGTGCAATGGCAAAATCCTTTGCCGCCTCTTTCCTTAGTATACTCCGTGCGCTGCGTGTTTCTCACGATAATTGGTCTTTTTGCATCTTTTGTCACAAAATATCCTCTCAAAATCACCCCTCTTCCCCTTGCCCGCAGAAAACGCAACGGATCCTTCTTCCTCCCTCTCCTTTCCCCTCACATCACCAGCCCGGGTATCTGCCAGTCGATGCCGAAAGGAGCAAAGCACGGCGTTTCACCCTGCTCACAGTACTCCGTATGCTAGCACTCTCATCCTCTGGCCCCAACAATACACAGCAAAAGTTTATTTTTGTTGCATCAACAGTGGGCTGCGATAACTGTAGCTTACAGCACTGTGGCTCAACTGAACTGTGCTTTCACCCGGATGATTGCCCACGATGCCGCATTCTGATATTTCAGCTGTCGGAGAAAACAGTCCTTCGAGCGCTTGGGCTCTCGAACTAACAGCCACACATCGTACGACATGTACGCTATGCTAACTCTTAGGATATCTCTAGAGGTCTCTGGGCATCGCCGACTTCAGCCTTTCTCTCTTGGGTTAAAGGGCATCTGGCCTTTCCTCGGGTTCTCAGATGGTGGTCTGTTTTATCTGTTTAGATCGTCAACTATAGATGCTAAACCAAGTGCAAGTGTTGAGACGAGAATGGCCGATAACAAGAAACAACTTCAGACATCACGACATGGTCCTTACTTTTGTGGCCTCCAATGTTTCCTCCAGATCTTCCTCCAGATTTTCCTCCATCTTTGCCACCAGCTAAACCTCAATCTTGGCTGGCCTCGATCCTGGCCACAGGATGGTCTTCGCGGCATCGTGCAGCATCTAGCATCTAACTTGAAATGTGCATTGTGCATCCTGCAGGCAGCATCCGTAGCCTGCACCCCCTACTTCCTGCCTACACAGTACTCCATCCACTACACCCCGCAGCCCTAGAGGAATCACACCAAAGAAAAAAGCAACAAAGCACAGCAGGAAAGACGAATGAGGGAGAGATCAGAGGGGGGACTGGCAGATGACCCTGGAAGCACTTATGCAATAGCAAACCGCCGTTATCATCGGCAGTGGCTTCTTTCCAGCCCTGTTTTGCACTTTGACTGACGCGTAAAAGCAGTTGAACAAAAATGTAGAAAGCACACAATAGCTCAAGGACGGAACCGCCGCATGGCTTGACAAGTAGTCCGCATGCTCTCTGTAAAAGGAAAGAAGAAGCGCTGCTAAACGCCCCTTAGCAATTATGATGATACTACGGAGTTGACTGTGACGCTGTCTAACAGCTAAACACACATACTCCGTAAACACATCATATTGATATGTAGAAAAGCAATGGTGATACCCACAGGCTTGCCACACGTGGCCGCGTTACGGCGCTACGGGGGCCCGAGATAATGATCTCACCCACCGTTGTGACAGATAATTCATTTCACTATCAATACACGAATACAGAGGCCCGTTGTCAATGATTATCGGACGGCCGGGGCGCACATTGGCGGAGCTCCTCCCGGAGATCACTCAGGGTCATGCAAAGCCATACAAGGACATCCAAAGTCGTCCGAGGTCATCATGGTGTATTTTCCCTGCTTATGACACTTACGAGTACAGCAGTGGCGAAATGACAGAATAAATATACTGGAGACAATGCCATTTTGTTTACTACGGGTGGCTGGTGCAGATGCAGAAAGAGACAACAAGTAGCAAAAGACTCAACGAAAGATCTGGAAAATGCCATTGGTAAAGCGTCATGAACGGGTAAACAAGTAAACAAAAAGTAAAAGAAAAAACGGGCAAAGGGAATATGCCGTAATCTATCTCATAATTTCAGAATCTCTACAACCTACTCCGTATCCTTGTGGCCTCAACGTGCCAATAGCCTTACGGTGACCATAATCCCTGGCACCACTACTCTGCAGTGTCCATAGCATCGCCATCATCCTCAAAACCAGCAGGCACACTGCCCGTCCCCGTGTTCGTAGCGGCTGCAATGGCTTCCGTGACGGTCGACGCTCCGCCGCCCTCCTTGTTCTTGGCCAGCGCGGCCGCGACACGGTCGGCCTTCCATGCATCAATCTTTTCCTTAAGTTCGGTAGCAGGGATGGCATCGTCAATGGTCATGGGTTGGCGCGTAAAAGGATCCTTGGGATCCGATAGTAGATGCTGGACAATGGTGGAGCGGTCGACAATGTGGCGCGAGGGCAGAACGACAGGGTCCTTCATGAGGTCGCCCATGATGGGATCCTCAAACTCGGCCGGAATCTCACCCAGATCGGTCTCGGCCTGGTCGATGAGTTCCTTGGCCTTGGCAAACTTGGTCTGCAACACTTCCCAGGCGGACAGTTTCTCCGGGTCCATCAGGCCCTTGTTAGTGAGAATGCGTGTGGCGCTCTCAAAGATTTCGGGCTTGTAGGAGCGGCCATCGTCGGCGACGGCTTCGACAAAGCTGGCCTTGTCGCCCAGGTTGAGGTAGAGCTCGACGATTTGCGGGAGCAAGACCTTGGGGTTGAAGAAGTACTTTTCGGGATTCTCCACCTTCAAATTGCGCGACGTTGGACCGGCGAGCGTCACTAGGTTGTAATCGAGCATTCCGGCGAGGCGGGAGACAATCTCGGGCATGGTGAAGGCCTCACTAAGGGCTTCCGTGAACAGCTTCATCATTGACACCGTCTCGTTGGCGAGCTGCATGTACGACTGCGCCTGGTTCTCGGCCTGCTTAAGCTCCGTCTCTTTCTGTTGGCGCTCTTCGGGCCGCAGGCCGCTGTTGGGGTTCTGCAGCTCCTTCTGCAGTTCGTGGATCTTGGGGAAACGCGACAGGGCTTCGTCGAGTACATATGTGGCGTCGTTGAGCAGCAGGTTGACAAACTGCACGAAAAAGGAACGGTTGGTCTTGCTCTGCTGGGTGAGCTGGCGCTTGTACAAATCGTTGGGCCAGACGGCCTTGATGACCTGGAAGATCTCGTAGCGGATGTTGAACTTGTCATAAAAGGCCGTGTGCGCACCCGTCAGCTCGCACTCAATGTAGAATTTCATGAGCGCGTGCAGGAGGTGTTTGTTGGCAAACTTGCTGTTGACGAGAGAGTCGCCCAGGACGCCATTAGCGAGGTGGTACATTCTCCAAGTGCCCGAGAACAGCAATGACACAAGCGACGACTTGAGGTACGGGTTGCGGATGTACTCGGAGGACTCCAAAAAGGTTATGCAGAGCGCGACCATCTCGTCGCCGACAGCCGAGGGCAGGATGCGGGGCACGCGGCGGAACAAGAACTTGAGGTGGTCGACGACGTTCTGCAGGGCGTACTCGGGCAGGCAGCTAAAGGCTTCGGGCTGCGTTTTCGGCAGCGGGATCTGCAGCTCCTTGTCGGGCGTGTAGTTGGAGCCGCTGGCGACGCGCAGCAGCCACACCGAGACGTAGCGCATAAACATGAGCGCGCGCGCCTGCATCTTCTCGTCGAGCAGCACGGCCTCAAGAGAGTACTTGTAGGCGACGTGCCGGTCAACGGCCGCCGTGTACGTCTTTAGATGCTGCTCAACCATAGCCATTGACCGGTGTGTGGGGGGTGCACCAGCGGCCACGAGCTTGCGCTTCTCCTCCTCGAGCATGGCCAGCTGCTCCTCCATGTGCTTGATCTCACGGTCCATATCCTTGAACTTCTGGCCTGCCGCCCCTGTTCCGTAGTGGTGCGACGCCATGTTGAGGAAGAAAAGCTCGCTGACAAATTTGGACTCGCCCTCGGCCGTCGTGGCATAGAAAGCGTCGGCCTGCGCCTGGTCAGCATTCAGCTTGGTTTCATCACTGATATCGACACGCGGCTTGCGGCGCAGATAGTCAATCTCAATGCGCTCCATGCGCGAGAAGCTCGCTTCCATAAAGGGCTCGCACATGCGGTCGAGAACGGCGGCGATGTTCATCATGAAGCCGTCCGAGGCGACTTCCTTGGCGTTGACCTGCAACGCGCGGCGCTTGTGGTTGACGTTCATCGTGTAGGCTAACCAGTCGAGCAGCTTGTTACGCGGCCCGTCGCCGGCGCGCGCAAAGGCCATGGCGATGGTGTGCAGGTTGCTCTGGTGCTGGTTGAGAGTGAGCTGCAGAGCGCCATAGACAGCCTCCTTGCGTGTCAATTCCGTCTTGTGTGAGCCGCCAAAATAAGTTTTTGAGACCTCCGGCTGCAGCGGCGAGATGCGGAAGAAGGGCCCCAGTATTGTGTTGCGCTCTATGTTGGGCGCAGACTGGGCCATTTGGAAGGACGGGTGGTTGGCGACGGCGACGAGCAGCGGCTTGAAGCGCGTGTAGGTCAGCATGGCGTCAATGTAGTTGGGGTACTCGTCGTCCATGGTCATAGTGGCGAGCTTCGCACTGATGTCGACCATGCTTTTGGTAAAGACGCCCTGCAGTGCGCCGTCCTCGTCGTCCTCGAAGCGGGCCACCATGTCCGTCAGGAAATCCATGTCCAGGCTGAGTGGATCGTCGGAGCGCATGCCGCGGAGGAGGTTCGGCATCAGCGTGTCGTGCAATGGGTTGGGTTCGCGTCTGCTTTGTTAGTGACGATACATAAAGTTGGATTGCAAAGCACACGGGCGAGGACCTACTCAAACAGCTCTGGCATGGTCAGCGCAAAGACAATGTTGCTCAGACTCAGCCGCTTGATCTCCTGCAGCACGGCCACCCGCTGCGGCACTGTGATGCGTGCCTTGAGCTGCTTGTTCACGGCCTTGTAGACAGGCAGCAGGTAGTCCAGCAGCGGCTTTGTGTGAGTATACGCCGAGCACGCTTCAAGGAACGCCTGGTCAATGTTGTCCATGGTGAGCCGCAACTTCTTGTCTTTGTTGTCATCGCCTGCTTCGTCTTCCAGCTCCGACCGCAGCACCTTGAGCTGCGTAAGCCGCGCTCCGTGGCGGTCCTGTTTCGGGTCCGTCGACAGCGTCACGTGGAGGAGGGACGAGATGGTGTTGTCGGTCCATTCGGCCAATGCTTCTTCGGGCGAGACGGGGTTCGCCGCGGGTTTCGGAGTCGGTGTTGGTGTGGCTGTCGGTGTCGACTTTGAGGCCGGTGCCTGCTGTTTTTGTGTCACGCCCGTGGGGGTGTTAGCAGCGGCAGAAACGTCAAGTCGAGGGCGTTTGGAGGGAGAAGATTCGCGGCCTCCTCTGGTGTCTTCGTTACCTGATGATGTGTCCGCTGCTGGCCGCGGTGTGATTGTGATCTTCCGGGTGGCCGGAGCAGGTGTGGATGTTGAGGCTGCAGCGGGCGAAGCTGGAGAAGCTGGAGAAGCTGTGGATTTTGGAGAAGATGCTCCGTCTTGGCCTGCTGATGAGGAGGAAGCGGCTCCGTTGCCGGAGGAGGATGAGGTGTTGCCGCCGCCGAGCTTGGCTAGACGCCGTGCCCGCATCTGGACGTGTTAGTAAAGCCCTTCCGGATAGACAAGCTGGAATGTTGATGAGTTCCGGGACGGTCAATCATACCTGCTCGGCACTGGGTAGGGTGGGCTCCTGGCCCTCGTTTGGGTCCATGGCGGCTGTGGTGGGTTATAAGGGCGTTGTGGAGGGCTTGGGGTCGGTCAAAGACACAGGTCGTGACGTCGATAGGTATGATGGCTGTAAAGATGCCGAGTCTAGAAAGTGTGAATAGAGAAAAGGGGCAAGCTCGTCGTGTGCGCGTGTTCGACCGACAGCTTCTCGAGATGGTCCCGCAATGTTTGGTAATCCGACGCGTTGTGGCTGGAAGACGCCGGAAGTCGAGCGAGTGCGGGATGCGTGGAGGTGAAAGGGAAGAGATGAGTTAAGAAGAGAAGCCGAGCTTGATGCAAAAAAAGTGGTGATAGTGGGTCTTCGTTTGGGAAGGCAGGAAGTCGTTGGCCGTGCGAAGAGAAAATGGAAGGCACGTTTCTGTCTCGGGCCGGCGGTGGTTGCTTCCCTGTCGCGATGTTTTCTCGAAAAGGGCAGGACCTTTCCTTTCCTTCGGAGACGGGATGTCTTTCGTAGGGCAGCCTAGCTGCCCCGCACTTTCCCTGTTTTAGTTGCTTGGAAGCCTGTGGCAGCAGGCGAGGCAGGCAGCTGGGCAGCTGGAGAGCTGGAGAGTGCTGGAATTGGCCCTTACAAACTAGGCGGACAGGACGTTTTAGGCCGGCAATACACTGTTATAGGCAAAGGGCCCTACCCAGAGAGGCGCCTAAAGGACGCCTACACAATAAAGGCCCTAAAACAAAAGCGGTGTGGCGGTAGAAACCTAATGTCAGGGGCGAGATTCGCCCCGCCAGCATCGAGCTTCAGAGAAGCTCACAGAAGAACAATAGCAAAGGGAAGCCACCAGCATTAGTAATGCTCCACTCATAGCCACCATCCGCCGTTAGCAACGACACTATTCACAATAACGAATGTTACAACCAAAATGTTCGATAAGTTTTATATTTCATATTTTATTTGACCACTTTCATGGTTCTACTTCAAATCTAGGCCATGTATAAACCTGACAAAACGGCAATGTACCCGCATATGATGAAGATAATTATGAAGATGAGATGACGTTCATGACCCAGATAAATGTAATAAACAATGTTGTTTCCGAAGCACAAAGAATTAGATATGTCAGTCTATTTTCATATTTCCAAGTTTTTTCTTCCTTAAAGTCGTGGTGGGTTCTCGCGGTCGCTCATGCGTCGTGCGGGCATGGCCATGCCGCCAGTTGGACCACGCAGTACAGTAGGCGGGCTTCGACTGGCAGTTGCCGCAGACGGACCGGCGGATGCACTTGGCACAGTAGACGGGCCGCTGGGTGGCGCCGTAGGGCCGCTTCCACCTTCATCACCCCCTCCGCTCCGCAGGCCGACAGACCGTTTCGTGGTCTGCCGGAACGACTCCATCAGCCAGCGGACATACATGCTGATGTGGCCCATGGTGTTGCGCATTTCTAGGATTTGCTCCTTGAGCGGGCCCAGCTCGTTCATAAACATCTGTGCTTGGCGAGCATCGACTTCGCCGAGGTAACGCTCCAAGTTTTCGACTTTGGCGTCAAAGATGTCAATGTAGGCGACGATGCGGTTCATGCGGTCGTCGCTATTGGCGTCGTCCGAGGCAAGGCCGACAGTGCCAGAGGGGCCAGCAGCTGTGCTGCCGCCGCCGGGGATGAGAGCACCACCATAGGGTGGCGTGTCTGGCTGCGTACCGCTACTGCCGCCACTGTGGCCCTGGGCAAGGTTATCGCCGGCAGCCGCCATATCATAGTAGCTGCTGAGGTCGTGGTGGGCATCAAGGGCAGGCTGTGTGTGGGAGTAGACGTGACCCTGCAGATGGGGATGCTGTGATGGGTACTCATAGAGTTGTGGTGGTGGTGGTTGCGCTGTTGCCGAAGTGGCAGCCGCCGCAGTAGCTGCTGCTGCCGTCGTCGTGGGCTGTGGGTTAGGAGCTGCAGCTGGAGCCGGTGGTTGTGCCGGCCGGGCAGCCATCTCAGCCTCCAGTTTACGGACACGGTCCTGTGAGTCCTGCAGCACCGTCTCCATGCTATCCATGTCGGCGCGGTGCGCACGGTTCATACGCATAAACATGCCGTACAAACAAGTCCGCTCGTGGTCGCCAAAGTCCTTCTTCTTGCTCGTAAAGGCACAGCCAGACGTGCGGAACTTGCACTCAATGCGGCGCTCTCCACAGCCCATGACGTGTGTGTTGTGGCAGTGGCGGGGAAACGCGCCCAGGCAATGCTCGCACATGAGCTCCTTTTGGTTGCAGTCGGTGTCATAGTGATCTTCGAGTGCAGCCAGCTCGACGGGTTTGCCGCAGTAGACGCAGTCAGTGGCCTTGTGCAGACATCGTCCATCTTCGCTGTCGCGGCGCGTCACGAGCTTCTCGCAGGTCGGGTCTGGGCAGGGAATCTTTGTAAAGGGGCACTCGTTCTTGTAGTGCTCCTTGATAAAGGCGCGGGCCGAGGTGTGGTCGCAGCGCCGGTTGGGGCAGCGGACATGAAGGTTGTCGAGCTGGTTGGAAATAATGTGTGGTGCGGGTCGGGCAGGAACGGAGCCGGTGCGTGACGAAAAGTTTTGGATCGGGTTGCGGTCGATCGGGCAGCGGTTGCTATGCCGCAGCGACTGGGCAAGGCACTTGGCGCAAAAGATGTGGAAGCATGTTGTGATCTGTGGCTTGACCAGCGGTGCGCGGCAGATGGGGCAGTCGAGGTTCTCGTCGTAGGTGCCAATGTATTCGAGGGCGTGCCAGTCGAGTTTAGGTATCCGCGACCGGGTTTTGTCTTCCTCCTTCTGTTGTTGCTGCTGCTGCTGTCGTCGTTGCCGTATTGCGAGTGCATGGCCGTTGAGTGGTGATGCGCCGTTCCGGGCTCCGGTTCCGGCCGGTTGTGTCTGCTGTGCCGCCACCGCCAAAGGCTCTCTCCCCTCACCGCCTTCAACTGGCATTGACCAGGGAACGCCGACTGTTGCACCTGTCTCTGCCTCAATGTCCCCAACCATTGGTCGTATTGTCTCCAGCAGCGCTTGGTAGTCGTCCTGTACCGCCGCCAATGCTTCTTCCTGCCACTCTCCTTGCGCATCGTTGATTAGCCCCGTCAGGTGTGCGCCGTCCAGCCGTCGCCGTTCGGCCGGGTTGCCAGGGCTGACAGTGCTCGGGGAGGGTGACGATAGTGATATGCCGGACTGGTCAATCAGTTGGCGGATATCGGCCGCTCGCTCTTCTGGAATTGAGTCGCCATCGCTGCTTCTGCGACTCCGCCGGCCCGTGCTCATGCGCCGCTCAATGCTGTTTCGCCGGCTTTCGCTCTGGCTGGTGCTGGGGTGTGAGCCGAGATCTAGGTCGCCGCCGCCGGCTTCATCGCTTTCGGCAGAATCTTCATTGTGTGGTGGCAGGTGGTGAGGAGGAAACCGTCGTGAGCGGTTGCGGCCGGCACTGTTGACTGCCGAGCGATACTCGTCCGCAAAGAACTCCTCGGGCGTGTTCGGTGGGGGCATCGCGGTAGTCGGTGAGAAGGATGTCGTCGAAAGAGAGAGAAGAAGAGGAGGATGCGCGTCAAACGCGGAAGGGTGGGAGGTGTCGTGTCAAGTTTTGGCTTACGATTGTCGTGTCAGTCCAAAGATGTAGCGGTGGGAGAGATGGAGGGGCACTCCCGGTTGGAGAAATTGGTATGGCAACCCCCGGTCGCCGCTATGGTTTTTGCTTGTGATCGTGGGATAAGCGTTGTTCCGGGAGTCTTCAATGGATGCTGATCAGTCGTCGTTGTCCTCAGTTTTCTTGGAAGTCACGGAGCCAGAAAGGCATCGCGTTGTTGGTATGAGGGTCAGTGTCAAGTGTGTGGTTTGATGTTGCAAAGTATGCGCAACCTTGTCTTGTGAATGAACGACAACCGCTTGTTTGTCGGTGTTGCACCGCCCTGCCTTTTGGGTGGCGTTCAGACAGAAGGCCGAGGCTTCCTGGGGGCCCAAAACATGCGAAACAACGCAAAGAATGGAGAAGAAATGCGCCAATGATTCGTTACCTCAGCGCACCTGTAGTGGAGACAGGCCCTGGGGTTGTGGGGGAGAATAGGCGCTAACGATGCAAACAGACAGTGCTGGCGGTGTGATGGAGGTACGATGATAGGCTTGATAGGAAAGCGATGGAGAGATGGAAAGTGAAGCGATTTTGAGCCGGGAATTATGAAGGCATAAGATGTGAGGTCTGATGCCTTCCGTGACTTGTTGGGAAAGTGCGACAAATGAGCAAGTTGGGAAAGTGCATTCTGAGAGCAGATGTCCGCTTCCCGTCTCGTGTGGCAGGCAGGAGCTTGCTTGGGTTGGAGCTGCTGGCGGCCGTTCATTGGTCCGTGCGAGCGACACTTGCGTCACTGTGATGACGCGGTGAGACGGGCAGTCACGTGAGACCACCCGTGATCGAGCTACGACCCCCATCGTGCTGAGAGCTGGCTGCGTTTATGGCGGGACATGCACGGCGTGAATTGCAACGGGAGGGTGCCTCTGTCAGACTTGCGACTCATCGAGTGCGCAACGCTGGCGGTCCTCGATGCGACTGATCCCGATCCGACGTCATATGTTGCTCTGAGCTACGTGTGGACAATCGCTCAGGACAGCCATCCAAACCCAATTTGGGCCGGCTGGCACGGGATCGTGGCCACCTCGTATAATATCGATTACTTTATGGGGTACTCGGATGTATTGGAGTCGATTCAACCCTCATGCTTAGGTTGCCCTGCTATTAGGCTGCTTGCAACAATTGTCCCGCATGAGATGATGTTGCTCGGCGGAGAGGCCTGGCGTGGTGTTTCTTTAATGCAATGCAATCATTTCAAAGGGTGTGAAGATGTGGAACCACTGCGCCTTTCCCCAATGGAATTTTTGGCATTGCTGGGAGCCAAAAAGATCATGTGTGTTCTGATCGGCGGACAGAAACTACCTAAATCGCTTCGTGGTACGGTAGTTGTGAAGTGGAGATGCTTCGAGCTCTACGCCCTGGTTTTTGAGCAAGTGGCAAAGAATATACAATTATATACTCATGAATTTGGTTTTTGTTCTTGACTTTTTTTGGTTTTTTTCCATGTTTATTTTACAGCCACGTCGAAAGCCCATGGTGTCTGAAGAGCATATTGTACAGCATGATATAGCCAACAAATTATCAAACAACACTATACGCCGCTGAGTGAGGCGAAGCACAGTATAAGTGACGGAATGCACGCTGCAGATGCACAAAATCTGGGCAGGCGTCAGGTAATGTCTTGGGCGTTTACCTCAACATCTGTTGGTGAATATAGCCTGAAGCATATTGCGAATTTCCCACCTCAATTCTTGGAGGGTGTATCATTATATTCTTGCCGTCTAGTCTCTCTTCTAGTCCATATCCATCATTCGTATTTTTGTTATTATAATTCAGCTGCTCACTCGTCCTGTCAGCCAGTCCATCGCCTTGTCCACCTCTTCGGCTGTGCCACACACAAGGCCGCCACGCTCGTCCGTGTTAGCCAGTGGTGTCTCAAGAACGGATGCACCCGTCACAGGGTCCACGGCTTTGCCGCCCACGCACTCGAGCACCATCCCCACGGGGCACAGCTCGTATAGTCGGCGCAGCTTTGCCTTGCTGGTGGTAGTGACGGGAGAGAGGTAGATGCCGTGTCTTTTTGTGAGAATATGGACAAGGTCGGGCACAAGACCGCCTGCGTAGCGCAGTGTGTACTTGGTGGCGATATAGTGGGAGATGAGGTTGCCGTACTCGGGTGACTCGGCGACGCAACGGATGTTGGCTGGGGCAAAGTATTTTGTGCGGTACTCTTTGGCCAGCAGAACTTGCGGGTGGACAATGTCCCACGAGTTGGTAGCCTCGATGTATCCCAAGTTAATGCAGACGGCCTTGGTACCCGGGACGCGCAGGGCAACGAGCGCCGTCGTGCGGGGTCCGTAGACACCAAGAACCGAAACGACTTGGGCGTCGGCAGGCTTGGAGCCGATGGCTGTGGCACCATCCCAGACGCCGGCAATGGTACCGACGGTCCAGTTGGGCGCGATAATGGAGCTTCCGTCGAGAGGGTCAAAGGCGACCGTATAAGTCTCCGCCGATGTGGGAGAAACAGCCGATACGGGCTTCTCAATCGGGTCTTCTTCGGAGCTTGCTGTAGCGACAGTAGGACAGCGTGCAAGCGCCTCACGAATCAAGTTCTCGGCGATGACGTCGACGTTTAGCTGGTCGTCGCCAAAGGCGTTGGTACCGCCGGCAAGGGCGACATGGTGAGCGGCGCGAAGAGCAGACGCGACGGCGGCGATGCTATCGAGGAGGGCGGGCAGCACGGACGTGGCCAGCGCTGTGCGTTCCGAGGTGGAGCCCTCAAGGAGCGACTGGATGTGTGTAATGATAGTGGCGGTGGACGACATTGCGAGGGTGCGCGCGATGTTGTGAGTGTGGTGAGATGAGGGATATTGTGTGGCATTTTGACGGAGAATTTTAGGCCCCCACTTTTTCAGTCTAACACTGCCAAAGAGGTGATGTAGCGCGAGACGAGGCAAACAGAAGACAAGAAATCAAAACCATGGCTCTATTCTATCCAAAATAACCAAATGAAATATGTAAAAAATAAGAACGAAAAAAACCAACAAGTGCCGACCTGTTACAGGTTCTGACCGCCTTAGTGTGCGTACATGTCCATGGCGTACGGACCCATCTCGCGGCCGAAGCCAGTCTGCTTGACACCATTGGACTCGTTGATCCAGACAACACCGGCCTCGAGATCGGCGGCGATCTTGTGTGCGCGAGTGGTGTTCTCCGTGTAGACGGCAGCAGCCAGACCATAGACAGGGTTGTTGGCCTTCTCGACAACATCTTCGGCGTCGCTGAATTTACCAATGACCACGACAGGGCCAAAGATCTCCTTCTTGACAATTGCCATGTCCTCCGTAATGCCACTGAAGGCGGCGGGGGAAACAAAGTAACCGCTCGTGCCTCGGCGTTCGCCGCCATAGTCCAGCTTGGCGCCCTCCTTCTTGCCCTGCTCGATGTAAGCCATAACCTTGAAAGGTAAAGGCGTGAATGAAGACGGAGAAAGTGGTGATGCAGACAAGCTTGCCGAGAAAAAGTGTCCCATACACCGTCTGGTCAACATCTTTGTTTTCTTCGTCTAACCGAGAACCCACTCTGTGCAGCATGTATATTTACACGGCCTAGCAAACGTTCCTTCGCAAGACTGTCTTTATAATCAAAGATACAACAGAGACCGTTTGACACACCGGAAGGCACAAGACAGGGCCCTCAGAGACCCTCTAGGACCCTAAGCCCTGGCCTTGAGTGCTGCACTTCTGTGCATGTAAGCAGTCCAGTGTGGACGGGTGTGGACGGGTGTGGACGAGTGGTCCATGGTGGTCCACGGTACAGCCCACGGTAAAACGGAGCATGAGTTCGCCCTGGTCAGTAGAGGAAAGCCGATGACAATAAAGTGAGGGGGGTACTTGTCTCTTCTTCTGTCTTGCCCCTCGAGCCGGACACGGCAGTGGCATCGTTGCGATGTGGAGCTGATAGCGATAGAGGAGCTTGGGACGGAAAACGCTGTGATAGCGGCGACGGGGACGTGTGCGGAGAAGTGATACGGACAAGCTTCGATCTCTGAAAAAGGTTAGAGAGGATAAGGAGAGCTCTAGAATAGGATTAGGACAGGATCTAGGGCGATCTACAAAAGGAGAAAGGGGCCACAAATGGATACAAGGCAGTTCGTAACAAGGAAGGAAGTCACGACGCGCATATTTGGTCGCCCCTGCTTCCATTAGTGGCCGTGGTCCATGAGATTGCCTAATTGGGAAAGGCCAACCACACGACCATGCATGAGCGACGTACGGCAGGAGCAACGCTGGCATCGGTAACAAGCAACAATATATTCAAGCTTGCACTTTACATTCAGTCTCAAACGTTCCTCAACTGCCATTACTTTGCATTCTTTAAAAGCCACGGTGACACTCTAGGAGTATAATTGTATTTGGCTTTAGACTAGAAGTTATGTGTTGTATTATAGGAGACGATATCTAAGATGCCTTGAAGAGAGGCCTTTGCAAAGTGCAACAATAGTGACAAAAAGAATGTAACTTATGGGCGTTCAAAATGAATGCAATTCATATTATCGTAGATGACATGTTATGTATCGTAGAAAGAAGATCAAGATCGACAAGTTTTTTTAAGAAAAAAAATGAATCAAGTCCTAAAAGTTTGAATTCACGCACAAATTTTTTTGAGAACCGCAAGTCTAGGCAAACGCGTCTGTGCAAACACACAATCACATTCTCGACCCAGAAACGAGATGACTGACCCGGAAAAACACTCGGTGACATACCATCTCCCTTAAATTGTCGCCGCTGTTGAAATTATTTCCAACTCATTAAGGCCGCTTCTACGAAGTCCGTGGACGTGGCTGGAACTGAACCAAACTTTTGTTGACAGAAAACAGGAGCCATAACTACCATGATATAACAGCTGACCGGCAGCTCTTTATTGCATCAACAGACGTACCGATTACCGTGCGCAGCCGTGTCGAGTCGGCGGTTTCGGCTGCGGCTTGGGCGACGGACGCGACGCGGGATTTGGAGAGAGTTGAGGTGACGATGGACGCCAAGGGCGACGTGAGTGCTGCGTCGGTGGCGGCCCATGGTGTTCTTAGTGGCATTGTGCGGGTGTAATGGTGGTGGATGAGGTTGTAAATACGTGTGCTTCTGTCTCTTCTGTAATGATTCTTTTCTTGCCTTTGTTTATTTTTTTTGTCACATCCGTCAATGAACGGGCAACTGCCGACGTGCTCCGTGCCATCCTACTATAGTTCAGTCATGCCTTTCCAATCTTTGTTCTTGAACAATCGTTGACCGCGTAATCATGAAGCACAGGCACAGAATGTTCGAAAATAGATATAGGTGACCACAGGCAGCACGTCTGTAAGAGTGCACTAAAAGAAGAAAGCACAAAATTAAATAGCACAAAATTATACTAAAGTCTAGAAGCTGTCGGCAAGGGTGACTTTACCGCTCGGATTACTGCCTAGCCGGGGATCGTTCGTACCCACAAACTCCTGGAGTGACATGAGAGAACCCTGATGGACTGATGGAATGATGGACCTGACACCTTGATGGGCCACGGCAGCGGTGAGACGGGGCGCGAGGGTGCAGGACACAACAGAAGAAAAAAAATTACAGGCGGTGAACAGTTCTGTGAAACAGTGTGTTCCTGGGAGATGCAGTAATATTAATAAAGCTGGCTCTTCCATTGATCCCAACCACAACACACGATCCTCCTAGTCCCCCGTTAATGAAGTACTCTGCACGTCGGATAGCGGATCTCCGGGACGATGCCGTCTATTTATCGTCTATTCTTACCCAATTAGAGGCATCGGATCTGCCTGTGTCTGCCTGTGTTTGCTTGTCCATCGTATTGATCTCGCGTATTTGAAATTGCTGTGCTGCAGGGTGCCGTTCTGCAGATGGATGAGGTTGGGGAAAGACGTTTTAGCCAGGGGTGACCAGAAGGATGCAGTGGTAGCAACATGCAGTGATTTGCAAAGCCACAAAAAAGCTGGGAGAGGATAGCGTGCTTGAGATATATTTAACTTCTCCCAGAAACGTGCTGCAGCTCAAGAGAGAGAGCTCTCCCACCACACATTGACTTTCTGTTACAGGTTACTACATCGCCATGGCCAGCCACAATCACGACCACATATCTACTCTCTCCGATGAGACCATCGACATGCCCGGCGACCCTCCACCTATTGTACCGGCAGTCATTGCCGCCAAGATGGCAGTCGCACCAAATCACCACGGCGGTGGCAAGAAGAAACGCCGAAACAACTCACCACAGAAGAATCTCGCCGACTTCTGGTCTGCTTTCCAAGCACGCAAGCCAGGCAAGATCACTTCCATCTTCCCTCAACGACTGTACCAGCAACTTGGACTACACAAACCTGGCGATTTATTGGGATGGCCGTCCGAGACGACGTCTGGTGTAAGCACGCCTACATCGAGTTCATCATGGGCGGCTGTGTCTGCACCATCGACGCCAGCATCTTCATCCACATTCGACTCTCCCTCTTGCACGTCCCTCTCTGCCTCCGCCTCTTACGAAAAGGCAGCCGACTCTTGCCGCGCCGCCGTTGCCCGCATCGTCAGAGAGTGCCACCGCACCAACGAGAAGTTTACAGATTCCGAATTTAATCTGGAAGCGGACCCTCAGAAAAATTGTCTGCGAGGACTGCATCGACGATTGGTCGCCCACGGTGGTGAAGAAGACGCGATGCAACCAATGCATACGCCACCGGCCGTGCACAGAGTGGACTGGATTTTTGAGAAGCCAGTGTTTGTCAAGGCGGCCGAACGAAGCGAAATAAAAAAAGAAGACGACGATAACAAGCGCAACCAGGACAAACTGAAAGACAAGCCTGCCAGCTACGCCAGCGACTTCGCTGCGTCGGATGTCCAACAAGGCCGTGTCGGCGACTGCTGGTGGATCGCCGCTGTGGCCACCATGGCCCACCGCACCGACCTGATGCAGCGAGTCTGTGTTGCCCGCGACGAGACGTGTGGTGTCTACGGATTTGTGTTTGTCAGAGACGGGGTGTGGACACCCGTGGTCGTCGATGACAATCTTTATTTGCACCACGCCGATTTCTGTGCCGAAAAATACGACGCATCGGGCCAGCGGGCGCGGGACCACCGCCAACGGTTCCAGCGTGGGTCAGAAGCACTGTCGTTTGCGCGGTGTGCCGACCCCAACGAAATCTGGCTGCCTCTGCTGGAAAAGGCGTTTGCGAAGCTGCACGGCGACTATGGCGCGTTGTCTGGAGGATGGTGCAGCGAGGGCATGGAAGATTTGACAGGCGGTGTGAGCACCACAGTGGTGGCGAACCGGGTTCTGGATAAGGAGCGGTTGTGGCAAGAGCTTGCTGGAGGGAATGGCAGAGACCTCAGAGACCTCCAGACAGCCGAAAACGAGCACAGCGAGGACCCAGACCAAAAAGGCGACTTCGTCTTTGGGTTGTCCGTCATGGGCTGCGGCTGCTACTTGGCGAACCACAATGGCCTGACAGTGAACCACTGCTACTCGGTCCTGCAGGCTGTCGAAGCTGTCAGCGAAGACGGAAAGGAGACTGTCAGGCTGGTCAAAATCCGCAACCCGTGGGGCCAGCGCAGCGAAGACACACACATGGGCGCATGGCACGGCCCCTGGGCAGATGGGGCCAAGGAGTGGACGCCGTACTGGCTGAAGACGCTGGGTCACACTTTCGGGGACGACGGCGTCTTTTGGATGTCTTACTCCGACATGTTGGAAACGTTTGGCTTCCTGCACCGGACGCGGTTGTTTGATGCATCGTGGACAGTCGTGCAGCAGTGGACCTCCCTCCAGGTTGGCTGGGTGGAGGGCTACTCTGGAACACATTTTGCTGTGGACGTCAAGGAGCCCGGCTTGGTGGTTGTCGTTCTTTCTCAACTGGATACCCGATACTACCGCGGTCTGCGAGGGCAGTATGATTTTACTCTGCACTTTGTGCTACAGTCACCGGATAGTACGCCTCTCAGCATCGTTCATACACCAAATGCCAACGAGACGCGGTCCATTAGCTGTGAGGTCATGCTGCCAGTGGCTGGACGGTATATTGTCCGTCCGCAAGTCAAGGCAAAACGAGACAAACTCCGACTTTCAGAAGCGGCCGTGGTCAAACTAACGATTAACGAGAACCCTGACAAGCTGCGACAGGTTGGGCAGCAGTATGACGCTGCCCATGCCAAGGGTGTGGATGTCGACGATGAAGACAAGAAGCTGGAGGAGAGACGAGCACGAAAAGTCCGGAGAGTACGTGCTCGCAAGGAGTGGCACAAGGCCGAGGAAAAGAGGCTGAGAGAAGCCAGAGTCGCCTGGGTTCTAGCTAAAGAAGAGCTTAGACTGAGGAGGCAGAGTAGGATCCACAATGCGAAGCAGACGGACGAAAAGACGGGCGAAAGGACGGGCGAAAAAGATGTGGAGGAGACGAGAGGAGATGAAGAGGAAGACGGTGAGGAGAAGAAAGTCAAGGACGACAACAAAACCGTCCAGATAATGAAAAATAAGATGGACGTGGACATTGACCCGGGCCCGGAACCCGTTTCCTTCCCTGAGCCCAGCTTTTCCGACAGTGAGCTCGACGCCGAAGACAGCGATGATTTGTTGGACGACGACAGTGGCAGCGAAGAGGCAGTGGACGAACTCAGATCTGCAATGGCGAAGAAGGGCTGGCCATTTATCGACGACCGCGACGAATGGGAAAAAGAGGAGGCCAGAAAGAACTACAAAATCAGGACAGAAGGACGGCATCGCGAGCCAGATGACGACCAGCCGTGGAACGCCGTCTGTGTTGTCGGCCTGCGTGTGTTTGCAAAGGATTCGGCTGTTTCTATTTCTCTAGTGAAGCCGGACAAGCGAAAGACAAACAAGACTAAACAGTGTATCGCCGACTAGATTGCAGTCCTAGTAGTCTTACAGCGTTAGGCCCTGGAACTTTATACTTTTGTACGACAATCTCTAGCAATTTTATTTTCGTCTATTCAAATTTCCTTTTTTCTTCTTTTTTTTCTTACCAACCAGACACATCAGACCAGCTTGCTGTCTCACCTACAACGCCACCGGATAATCCGTCGTCTCAATAGAGTTGGGGTACTCAATCCCATTCTGCTTCCGGACGGTATCCATTACGTCCATGATCACAATCGTCTCTTCCCAGTCCATCGTCGCGCTCTGCTGCTTGCCATCTCGGAGACAACGCGCGGCCTCGTCTGCCTCCCAGTACATGCCGTGACCGCCGTTTCTCTCGCCAGGTCCGGGAATCGTGTGCTCGACATCCTTGACTTCTATGAGCGGTCCAACAGGTCGTCCCGTCTCCGTGTCCAATTTGGGAATCAGGCGGTACTTTGTCGGCCGAAAAGTCGGGCCAAGCACTTGGATCTCGCCGTGGGTGCCCTGAATGCGGATGGGTGCACCGGCCGTTCCCTTTTGGTCGGGGTCCATACCAGCACGGATGCCGCATGTGGCGATACCCAGTGTGGCATTGTTCTGGCCTTCACTCTTTGAGTCGACAGCAGGTCCGGTAGGGAATGTAAGAAGGACGACAGTCTGTTCATCTGCACCGGTCGACGGGTACTTGACGACGGACGAAGCGACCGACGGCGCTTGTTTCGGAGACGGCTGCAAATGGTACAGAATCTGGAATACCCAGGCCAGAGCGTAGACTCCCAAATCCAAAAGGGCGCCACCGGCCAGGTCCAAATTGATGATTCGGTTTTGCGTTCCCCACAGCGCCTCGGCATTCTCGCCAAAACTCGAGTCGGCAGTGACGCGTTGGACGGCACCAATCACGCCAGACGCCACAGCTTCACGGACCTCGGCCGCCAGTGGGAAGAACCGCGTCCATAGAGCCTCCATCAAAAAGAGGTTCTTCTCGCGGGCAACTTTTACGAGCTCTCTTGCCTGTGCTGCATTCGTTGTGAACGCCTTCTCGACGAGCACGGGTTTGCCCGCTTTGAGTGCCAGCAGCGCATTCTGGTAGTGGTGCGAGTGCGGCGTGGCGACATAGACAATGTCAACATTGGGATTAGCTACCAGGTCGGCATACGACCCATAAGCCTTGGCCGTCGTCTTTATCACTTCGCCGTGCTCGTCAATAAACTTTTGGGCGCGGTCGGTAGATGTCGACGACGCAACGGCGACGACTTCGTGGCGGACATCGGTGACGCCGCGGATAGCCGTGTCGCTCAACAGATCCTTGACAAATACAGAGGCCATCCATCCGGTGGCTAGTGACGTATGTTAGCAAAAACAAGTAACATTGTGAATGTGTGAGACAACCTACCCAGAATACCCCAACGGGTCGTGTGTACTGTTGTGTCCGTCATTGTGTGTTAAGTTGGTGTCGCGATGCTGGTCTGGTCACGGTGGCGTTTGAAAGAAGCTCAAGAGCTGTGTCAGAGTATATCAATATCGATAACTCTTGCATTTCTTTATGATAAAGCTGCCGATAAGACGGATAAGACGAATAAGACGGAAGTCTACCACGATACGACGTTTGATGCGATTCTTACTTTCTATATGCGGTGTCGGAAGACGAGGCCTTGCCGGCCGCTACTAATTCTGATTGCGACAGGGCAAACGATATCGATAATGATAGACTAGCGTGAGGGGCAGCGGGTCAAGCTCGGAGAGGAAATGCCGGAGGCTGGGAACGTGGGACTTGCCGGCCGAGTCGACTAAATTCAGGTGGCTCAGATTACTACTTCCGTGGTCAGAATCGAAAATTAGATACTCGGGATCGAAGTCGAGTCACACAACAACATCAACTCAGCCATACTCGCAATCTTCAGCAGGAACGTCTCGTCTTCCAGAAAAAAAGGGGGACGAAGGTGTGGGCTTTACTAAGTCTTTGGGCGCATTTCTGAAGACGATGGAAAATACAGTACGCTATTAAAATGACAACTCCTTGACCTAGCTCAGAAGCTGTAGGTCTTATCAGTGAGGCCTTCAAGACTTGTCTTTATCCTGGCTAATTCCAGCAGTCTCCACTTATTTTCACTTTAGATCGCTATCGTGCGCTAGTGCCGACATCCAACCAATCAACTTACACGTAGGCGGGCTAGAAACAGCAAGTGCGGTTGAAATAAGCTGTGCAAATAGCGAGTCGAGAGGAAGGAGCGACCCATCACAGAAATGTTTATTGTCACGCCAGCCATTGTTTAACTTTTGACCTCTAGCTTTTTTAATTCAATTTTGTTCATTTTTATTTGATTGATGTACAGTTTATAGTTACCACCTCCATCATTGTTTACTTCACCTCCACTGCCACCTCCTTGACAGTCGTCGTGCCGTTGATCTTATCGTTGACCGTGACCTTGGCCTCGCCGTTGGTCTTCACAGCTGGTGTTTCCTTGACTTCTGTCTTTTCTTCGTCTTCGTCCTTTGTGACAGGCTCCATCTTTTCCTTGCCGTTGCCGTAGACAAACGAATGTCCGTAGTGGTCATCCCGCAGCCGACTCTGGCCAGCACCCATCAAGTTTTCACGGAACGTACCACCGGGCACATCGTAGTCCATCCAGAACAGACCGCGACGCTGGAGCTCAGGCACCAGCAGCTCCACGATGTCGCGGCTGCTCTGCGGATTCGTGATCAGGCCAATGTTGAAGCCGTCTACATCGGCTTCACGCACCCACTTCTCAAACACATCAGCCACTTCCGAGGCCGTGCCCACCGGCTGCGGGTGCAGTCCGCCCATGGCCAGACGCATGCCGATGCGACGCGGTGTCCAAGGAAGTTTCTCTTTTGTCTCGCTGGAGCCCGTCGCGCCTTCCTCTTGGAGATCGTCCAGGGCGTTGAAGGTCGATACAATGGCCGACACGCCGGGACGCGAAGACAGCTCGAGTGGTTCATCGAGGGGAAACTCGCTCATGTCGATGCCAGTATAGCCCGAGAACTGGCCTAGACCGGCAATCGGGTTGGCATACTTGAGGGCCATCTCGTGTTTTTCGCGGGCCTCTTCGGCGGTGCGGCCGATGATCGGGCAGATGGCCGGGAAGAATTTGAGCGAGGCAGGGTCACGGCCGTGAGCTTCTGCTTGGGCCCGGGCGGCCTTGACGAACTTGGCCGTCGCAGCGGGCGTGGCCGTGTTCAAGAACATGACCTCGGCGTGCTTGGCGGCAAAAGCAGCACCAGCCCGCGAAGTGCCTGCCTGGAAGAGGACAGGCGTGCGCTGCGGAGACGGGTGGACTTGGCTGCGGCCGGCCATTTGGTGGTACTTACCGGCATGCTCGATGCGCTTGATGCGGGCCGGGTCGTAGGCCAAGTTTTTCTCGGCATCCCAGATGGCCGCATCGTCTGACCACGAGCTCTCCCACAGCTTGTAAACGACGTCCATGTACTCGTCAGCCTGGTTGTAGCGCTCGTCATGGGGCACTTCTTCGGTCTGGCCCAGGGCGTTGGCCACAGCCTTGCTCCACGATGTAACAATGTTCCAGCCGACACGACCCTCGGTCAGGTGGTCGAGCGTCGAGAACTGGCGGGCCAGAATGTAGGGGTTGACATAGCTGGTGCTGGCCGTCGCGGCAAAGGCAACAGACTTGGTCACGGCCGCCATAGCCGCCAGGATCGGGATGGGGTCCATGTGGGCGACCTGGTGGCCGGCGGACAACATGGGATCCAGCGACTTTTGGTAAATCTCGAAGCCATTATACCAGTCGGCGAAGAAGACGGCGCTGAGCTTGCCCTCTTCGGCGGTGCGGGCCAGATCCAAGTAGTAAGGGAGACGGTCCTTTTCGCGCGAGAAATCTTTGCCAGAGCGCCACTGACCCGAGGACATGTAGCAAGATGCACAAGGTAGGTCAAGGATGCAGAGCTTGATCATCTTGAGAGGCTTCTCCGGGGCAGCAGCCGGGGAGGCGACAGCCTCGACGGTAGGAGTGTCGGTAGTCATGACGATGTGAGGATAGGGAATGAGAGCCGATAAAGGTGAGTATATAGTTGAAGAAAAAAGGAAAATAAAACTGAACGTCAACCAAAAAAATCAACAAGAATATACAGAATGTACAGAATATACACTCTGGAAGGCGATAGCTCTATCGATATCTTAATCGGTCTCCCAATCTCTTATCGACTATCGAAAAGTCGCGTGCATCATTTATAGAGGGTTTGCGAGCCAAATGTGTCTAGAGACGCAGCGACGGAAGCTAGTGAAACTTCCTAACGACGACAAGGGTCGACCCATTCTACGCCAAAAACGCCACCAGGTAATAAGAGGCCAAGTCTACAAAAGCCGGAGATACGGGTAGAAAGATACAGATACAGACACAGATAGAGTATCCACCCGGATGTTGTCAAGCAGCCGTTATCGTCGTCTCTCTTACGACGTACTGTCAATGGCGATCGCTGCCTTTTTCTCTTTGGAACGCCCGCCCATTTCCTCAAGGCAAACCCTATATTATCTGCAGCCTCGTCGGCTTCTGTTTGATCTCCGCGTCTAAATCTAGTTAGAGCGTATCTTTATCTGCGCTCCTCGGCACACTCTACTCAAAACAGCCTTCACGTCGACAACAGACTCCCGATGACACGGTCCAGCCCTGCATCGGCGGAGGACCGGCAGTCTTTCTTGTCTCCTGAGAGCGTGGCTGCCAAGATAGACGTCGACGCGATAGACAGCAGTCGAGACTGTCCACACTATCCAGTCTATCCAGTCTATCGTGCAGATGCAGACTCCGGCCAGGATACTGCCTCCTGCATGTATAAATCCTCGCGAGGCTGCGTGCCATGTGGATGCGGATCTACGAATATCGACAGGACACGAACAGAAAAGGGTCTAGACCAGACGCACGACAAGGAGTATAAACACAACGTGGACTCCTCTTTCGATTCACCTTTCGACTCGCCTTCCATCTCACACCATCTTCCAACCTCACCTCCAAGTATCGACTCATCATCGTCAGATCATCTCTCGTCGACAACAAAGACCTCCGTCATGAGTCGTCTTCTCAAACTTATCGAGGTGAAGCATAAGGGTGAAGCGTACTCGGAGCACCCGCCGAGTGTAAGTCATCTTCCCTCCTCTTGTGTTTTGATTCGATTCACCAGTAATATGCGTCTAACGGCTACGCCACTATGCACAGCGCTGGGGTAACCGTGATATCTACCCCATCATCCCCTCGGAGCGCACCTACCGTTGGCACGACTTTTTCGCTTATTGGTTTACCGCCGGTATCTGTCTGAGTGCCTACACGCTCGGCAGCTCCCTCGTAGCCATTGGCCTCACGGCCGGCCAGGCCCTGGGCGCTGTCTTGCTAGGTGCCTCTTTCGCTTCGCTGACCGCCTTCCTCTGTGGTGAGGCTGGCCGTATCCACTACATTGGATACACCATGATGGGCCGTGCTACCTGGGGTCTCTACGGCTCGTACCTGTGCATCGCTCTCTCGTGTATCCAGTCGCTCATCTACTTTGGCATCCAGTCGTACTATGGCGGCCAGGCTGTTGTTCTGATCTTGAACGCCCTCTCTCCCTCGTTCCTGCATATGCGCAACACGCTGCCCGAGAGCGCTGCCATTACGACTCCCTACCTCATCGGCTTTTTGGTCTACATGGCTGTCTCGACGCCCGTTGTCATGGTCCCTCCCCACAAGCTGGGCCGTCTTTTGCTGCCCGTGTTTGGCATCACCTGCGTCTGCTTCTCCGGTCTGCTGGGCTGGGCCCTGCACGCCAACGGTGGTCCCGGTAACTTGGTCTCACCCTCGATCGATATTACTCCTCTGGCCGGCCGCTACGCTTTCGTCCAGGGTATCTCGCAGGTCGCTGGTGCCTACACGGGCGGCTCGGTCCGTCTATCTGATTGGACCCGTTTCACCAAGACTCCCATGGCGCCCCGTGTTGGCATGGTCATTGCCCAGCCTATCTCGCTCACGATTGGCGCCCTCGTCGGCGTTCTCGTCACCTCGGCCACCTACGAGCTCTACGGTGTCTTGGAGTGGAACCCGCTCGTCCTCCTTGCCTACGTCCAGAACATCCAGTACACCGCTGCCTGCCGTGCCGGCACCTTCTTCTTGGGTCTGGGTTTCCTCGGCAGCCAGATCTTTGTCAACATGACCCAGAACTGTGTCTCGACGGGTATGGACCTGGCAGGCTCGCTGCCTCGCTTCATCACGCTGCGCCGCGGCGGTCTCATTGTTTCGGTTGTCGGTCTCGTCATTCAGCCTTGGCGCTTCTTGACGCAAGCTACCACTTTCCTGAGTGTCATTGGCTCCTTTGGTGTCTTTATCGCTCCCATGACGGCCATCCTCGTCTCTGATTTCTGGCTCGTCCGTCGCCGCAAGCTCAAGATTCCCGACCTCTACAAGCGCGACGGTATCTTCTGGTACCACTTTGGTCTCAACTGGAAGGCCTTCTTGGTCTTCTTCGTGTGCATTGCACCCTCCCTGCCCGGCTTTATCAACTCGGTCAACCCGTCCGTCAAGATCCCCGAGGGTGTCCACCACTTCTTCCAGTGCACCTACTTCTTTGGCTACTCCTCGGCTTTGGTTCTGTTCTATGCCATTAGCACCATCTTCCCGCCGCCTGGTAACCGCATCATGCAGACCATGGACGACAGCATTATTCAGGGTGTCGAGGACCCTGTGGAAGAGTCGAGCAGTATTGACAACAGGATCAAGGTGGACAACAAGGGTGGTGTGACCAGTGAGGTGCTCCCGGCGGATGTTTAGGTGATGCACAGCAGATTGGACACGTTTATACGACAGTTTTGTACGAGGAGAGGAGTAGATCGTACAAAGGACAGCACGACGTTCAAGTGACCTGAACTGATATTAATACAGGTGCGTAAATTAGTGTTAGGGTGTTATAGATATAGAGCCCGAAGATTTTTAATGCCTATCAGAAGTTCACGCACCAGTTGGCTTACTCTTAAATGCAATCAATTAATTGACCAATAACATGGTTGAAAGAAAGGAGAACAAATGAAGAAGAAACTAAAAGTGCCAGAATATATACATAAAAATGGATCACATCACCACGTAACAAAACTCACAGACAAATCCGTACTGAATAATCCGTACAGAACAACAAACAAATCCGTTGGCCCGCCGTGGAGAGAAATGTCTGGCAAATAGAGGTCATCAGGTCTATGACGAGAACGATCGACATGGGGCATCTTACCCCGAATTGGTTGCGTTCTGATTGGTCCAATCCAAACTTTCGCGCACAAAGACCCACCCCACCACAGCTCAACTCGCCTCCTTCAACAACAAACATAACAAAGAGCTAGAACCACGACTACACGTTTCAATCGTGCAGCGGTGTAACGGTGAGAATGGCCCACTGCAGTCGTCAATCGAGATGGCAGCCGTAGCAAAACTGTCTGAATCGGCCGTTTCTACGGAGGTATGTCGTTTTTTTTATTCTTTTGGCATCCCTTCGATGCTGCTTCGCCTATCCATTGGGATCTAGACCCTTTCTCCTTCGACGACGTCATGAACTGCCGCTGAATGAGCTTTTATGCCATGGGAGGCGACAAACAACTACCGAGATATAAGACGCATTGGAGTCAAGCTCATTCTTTTTTCTTATTCGATTCACGAGCAATCATCGTTTGCCATTGCAATAAGTAAAACAAACCAAATTACTCTCCATTGTCTTGTCATTTTTTTAACCCACCACAAGCCGCCATCATGACGTCCGCCGACGCCAAATTTGACGACATGGCCAAGGACACGCACGAGGTTAGCGAGTCGGCCAAGCTGACGTCGGACTACGGCGTGCAGTTTCCTGACAACGACAACTGGCTGCGTGTTGTTGACAACGAGAACGGCCGTGTTGGCCCAAGCCTGCTTGAGGACCCATATGCACGTGAAAAGATCCACCGGTTCGACCACGAGCGCATCCCGGAGCGGGTTGTGCATGCCCGTGGCACTGGTGCGTTTGGCACGTTCCGCGTGACGGACAGCCTGTCGGACTTGACCAAGGCGGCGGTGCTCACGGACACGAAGAGAGAGACGCCCATCTTTGTGCGTTTCTCGACGGTTCTCGGCAGCCGCGGCAGTGCCGACACGGTGCGGGATGTGCGCGGTTTTGCCATCAAGTTCTACACAGAGGAAGGCATCTGGGACCTGGTGGGCAACAACATCCCCGTCTTTTTTATCCAGGACGCGCTCAAGTTCCCCGATGTCATCCACGCCGGCAAGCCGGAGCCCCACAACGAGGTGCCCCAAGCGCAGTCGGCGCACAACAACTTCTGGGACTTTATGTTTATGCACCCCGAGGCGACGCACATGTTTATGTGGGCCATGTCGGACCGGGCGATCCCGCGGTCGTTCCGGATGATGCAGGGGTTTGGCGTCAACACGTTCACCCTCACCAATGCCAAGGGCGAGCGCGTGTTTGTCAAGTTCCACTCGACGCCGGTGCTGGGTGTGCACTCGCTGGTGTGGGATGAGGCGCTGAAACTGGCCGGCCAGGACCCAGACTTCCACCGCAAAGACCTGATGGAGGCCATTGACAACGGCGTCTTCCCCAAGTGGAAGTTTGGCGTGCAAGTGGTGTCCGAGGCCGACGAGCACAGCTTTGATTTTGACATTCTGGACGCCACCAAAGTCTGGCCCGAGGATCTGGTGCCCGTTCGTTACTTTGCCGAGTTTGAGCTGAACCGCAACGTCGACGAGTTCTTTACACAGACCGAGCAGGCGGCGTTCTGCACGAGCCATGTCGTGCCTGGCATTGGCTTCAGCGACGATCCGCTGCTGCAGGGCCGCAACTTTTCCTACTTTGACACGCAAATCAGCCGTCTCGGCATCAACTGGGAGGAGCTGCCTATCAACCGCCCTGTGTGTCCCGTCATGAACTTTAACCGCGACGGAGCGCTGCGGCACAAGATCACAAGGGGCAGCGTCAACTACTGGCCGAACCGGCTCAATGCGCACCCGCCGGCGGCTGCATCGACAAAAGATGCACAGGTATACACCGACTACGCCGCCAAGGCCGCGGGCATCAAGGCGCGCACGCTGACTCCCAAGTTCCGCGAGCACGTGCGGCAGGCCCAGCTGTTCTACAACAGCTTGTCGGCCGTCGAGCAGACGCATCTGCAGAACGCACTGGCGTTTGAGCTGGACCACTGTGACGACCCGGTGGTGTACGAGCGCATCGTGACGCGGCTGGCCCAGATTGACTCGACGCTCGCCCAGACTGTGGCGGAAATGGTCGGCGGCGAGGCCAAAGAGGCGTCGGACGGCGAGGGCAGTGTGAGCACCAACCAGGGCCAAAAGGCCCCGGGGCTGTCGCAGTTTGACTTTATGCCGGAAACGCCAACCGTGGCAGGACGCCGCGTGGCCATTATCATTGGCGACGGCTTCGACCCGTCGGCCGTCGACCTCGTCAGGTCCTCCCTTACAGCTGCTGGTGGTGTGCCCATCCTCATCGGCACCAAGCGCAGCCCCATCAAGGGCTCTGGTACTATCATGCGCAGCTCTTCCATCACGCCCGACCACCACCTAGAAGGTTTCCGGTCGACCATGGTGGACGCCGTCTTTGTGCCCGGCGGCAAGGCATCCATCGAGGCGCTGATCCAGCCCAAGGTCAAGGGCCGGGTGCTGCACTGGCTGCGCGAGGCGTTTGGCCATCTCAAGGCCATTGGCGCCACCGGCGAGGGCATTGCCCTGGTGGAAGAGGCTCTGCATGGCGTGCCTAGCATCCAGATGTCGGCAGTCGAGGCTGGTGGAGAGCTGGCCCAGAGCTACGGCGTCGTGACAGCACCGTCGCCCAGCAAGCAGTTTGTGACCACCTTTTTTGAGAGCATTGCCCAGCACAGGAACTTTGACCGCGAGACGGACGGGCTCAGCACAATGGTGGCCTACTAAGTAGCTTATAACTGTACAATGTCACATAATTGTTAAGTAAAAAGTCCTCTTTTGTAAATGTCATAAAATGAAAGGCCCAATATAAATACGAAGTAAATCAATGTAATGTCGGCAAGACTGTCCGCACAAAGCTGCTTCGCATGCTGCCGTTGTGTGTAGCTTGCTGAAAGCACCCAGTGGTAGAACCGAGTCTGGTTCGGCTCCCGTTAACATTGAGTGCGCAACCGAGCAATCAACTCTGCTTTCAGCTATTCGCACAGCATCTCTTATCCATCGTCTCCACTCATCTTCAACAACCACAATCTCGGCCACGTTTTGCACTATTGGTTCTCGTGCCGAACTAGTCCCAGCCGCCCATCCTTGTATATCTTAGTTTTCAACTTTCGGCAGGCAATGGTACCATTCTGGTGGGGTTTGCCACGGCCCTTGGAAACACCACTGTTTCTTAGTGCCAGATTGATATCGGTGTCGATATGATACACTGGAACACCGATACCACTGATCACATCGGCTATCTGGCCGTCTTCCGGCTCTTTCGCTTCGACGTAGATTCCTGCGATAAGCCTCCTTGGAGAAGCTCCTTGGAGGGGTTCCCCACGGTAATCTGCATGTTGATGCGCTGTCCAGCATCCTTGGAATCATGACATGATACACCGTTATGGTCGTATGATCTACACTTTATTTGAACTCATCCAACAGCAAAATCTTTACAGCTTTTACAATGACATCCGACCCCGCCTTCAAAGATGCCTTCCAGAGCTGGCAAATTACGCTGGCCACCACCGGCGAGGCACCAGGCAGTCAGTCCGGCACCTTGTCCGAAAGCCGCCGTGCCCGTGTAGCTCTCGCTTGCCAACGATGCAAAGCCCGCAAGCAAAAGTGTGACGGCGTGCGGCCGAGCTGCGCCAAGTGTGACGCACAAGGTGCCGCGTGTGCCTATGTCTTGCCGTCCAAGTACATGCCATTTGGCAAGGCGCGGTATGTCAAGGCCTTGGAGAAACGGGTGGCGGACCTCGAGAGCTACTTGACGGAGACGGGCCGGCGGGATGTTGGGACGGACCACTGGCAGTACTTGCCGGTCGAACCGGCCAAGGAGCAGGCGACGAAGAAGACTTCAGCAATGACGATGGCTAAGGCGTCTGAAACGAAGTCTTCGACGGCCTCCTCAACCGACAAGCGACCGCCCTCAAGCAACAGCGTCGAGGTGTCCAGCTCGGAAGATGCAGACGCCGACGGCGATGCTGACCCTGACGTCAACGACGACGACGACCTCAAAGGCCCCTCGACACCGGACGTAGACTCCATGATTGCGATCCTTCGAGATTTGTCCCTTGCAGCCAACGGCGGTTATATGGGTGCGACGTCGCACATCACAATGGGCCGGCTGGTAGGGTCGATGGTCAAGGGCAAGAACTCGATGCGCGCGTCGAGCAAGATTAGCAGTGTGAAGGCACACTTGCGGGACACCGATGGCGTTGAAGACAGCACGTTCGGGGTGACTGTGGACCACTTCGACCCGCATGCCTTTGCACACATTCCACCACCCATCGCCGACCGCATGCTCGCCGGCTACTTGACACATGCTTCGACGGCCTTTCCAATCCTGCACTCCCCGGCACTGCGAGACCTACATGCCCGACGCGCTGGCGGCTTGACGAGTGCTTATGAAGTCTGTGTCCTTCATCTGGTATATGCCATTGGCGGTCGTTTTCTCGAGACAACGGGCGTCGAGGCCGGTCGCTTCTTCCCGGAGCAACACCACACGGCTGCCCTCAAGTTGTTGGACGCTATCCTACAGCTGCACGATGTGCGGTCTGTACAGACGCTGATGCTGTTGGCGATCCATTGTCTGAGAGCACCCCAGGGCCCCGGTGCGTGGACCTATGTAGGTCTGGCGATGCGGATTGCTGTGGACCTGGGGCTGCACCGGAGGACGGCAGCAATGCAACAGGCGGATGCACGCCGGCCACGGCTGATGCATGAGCTGACAAAGCGACTGTTCTGGTCGTGCTACAACCTGGACCGACAAGTGTCCATTACACTCGGCCGGCCATTCACGATATCAGATCGAGACATTGATGTGCCTCTGCCGCTGGAGGTGGACGAAGCCGCCACCGATGTAGGACTATCAGCATGGGCACGGCAACCGGAAAACACTCGCCGGCGCACAACGACGCTGTCACCATTCATCCACTTGACGAAGCTGCGCATCATCGAGTCCAACATCCAGCAGAATATCTATCGCGTGGACCGCAATGCAGAAGTGACTGACGACGAGATTGATGCCTTCTTGGAACAGCTAGACTCATGGAAGCGAGCCATCCCTCAACGAACACCAGCCAACACGGACTTTGCATCACCCATCACTCAACCCAAAGAAGACGAGAGGTACATGGTGTATTACTATGCCTCTGTCCGACTCCTGTTGTACCCGCAAGTGTCTCGCCCAGACGTGCCCACCCGCTACCTGCAAGCGTGCGCCGAAGCCTGCGGCGGCGTCTGCCGAACGTACAAGCACCTGCACCAACACATGACCGTCGGGTACTCGCTGATGGGCCTGCAGTCGGTGTTCATGGCCGGCCTGACCCTCATCTATTGTGCGTGGGTCGATCCGTCGCTGATCAGCAAAAGCAGCACGAGCAACGACATTTATGCCTGTTCCATCGTCCTGTTTGTCATTACCGAGAGGTGGCCTGGTGCACGCAAGTACCGGGATGCATTTGACATTATCAAGCAGACCGTCGTGGACGCGATTGCCGACGGCACGCACACAGGGCCACGACAAACAGTGGCCCAGCTCAAGACAGAACTGCAATCGAAAATGTCAACCCTCCATACCCTGCAGGGCGACGAGGACCAACAGGACGAGTGTTCACGGATTTTGACGGACATGGCCGGCGACAGCGTCATGATTGGAGGTGAGGACTTTGGTGACAACAATTTGGGCATGAACATGAGCATGAATGGGCTTGGTATGGGACTAGGATTTGGTTCCATGATGCTGCCGGGCCGTCTAATGGACGATGAGGACAGTACCATTGTCGACGGTGGAGTTGGGCACGCCGGCAATGGGGACGACCCAAGCATGCTCGACCATCTTGGACACTCCCACTCCATTAGGGACAATTTGTTTGGCGACGGTTTTGACATGGCGTCACATGCTCTCGACGAAAACGAGTCGGATGAATGGTTGATGTATTATTAGTCCGGAGATTGCCGTTGCCGTATGCAGATATCGCGACGAAAGAGTATGTCGCCGACTCGGCCTCGTTGCTTTATTGCCGCAGTTCGGAAAGGATGGCTGAAAATAAATGGATATCATTTCTGCGATGCGATCAGTTTGTTGCTTCTGAGATCCTAGGTGGGGATGGCGGAGACGGGGCCGCATCGGGGAGTTCGGGGAGTTAGGCGGGTGGCCGACTAACAAAAACGACGAAAAGTGCGCCAAAATGGTAGGGCAACACTTTGCGGGGAACTGTTGCAACTCTTGGTGATCCCAGACCACAAACCATTACAGCCAAGAGAATTAGCTGCAGACAGTCGTGCACGTTGAATCTTCGTGGGTATTAACTGGGCATTAACTGGGTATCAACCTCAAGACTCCACTGGAGACGGAAGCAAATGAAAAGAAGAAAGGCCAAGGCGAGTATGCTCCGAAGGCCGATGGTGCCGGGTGATGCTGTTGTGGGACTGGTGTCTGTCATCATGGTCGTGTAAGTCAGGAGGAGGCTCGTAGAAGGTAAATACTGCCGTCTTAGCAGAATGGCAATGTTGGTGGGATCTTCAAGCAAGAATTGTATCAAACAAACCGCCACAATGTCAACACATTTCGTTCTGTCAAAGGTGCGTTAGTTGAAGTCAAACGGAATCAAATCAACACAGCCTAGCTCACTCACACATCCAATATCCAGCTCAAAGATGCCTCCCTCTTCATCGAAAAAGGCCACATCGACGGCGCCTGGGTAACGTCTGCGTCTGGGAAGACGTTTGACGTACTCAATCCAGCCAACGACCAGCGTATCGGCTCTTGCCCCGACTTTTCCGTTGCTGAAACGACCTGCGCCATCGCTGCCGCCCACCGTGCTTTCCCCAATTTCCGCGACACAGCACCCCGCGAGCGGGCTCGGCTGCTGCGCCGCTGGTACGATCTGGTCATGGCCAACGCCGACGACTTGGCTGTGATTCTGACGGCTGAAATGGGCAAGCCTCTGGCCGAAGCTCGCGGCGAAGTTGTGTACGCCGCCAGCTTCTTGGAGTGGTTCAGCGAAGAGGCGCCCCGTGTATACGGCGATACTGTTCCTGCGGCCAACCGTCCCGGTACCAGTCAGGTCGTGACGGTCCGCGAGCCTGTCGGTGTCTGTGCACTCATTACACCGTGGAACTTCCCGGCGGCCATGATTACACGCAAAGCTGGTGCGGCGCTCGCTGCTGGTTGCACGGCCATCATCAAGCCTGCGGGTGAGACGCCCTTTACGGCTAATGCTCTCGTGGAGCTGGCCCGTCGGGCAGGAATGCCGCGCGGTGTGTTGAATGTCGTGACGGCCAGTACGGCCAACACACCCGCGATCGGTGCTTGCTTGACATCGTCGCCGCTCGTTCACAAGGTCTCCTTCACGGGCTCGACTGCGGTGGGTAAGCTACTGATGCAGCAGTGTGCTGGCAACACTCCCGGAGGCACCCTCAAGAAAGTGTCGCTCGAATTGGGCGGCAATGCACCGTTCATCGTGTTTGACGACGCTGATCTCGAGGCGGCCGTCGAGGGTGCTCTGATTAGCAAGTTCCGTGCCTCAGGCCAGACCTGTGTTTGCGCCAATCGGCTGTACATTCAGAATGGTGTATACGATAAGTTTGCGGCCCGACTGGTTGAACGCGTCCGCAAGGACTTTGTCCTCGGCGATGGTTCTGTGAGGGGAACAACACACGGCCCTCTCATCCACTCCCGGGCTGCTGCCAAGGCCGAGTCGCATGTCCAGGATGCCGTCCAGAAGGGAGCCAAAGTGCTAGTCGGCGGTCCTGCCGCAGGCGCAACAGCTGCTTTTGTACAGCCGACTGTCCTGGCGAACGTGACCTCAGACATGCGCATTGCTTCCGAAGAAACATTTGGCCCCGTGGCCGGTCTGTTCCGCTTTGAGACTGAAGCCGACGCTTTGCAGCTGGCCAACAGCACCGAGTTTGGTCTGGCCGCGTACGTCTTCAGCCGGGATGTGCACCGGGCCTGGCGGGTGGCGCGGGCACTCGATGTCGGCATGGTCGGCCTCAACACAGGCATCATCAGCGACGCGGCGGCGCCGTTTGGTGGTGTCAAATCGAGTGGGTTCGGTCGCGAGGGCAGCAAGTACGGCATCGAGGAGTACATGACAGTGAAGACTATCACGCTAGGTGCGGAGCGGGTGCAGAGCCGGTTGTAGAGGTGAAGCGATGAAGAGGTGAGGTGATAGTTATGGAGGAGTGATGGAAGTGTGATTAGGGGCATGGGATTTCTGTTTGTACCTTCCTGCACCTTTCCATTGGCCAACTGAGGTGCATCGCACCTTCTAGTTTTGTCGGTCTTATTGGTCGCACCTTCTGGGTTTGCATTTGATAGTGAACTCATTGAGCAAGTTTGTTGCGGCAAGAGCGAGTGGCGTTATCTTAGTGCCCTGTCCGTGGATGTATCCAAGAAAATCCCCCTCTTATTTTCCCCCCTCTCTTCCTTTTCTTCTTCTCTCTTGCTTTGACAACAAACCATCCAACTGCATCGACATCATTCAACAAACAACGCAATCTCTCAACCACACACCCGTCAACAATCCATCACGATGACTCGCAACCCTCACAGCAGCGACTGCCTCCGTGAGCACACCTTCCATTGTCTTGCTTGATGAACATATACTGACCACTGTTTGTGCCGGTAGAGCCCTCTCTTACCCAAGGCGAGCGCGAGGTCGTCAAGTCTTACGGTGGTTGGACCAGCTTCTCGCACTCGATGGGTCTCAAGCCCTTCAATCCCTCGGACAACGCCGAGGCCAAGAATATCGCGACGCAGTTCGCTGCCAACAGCGCGGGCAGCAGCAGCAACGGTGGTGGCAGCGGCAGCTCCAACAACAACGGTGGCAGGAAGTAGGAGTCGCGTTTTGGCTCTTTCCATTGAGCGATGCCTAACATTGCCATCGTATAGAAGAGCACGGGAGACCATGACGGTTTGATCGAGTATCGCCGCATGCACCAGAAAGAAGAGAGATTGCACAACCTGCAGCTTTTCATCTTCAATTGTCTTGTCTCCTGCGTTTGGCGTGTCTCCAGCATCGCTCTATCCGTGTTTGCATTGTAGCTTTTTTGGCAGGTGAGTCCGCTTATGTAAGTTAGCTTGGCTTGAGCTCGAGCTCGAGCTTTCTCTATCAGCTCTATCTTCAAGTAAAACCCACGATTCCATCAACATACCGTCAGCTCTCGACGTCATCAATACCCAATTCTTTCACCAGACATCCACAGGCTTCTCAGACTCATCTCCCAAGATGCCCGTCACAGACGCTCTCAGTAAGTCAACGCTATTCTCTCTTCCCTCGCCCTCAGGCTAGTCTTTCACAAGCTAACCACTCGTTTACAGCCCCTCCTATGATACCCGCCGAGCGGCAGATTGTCAAGTCGTACGGTGGATGGACGGCCTTCTTGCAGGCCTATGGCCTCAAGGCGTGGGACGATGCCGATGCGCAGGAGGGCAAGCAGATTCTCGAAGGTTTGGTGGCCCAGGGTAACTAAAGGAAGATTGGGAAAACGTATGTGACGAGGTCACTGCTTCTACAATTACTAGCCATTAATGGTGGTAGAAAACTATGTGCTTTAACTTGGTTACTGTGCAAACACTGCGCGTTTGCTCGTCGTTTTCATTCCTATTTTTACATCTTAAACGGCCATCTTAAACGGCTATGCAGCTTGTCAAGTTTACGCCGGTAGATCTGGGCCCGTCGTTGAAAACACCGCATAGTTCCCACTTGTTGAGATCCCTTTTCACTTTTCAGTCTTTAAACTGACCAGAAGCAAACCAACATACAACATTCACAATCACAATCACAATCCCCCTTGCCCACGGATATTGCATACCAACACACTGCCCGCAATAATATCATCATTATGTCAGAGTTTGATGTACGCCGTGAGTGTTTTTTTTTTTTGAGACTATCCGGCCCCGCCAACAGCAAGTACTAGTACTCGATGTGTTCAAATTCTATAATAACATGATCACGCTAGAAATACAGACGTTCTCTATTTTCTCGCCCAGCTCGCAACACTCGCCTTCGGCTCGGTTGCTTGTCTACAGCTTCGCCTTCTCGGCCTGGAACCAGTTGATATACTCATCCTCGAACGACTTGGCAATGCCGGTGTTGGCATCGACCGGCTCGCGGCCACCGTTAAGCAGCGATGCCAGTGCGGTATCGGCGTGCTTCTCAGCATCGTAGCCATAGACATCCAGCACGGTCTTGGGGTCGCCGTAGAGGTTGCTGCTCTTGACGTAGTACTGGCCCTGCAGCTCGGGCGCCATGACGGCATCGCGGGCCTGCTGGGCAGGGCCATCGGGCAAGTGCCATATGGCGCCGTTGAGGAACGAAACCTGCTGCTTGGCGAACGCCTTGGGCATACGCTCCTTCTCGTAGATATCGACGGCCTCGTCAAGACGGAGCTTGCCCTGGATGACCTTTTCGATGCACTTGCCGAGGAATGCACCATCCTCCATGGCGGTGGCAGCGCCCTGGGCCATGTGGTTGACCATGGAGTGCGCGGCGTCACCCGTCAGGACAACATTCTTGCGCGGCGAGGACCACGACTTGAGCGGACCCGTGACCATCAGGGGCCAGCGCGAGGTGCTGTCAATCATGTCGACCACTCTCTTGATTCGGGGGTCAAAGTCCTTGTACTCATTGTGCAGCTCGTGGATGGGGACGTCGTGCTGGGTAGCGCGCAGCTTTTCCGGACGGTGGTGCGACAGGACGAGGTTGAACATGGTGCCCGCACAAATAGGGTAGGTAATAATGTAGGCGTTGTCGGCCATCCAGACCTCCATTGTCATCTTCTCGATGAGCTCACGGGCGACAGGGTCCTTGCGGATTTGCTCATAGGGAACAATGGCACGGTAGGCGCAGTTGGTGGTCGGCGGCTCGGGGGCCACATCAGGGAACAGCGACTTGCGCGTCACACTGTTGATGCCGTCGGCGCCGACGACAAAGTCAAAGACAAAGGTGCCCTTCTTGGACGACACCGTGACGCTTTGGTTCTTTGAGTACTCGAGAGCAGTGACGGCCGCACCGACAATCAGCTTCACGCCCAGACGCTCGGCCACAACAACCAGACCCTCGTGCAGGTGCGCGCGGTGCACAACCCACCACGGCCGGTTCAGCGTCTTCTCGAGCGTGGCAATCTTGGTGTGGCCGACGGGCGTGCCGTCCTTGCGGCGCATATTGAGCTCCTCGAAACGCACGAGGTTGTCGCCAATCTCCTTGTCGACGCCCCACCGCTTGAGCAGAATCGAGACGTTGGGCGTCATCTGGATACCGGCGCCAATCTCGCCGAGCTCGGCGGCAGACTCGAGGACAGTGACGTTGGCACCGGCGCGGGCCAGAGCAATCGCCGTGGCCAGGCCGCCAATGCCGGCGCCGACAATACCGATGTTGATGGGAGACATTGTGTGTGTAGAAGATGAGGTGTTGGGGAGGGGTATAAGTCGGAGTGATGGAGAGAGAATGAGGAGTAGATGAAGAGAAGGTGACGAGGGTGTGGTTTGTGGTCACAGCCTTATGTATAGTCAAGAGAAAAGTGAAAAAAGAGAAATGTGACAAGAGTTGGAGATGTCAGAATCAGACGGCAAAAACATTCACATTAGAAATAATGTCAACTAAAGAAAAGCCCCCCTCATCATTGCGTATACCCCGACATCTCGTTCTGCTGTCTGCCGTTGCTCTCTTCCGTAGAGTGGAGACGCGGTCAGCTTGTAAGTCGCAGCGTGGCGCCGTCGGGGAGTTCGGGTCGCCCTCGCGCGCTCGCCGGACGTCGAGCCGATATTCAATACGATGGGGGGAAGGACATGAAAATGGTTACAAAATTGTCCAGGGTAGACAAACTGATCGTCTCGGACAAGATTCAACAAAAGAAAAGGCAAGAGTGGAGGTCATTGGAGTCCAGGGTCTCCTGACAAATTGCTGCACGCCTGTCGTTTCTCTTCTTCTCTTTCTCTTTCTCTTCTCCATCTCCGCCTTCCGCCTCCCGATTTTGCCTCCACGTTCTCATTCCCCACAAAGTTCATCCATTGTTCCTTTGCTCCGTCTGTTTCTACCCTGTTTTATCCAGTTATTTCCTCTGGTGACGTCTTTACCGTTCTCTAATCCTTCTCTTCCCTTTTTGTTTACATTCACATTACTATCCGCTCTCACTCTATCACGTCTCTTCCCACATCTCATAACACAACCACAATGTCCACTCAGACTCTCTACGTCCCGCACCTCGGCGGAATCGACGTCGGCTACCGCCTGTCCCAGCCGGCCATCGACCGCACAAAGCCCACCATTGTCCTCTTCAATCCCTTTACGGCCACTGCCGACTACTATGAGCCCGAGTTCAAGAATGCTGCTCTCGTCGAAGCCGCCAACTTGGTCGCTGTCGAGCCTCTCGGTCACGGCCGGACCAGTCCCCGGTCGGGCGCTGGCACTACTTTTACCTACTGGGACTCTGCCCACATGGCCCTGCAGCTGCTCGATGCTCTAGGAGTCGACAAGTTCTTTGCTCTCGGAACCTCGCAGGGCGGCTGGATCGCTGTCCGTCTCGCTCTTCTGGCACCAACGCGTGTCAAGGGTGTGATTCCCGTTGGCTCGTCGATGGAAGCCGAGTCGCCCGAGAGCCGTGCCCTGGGCTGCTGGGACGGTCCTGGCGCCACCTCAGGTTTTGTATCTCAGGCGGGCGCGCCCACCGACCCGGCCGCAGATGCCGACTTTACCCCCGGCGACGGCTACTATGACTTCCTCATGGAGATTGGTTTCGGTGCCACCGTCACCCCGCAGATCCGTGACTTTTGGGCCAAGACGATTGCCCGTAACTACCACGGCGAGGCCGGCAAGCGCCGGATTGTTATGGCGGCTGTGGCGCTAGCAACGCGGGACAGTATCCGGGCGCGTCTGCCCTATGTGCGGTGCCCCGTCCTGTGGCTGCAGGGTACGTCTGACGTGGTCTTTTCTCTCAAGCAGGCCCAGTCGGATCTGCCCTTGTTCACACACTCCGTTGAGGCCCGGCTGGTGCCCTGTGAGGGTGGTGTGCACTTCTTGAGCCACACGCACAAGGATCTGCTGCACCGTGAGTTGTTGGCCTTTGTGCAAAAGTGGACGCGGGGAGCGTGGGCGCAGTTGTAAGAGTGCGAAGCAGGACGTGTGGCAGCTATATCCGTTATCGTGGTTCGTGGTCGGATCGTCTGCTGGCGATATGAGTGTTACTTTATACCGGATCATGTGTGCCTTTTGTGCATACTTCTGGTACTCTACAAAACAAGATAAGTCACCAATTGGCACATTCCCTTTTGACGATGCTGAAGCACAATGTGTATTTGCCTCTTCTTTCAAAAGTAATGCAGATTAGAGTTACCTCTAGTAGCACTAAAACACAAACACTGGTGTTGATACTGTAATACGTCGTACGTCTCGCGTCTCGCGTCTCGCTTATATCATTTAACTTTAGCACCATCCATTATTTTCCATTACTTCTACTCCCATTTTGTCAGCGTAATCTACAGCCCTTTTCCGCGTTGTTTCTTTTTTTTTCTTTTTTTTCTTTTTTTTTTTGAAAAACTAGACGAACTATTCCGGTGAGATTGAGCCCAAAAGTCCTTAAATTTTGCTTGACGAGGTCGACAATACAGTTGTGACATTGTTTAAATCACTGTTGAAGACAAGTTCAATGTTCAATGGCAAGCACGAACTATATGCATAACGAAAACGCTTGACGACTCTGTGCTGGTTGGCACTTGGTCCAGTCGCGTACCGCTGAATATTATAGGACTTTCGGATGCCGATTTTCACAAATCAGCAGTCACAGCTCCTCAGCGTCGGTGGTTTAGTGGTAAAATCTGTCGTTGCCATCGACAGGCCCCGGGTTCGATTCCCGGCCGACGCAGAAAAGCAATTCTTTTTTGCGCTTCGTGGGAGGTGAGCTTTTGTCAAGGTTGTGGATTTTTTTTGGCTCAAATTGTCACGATCCACTTTTTGTGTGTGCTATTACGGCGTAGCCCCTTCGTTTCTTCCCAGCGGGGATGGTGGCCAACTGTCGGCACGGGGGCGTCAGGTACCGAAAGATGCCTATAGCCGCTGGGAGATGGCACGCCGAACGCCCTCTAGGACGTTAGCAGCCACTAACGCCCCGACTAACACGCCTCTTGCCTTGTTTGGGACGTTTTAGGTGTGGTCGCACCTTCCTAACTCCCCGACGGCTCACCTCTGCACCCTCTTGCACTTTCCTCTCCTCCACCCCGTCTAATTCCCAAGCGATTGAGTTGTGCCCCGTGCCTTCCTGTCACAGTTCTTTTTGCTCACGAGCGGTGCTTTCCCTGCGGATAGCCCTGCTGCTTCTCCACGCTTGTGGGGAAAGACCGAATGGAAAGTGCGGGTTGTTTGCGGAGAGGAAGGTGCGGCCATGTGGCCACGTGCGAAGCGAGAACTGTTGGCTACTCTCGTTCTTTCCTTTTGTGCTTCTTCCATCAGGACACTCGAGCGGAGTGAACCACCGGAGAAGGACGGAAACTTCACAACCTCCACACTCTTTTCTTCCCTACAGATGCGCCCCGTCCTTCACTCAAAAACTCCCCGTCTGCCTTCTCCTCGTTTCACTCCCTCGCTCCCCGACGCAATCACGCACCCGTCGTCCGAAACTGGGTCGTACTCGAACCATCTATCACGTTTTTTGTGACGTTCTATGTCTCATTTTGAGAGACCTTTTGCACTGTACTCCAGGTACTGAGTGACAGCTCGTATCTGAGTCTGGCTCATGCCAACTCTGGACGGCCCACGGCCCTGTCCTCCACCTTTCCATTCCCGTCCCCGTCTCCCCCACCTCCTCCGACTTCCCCATGGCGGGTCCAGCTTTGTCTCCAGGACGGGGCCAGTCACCCGATACCCGGCTCGGATCCCGGCCTGGTCCACAAAGTGAACAGCAAGAGACAGAATCATCACAGTTGGAGTCTCAAACACAACAACAGACACAGCTTGGCCCCGGCCAGTCTCCACAACCAGCAGCATCAACAACCGGCCCACCAAGCAAACGTCGAAGAGTTGCTCTTGCTTGCGGCAACTGTCGGCACCGAAAGTCGAGATGTGACGGCCGACGTCCACGATGCTCACTTTGCACTGAGCTGGGCTGCGAGTGCGCTTACCAGCAAGCCGGCGTGGCAAGCAACTTGACTGTAGGCCGATCATATCTGGAACGGCTCGAGCAGAGACTGGCCGATATTGAATCAAGTCTTGCCCAAGTGAGGGCCGAAAAGGCAGACACGGCGACACCACGAAGTAATAAAAGGACACGCAGCAATGATGACCAGGAAGACGACGGTAATGGTGGTGCTGGGGACAACGACAATGGCAGCAAGGCCGGCAGTGTGACCAGTTCACAAGCTGCAACAACTGCATCAACAGCGCCGGCCACCGCCTCAAATACAACTGGCAACTCGACATCTACAAACTCTAATGGATCTACAACAGCCACTTCTACCAATGGCACTTATGGCGTGCCCGATACGACCGAAGACTCCATCGACGGCATGGGTGCCATAAAATTTACCGACGAAGAAGACTGGGGCTACTTTGGTCCCAGCAGCAACATTGCTTTCTTGAGACACATCTCGCTGGCTATGGCCCGCATGGATGACCTGCACCAGGCCATGCCGTCACCGCCCAATCGTGCCCACGAAGTGGCTGGTAGTATGAGCGTATCAAGGCCGACGGGCGGTGGTGGTGGACGCAATGGAGGACATGCCCACGGCACAACGACGCCACCAACCATGGCACCTGTCAACATTTATGCACTGCCCTCGGAGGCACGCACATGGAGTCTGATCCGCGAATATTTCCAAAAGACAGGCCGCCTGCTGCCGTACGTTCATGAGGCCACGTTTTGCGCCACCTACTTTGCCCTCAAGACGAGCAACTTTACGAGCGCTCGGCGTACATGGCTTGGCCTGCTCAATATCATCCTAGCCATGGCCACGACACTACATGTGGACACCAGTGTATCTGCTGAGCGCCGTATTGCCGAGTCGGATGTTTACTACCAGCGGGCAAACGCACTCTGTGATGACAAGGAAGCGCGCCGCAATATGAGTCTGGAGCTGGTGCAGTACCTCTTAGTTCTCGGCCAGTACCTGCAAGGCACACAAAAAAGTGTGCAAGCTTGGACGGTACACGGCCTTGCCATCACGACCGCTCTCCAGCTGGGCCTTCAGTCACCCAAGACAAATCGTTCTTTTCCACCGCTCGAGTGCGAGATCCGCAAGCGCGTATGGTTCGGTTGTATCCTGCTTGACCGCACACTCTCCATGACCTTTGGCCGCCCGGCCATGATCCATGAGAGCTACTTGACTCTGGACCTACCCATCACGGATATGCAGATTGTTGGGCAGCCAGAAGACCCCCAAGCCCAGACAGAGACGGCTTCGCCCGCCGGTCCCACACCTCAAATGGACGGCCTTTACTACACAGCTACCATCAAGCTGTACAATGTTATGCACCGCATCATCGACACATGCTACGGCCAGAATCTGGGGCTCGAAGAACCAGCGCCGTCATCCCAACAGTCAGCCGACTACTCGGCACTCTTTTCACACGTTCTCCGTGTCGAAGCCGAACTCGAGAGCTGGAAGGCCCAGCTGGCACCAAACAAACTATCCGTCTACGACGCTCCCGTCAGCCCCAAAGACTTGGAAGGGATCGAAGCTGACGACAAAATTTCCGCACGGTATGTCGTCGTGTTGTCTGTACGGTACCACAACTTACAGATCCTGTCACACCGCCCCATCCTAGAGAAGCTACTGGAGACCTGTGGCCGACGAGGTAGTCGTGGGGCACGGGGCAGTACTCCGGCAACAACTTCATCCAAGCTTCTTCAGATGGGCCTCGGCAGCGTTGAAGCATGCATACACTCGGCCCAGGCCATCATCTCTATTGTGCACACAATCGTGCTGGCCGACGGTCCTCGGCGTGATCTGTTGGGTGCCTGGAACTTCTCGCTGTTCTACACGTTCAATGCCGCCCTCGCCATCTTTGCCGCCATGCACGTCGCTAGATGCGATGTCCAACGGAACATGGGCTACGACCCTGCCACTCTGAGCCGTCTGCTCCCACGCTGGGAATTTGTTGAGGCTGCCCTGCCCTACTTTGGCATGGCCATTGAGGCACTCGAAAACCTAGACCGCGGTAACCGCGTCGTCGAGCGCTGTGTAAGCTACCTGTCGCAGCTGGTGTTGGTGCCCATCAACCCGGTCCAGCAACCGACAAACGAGAATGGTTTTCCACAAGGTGGGTCACAAACAGGACCGGCCATGACGCCTGATCAGTTTGGACAGCACAATCAAGGTCATGGCCAAGGTGCGTCAGGATACTCGCAAGGCTATCCGTCACATCATGGTCATGTCCACCCTCATCAACACCCCCATACTATGGCAATGAGTGGCGGTGCCTCCATCGGCAATAATGGCCCTGTTCTTTCACGACAGCCTCAACAGCTGCCGATGGAGATTGATCTCAACGAGTTTATGTTGGACACGGACTTCGACCTCTTGAATATGGCATGGCTGTCGTCGTAAGAAGAAAAAAGGAAACGAGTGTGAGATAGAATATGATGAGCAATCTGATCGAGTTATGATAATGCAATAAAAGCAATGCCATTTTGTTTGATGCTTTTTCAATATTGAACAGCTTTCATCACCCGTCTGTATCATTCATTGTTGAAAGGGGTGAGTGCATCTCTCGTACTCGTCTTTTGGTCTTCCGTACCATAGTTTTGATGCTGTGAAGCAGTCCGCGGTATCGCCTTCTCGCCCAGTGCAATGCACCTCGTCTCGTGGTCCGACACGATGGCCGTCCTGAGGGAGATCTCGTCAGTGTCGGGCCTTTCAGAGCCCGCTATCCTGCGCGGGCATTCACGGCCTATCACGCACGTCGCCTTCTCTTCTAACGGCGGCATGCTGGTCTCCTGCTCTGAGGACGCCACCATCCGTCTCTGGGACCGCGCGGGAAAGCCCATTCAAGTGATTGAGAGCGTGTTGCTGCCCATTGGCTGCATTGCCTTCTCACTCGACGACCGGTATCTGGCGAGCTTCTTGGCCAACAACACTACCAGTCTTTGGGACCTGGACAAGGAGGTTTCGGAGCGAAGTTTTTCGACCGACGTGCACGTGCGGCGGGTGGCCTTTTCCAGCTGCGGCCGGTACTTCGACACAGATCATGGACGGCTGGACGTTGGCTCCAGCGCCGCGTCTCAATCGCCATCTGAGTCAACGGCGTTGTTTGTCTCCAGGAATTGGGTCAGAAAAAACGGGCATAATATGCTGTGCATAAAGAAAATACTTCATAGCAATGACACAAACGCGTTGATATTCGCAGCCAGTTGGCAGATCAAACACGTCCAAACATTTGTCTCTGCGTCTTCAATATGCCAGACCTGCATCCTAGACTTGCATAGGCTCCCGGGAAGACTCACCTTGTATCAAATCCTACACTTTGTTTATCTTTCTCCCATCTCCTGCATCCACTGTCGATCGCAGCCAGCACGAAAAGACAATCTCCCTAGCGCGGTTGATCCCGCTCTTCCGTGCCTGGCGGATGTCTCGTCCGGTAGGTCTAGGTCGGCTTGGGCAGCTGGAACTTTGTGCCTACTTTCGCCACTCGCTGGATGAATCAAGGGAGAGTCTTGCTTTCTTTTTTTTTTTCTGTTTGGTTCGCGCTCTCCTTTTCTTGCCTCCTGAACTCCTTGTGCGGTTGTGTGCAAAAGTGTCAAAGTAACCCCTTGGTTCGAGGGAGCACGTCGCAAATGAAATGAAAAAGTGACAGAAACTGAATAGACATGATATCGACGAAAGAGTCTGCTTGTTAGAAGAGTGCTAATGCAAGGGATGGCGACTTTTTCCAAAGTCGTGGTGATGTAATTATGCTCGTAACCTAGTCATTCGCGCTTTCCCGCCCTGTAATAAACCGTAAATGCCCTGTCGTACGTCGTACAGCCTAAAGTGCATGCAGTTCGGCCGCTCTTTCCTGCTGTGTCCTTCTGTCAATACTGTGTCATGTGTGTGTCTGGGCTGCTCCTTCTGTACACTTCCACTGTAAAAAGTGGGGACCTTGCCTAATTCTTGGGACCGCCCTGTGGTCCGTGGTGGGGGCTCTTTCCTCTCCTAGGCCGAAACAAGAGACAAGCTCCTGCTCTGTGTCTCGCCTCTCGCCTCCTTCCTCACGACGACCAGAATTGAGAACGCCAAACTCAATCTACACGGCAGCCCTCCCTTGCGCGCGCACCCGACGCTTCCCACAAGCTCGTTCTCTTTCTTCTCGTGAGGACCATCCACTCGACTCTCTTCCTCTCTCAATCTTGACATCCTCGACCAACTCTGATCTTGAAACTCAGCATCGCCACTTTACGTCCAAAGACTTCTCTCACACGACCACAACACAACTGCTCTCTTTCTGGCCCTCCCTCCTACTAGCCGACCACCGATGACGGGTCTCCCGCCATCATGGACCGCGACGACGCCGTCTCCGTGTCCCCGCCGACGCGCGGCGCGGTGACCAACTCGTCCTTTTCGTCTGCAGCATCGACAACGTCATCGTCATCGCCTCCAGCGACAGCAACAGCAACAGCAACAGCGACAGCGACAGCTGCCTCAACATCAGCCTCTCCAACAGCTGCCAACACGACACCCATCGCGGCCACGACTGCCCCTCTCGCCCGCTCCGTCTCACAGACATCCGCCGCTTCGTCTACACGCAGCCACCGTTCATTGCGCCGTGGAGGTGGCACAGCAAGCAGAACAGGAAGTCGACGCGCCAGCAGCCGCGTGCCCACGCGCTCGTCCTCCCAAAACCCACAGCCTTTCACGCACGGCCAAGGCAGCTATGCAGGTTCAAGCGCGGCCAGCGTCACGTCCGAGGACAGCAAGTCGTTGACGTCGTTTCCTTCCTTTTCGCCGAAAGCGCCGTCGTCGGCATCGCCGCCTCTTCTACCCACAAAGACACAGCGGCCCCGCCTCGCTGGCGCAACAGCTTCGACACAGTCACTAGTCGACAGTCTGCTGGCCGCCGACGAGGGACGTGCCTCGCAGTCTTTGTTACTGCCAGTCACAGCGCCATCGACATCGACAGCCTCGACCTCGTCCGTTACGGCCGCGGTTGTCGCTCCCACATCAGCCTCTTCCCTTCCCGGCCGCAGTGCTCTTTTCGATGACGATGCACCGGCCATTATCCCCAGCGACCTGCACTTGACTGACGACGCCCATGTCGCCCGCTTGATCGGCAAGCACGGCGCAGTGACGCTGGTGCGCCAGCTCGCCGAAGACCTGGCCCGACGCGATACCCAGATCGCCGTTTTGCGCGCCCGCGCTGCCGACCGTGAACGCTGCCTGCGCAAGATTATCCTGGAGTGCGGTCTGTCCAGTCTCGACCTGGAGACGAGGCTGCGCACGTTGGAACAAGAACAGGAAGCCAGGCTGGCTGCAGCGGCTGCCAATACGTCCATCCCCGCTGCGCACGCCCGCCGCGTGTCTGATCTGGTCAGCGATGCCATGTCCGACGACCACACCCCGCGTCAGGTGAGCAGCGACTATTACTACAACGACGCGACAATTCGGGCGGCGTCCTCGGCAGCCAGCGCATTGTCCGCGAAAGACACCGCCAGCAACAAGACCGCTTCGTCAACAGGCACGTCCCGAGGCTGGAAGGATTACCTTTGGGGCGGCACCACGAAAAAGGCCAATGGAAACGGCAGTGACAGTGGCGCGGGTACTCCCGCGACACCGCAGACCGCCCAAAAGAAGACAACGGCGATCCGTGTCACATCTGGCGGCGACCGCCGGCCGACAATTACCGACGACTTCTTCCAGCCGCCCACAACGTCGACCGATGTGACCGCTGACGACAACACACGGCCAACTCGCAGCACCAGCCGTGCCTCCAGTGTCCACTCTGCCGCCACGTCACAGTCAGGTCGTAAGCCGTCCTTGGCCAGTCTTGCTTTGCGTCTCGTTGGCGGTGGCGGCAGCGACTCCCAAGATGCTTCGGGCACCGAAAGCACCTCTGCCTCGGCCGCAGCCTCGCTTCGTAATGCATCAGGCGCCGTTGCCAATAACAGCAACAACCGCCGGCCCGGCCCACCGTCTGCGACGATTGGCCGCTCCACACGTGCCACAACGCTTCAAGGAGGGAATGGCGGCAGTGTCGGTCCCAAGTCGCTCATGTCGATGCGCCGGATCACATCCTCGGCCGTCCTCAATGGTAAAGGTGCTGTAGCCGCTCTTAACGGCGGCGCCATGCCTCAGGCCATCCCGAATCGTGGTGTTGCCGGTTCCGGTAAGCCCAATGGTGCCGGCCACAAGCATCAGGGAAGCAGTGGTGGCGGCAGCGGCGGTGGAGGCGGGCACAACGAGCGCTGGGGCGGCGAGATGATGGACGCGAGTCCGGCCAGCGACGGTGCAGCGGCCATGCGTCGCACAACCTACTTTCCCGTCGAAATGGACACCATCTTGCCGCTCGACGTCCAGCCGCCCACTCTGACGCACATGTACAACCGCTACAACAGCTCGGGCCATTTGATTGACCGCTTCGGGTTTATTTATGACCAGCGCCGCAAAAAGCGCCAGCGGGAGGCAGCACAGATCGCTCAGGTTGCACGCCACACCAAACGCAGCAGCCGCCATTCGGAGATGCTCGACACGGCCGGCGGGCGCGCGAGTCGCAATGGTCGGCCATCGCCATCGCAGCTTGTCGGAGGCGACGACGAAACGGACAGTGTAGTGGTTGCCGACGCAGACCAGGCCAGCATTGGTGACACTAGCTCACTGAAAAACGACAACGATGCCGATAGCACGCACCGCCCGTCGAGTGTGAACCTGACGTCGACGTCGGCGCCTGACAAGGACTCGACTGCTAGCAACGCTCCGCCCGGAGGCATCCCAAAGCGTTGGCAGGACTATCTTAAGATTGCCACCTTCCCGACAGAGCTGTTGTCGCATACTCCCGCCATGAGTGATTCCCGTATCGAGGTCATCACCGAAGACGGTAGCAGCTCGATTTCGGGCGATGCAGCGGGACCGAAGTCGCCGGGTTTTATTACGTCCGACGGTCGCGGGTTTGTGCCGCCGTCGACCGGCACCATGGCTGCAGCCACGACAGCCGCTACGACGACGACGACGACTACAACGACCAGCGCGACAGCCGGTGCCACGTCTATCGTTGGTCTCGACACGGACTCTATTGCCTCGAGCACCAACACGACCGACGCACCCGCCGACCAGAAGCAGCTCGTCAAGAAAAAGGCACAACCGCTGCAATCTCAGTCCACCTCCGCAGCTGCTCCCGCCAAAGAAGACGTCGAACCCGTCCGTTTACTACTTCAACAGCTCAGTGAGCTCCACGACACGCTCCAGAAGGAGCGCACGGTCCGCTGGAACGAGTTCCTGCGCAAAGTCCGGGCCGAGCGTCGTCGTGAGGGCGAGATGATGGCTTTGGCCGCCGTCGAGAACAGCAATAATGGCGGCGCCTCCAACGCAAACAGCCGGTTCCTGCACGCCACAGCAATTATGCCCGAGACACGCCTGGCCGACGGCGAGATTGTCGGTGTGGCAGGGCTTGGCAACAAGGGCAAGCTCGGCCGGGCCAAGTGGAACGAGTTCCGTGCACTGGTGCTGGGCGGTATCCCTGTGGCCTTGCGCGCCAAAGTGTGGTCTGAGTGCACAGGTGCTACAAGTTTGCGAGTTCCGGGTGCCTACGACGATCTCGTTGCCGGCCGCGACGAAGCTGATGGAGGCGGCCCCGGCGCTGAAGACCGTGCTGACGTCGTCGCCCAGATCCAAGCCGACATCTACCGCACGCTGACCGACAACATCTTCTTCCGTGAAGGACCGGGTACGGCCAAACTCAATGAAGTGTTGTTGGCTTATGCCCGTCGCAACCCTGAAGTCGGCTACTGTCAGGGCATGAATCTGATTGCGGCCAATTTGTTGCTGGTGACGCCCTCCGCCGAAGACGCCTTCTGGCTGCTCGCCAGCATTGTCGAGACCATTTTGCCCGTCGGCTACTACGACCACTCCCTGGCGGCTAGCCGTGCTGACCAGCAAGTCTTGCGGGCCTACGTCGCCGATGTTTTGCCCAGGCTGTCAGCCCACTTTGACGCCCTGTCCATTGACCTCGAGACCATGACCTTCCAGTGGTTTTTGAGTGTGTTCACCGACTGTCTGTCTGCCGAAGTCCTATTCCGCGTCTGGGACGTTGTCTTTTGCTTGAACGATGGCAGCGTCTTCTTATTCCAGGTCGCCCTCGCCCTTCTCAAACTCAACGAAGCTTCTCTCCTGGCCTGCGAAACCCCCGCCGAAATCTACACCTACATCAACCACCAGATGACCAACCACGCCATCAGCATCGACGGCCTCATCCAGGCGTCCGAAGCACTGCGCAAACTTGTGCGCCGCGAAGACGTCGAGGCGAGACGGTCAGCGGCCATGGATGCAGAGCGGGTGCTGGTGGCAGCCAGAGCCGCGGCCGTCGCTGAAGCCAAAGCGGCACGGCAACAAAAGATTACAGCGCGCGAAACGGCGGCGCGGGAAGCGGCGGCATCGACAGAGTCGTCCATTCCGGCAGCCGTCGAGGAGGCAGTCACAACAAGCTAGGTCTGACTGTCTGTCTCTGTTTCTGTCTTTGTCTCTCTCATTACCACTCTTTTAATCACTTTCTTTTGTCTTATCGCGGGTACCTTGATTGTTTACTTTTCTATGTTTGGGTGCATCCTGGGTCATCTTATCTTGTTACTTTGTATACCTCTCTACCTCGTCCGTTCCTTTTTGTCCTCATCTCGCCTAGATCTCACTGATACCCCCTGGTTACTTCACATTCCTTCTTCTCTTTTCGTCGTCTATCGTGTCTCTCAAATTCCATGACTATTTTTTATTTTATTTTTTGCTCGTGTTTATTCTGTTTTATTCTACATCATCGCTCTTGGAGTCTGGTTATTCAAAGCATCTTTGCATATTGCATATCGCGTCTCTTGCACATAAACAAAAAGCAAAAGAAAGTACAAATCACAAGTACACAGGCAAATACACAAGGCAGTATATATATATATATATACAACACGTTTTGGTTCGTTCTTATTAGACTGTCATTGGACTCTTTTTTTTGTTTCCCAACTATGCCGTGCTCGCCACGATGCTCCTCATTACCGCACTGGAAACAAAGTTTTGCTGGCCCTCAATGAGCGTTGGATGCCATGACGTCGGCGCAGAAGGATGCGTACATTGCCGAGACGGTCGACACGGGTGCAAAGCGGCTCGACTTTAGGGTTGCATATCAGCATGCGTAGCAGGCAGGCCAGGTCATACGCAAGGCAAAGAGGTAGATGGTATCCCAATACATTCCAAGTAAAAGCAACGCTCCGTGTCCGTTGTCAAGATATAAAAGTATATGTACATGTAGTCCGCTTCTCGACGCTGTCGGCCAGCTTTCGGCTAGCCTCCTACTTCACCTTGCTCATGATTGTTTCCGGCCCCCGCTCGACATAGATTTGCGCCGCCTGCGCTTTCACAATATTCAGCATACTCCGCTCAAAGTCGTCTCGCGACCGCAGCACGGCCTCGACCCAGCTGATCTGCAGGTCCCAGTAGGCCGTCTTGAAGCCGATGAACGCTTCGGCGACACCGTCCTTTCCGACCGTTAGGAGTGCCAAGAATTGTTCGGTGACACGCCACGTCTGTTTGAGGTTTCCGGCGGCTTCCGCTCTAGGCATAGAGTCGAAGAGTTCAAAGACGGCAGCGACATCGGCAAAGATTTGGTCCTGGAAGGGGTCGGCCCTCTTCAGTTTGGCGCCCTTGTTGCGGACAGCACCCAGGTAGCGGACGAGCAGTTCGTCGGAAAAGATTTCGACAAAGACGTCCACGAGAGAATAGTGCAGGACCTGGCGGTAGTCGGTGACGTACTCCTCGAGGGTGGCGACCATTTGCTTCATGCCCGTGGCGGCGCCGTACCAGCGCGGCGTAAAGAAGTCGGGCATGACCGTCTTGAAGTCAACCACAAAAATAAGGGAGGCAAACTTGGTCATGCACCAGGTACTAAGGTCGACATAGCCGTCGCGCAGGGCCGATACCTCGGCGTCGACGCGCTCCATGTATTGTGGCGTCACCAAGGGCTCAATCTTCTCGCGGAAGCTGGTGAGGTACGAGGTCCGAGTACCACCGCCCGCCGCTTCATCTTCCCGGTCATCAATGCTGGCAATCTGGTCGTTGGCCGAGGCCACCAGCCAGTCCTGCAGCGCCTGGTAGCCCTCAAGCTCGGGCACACGGCCCATCTCGTAGCGCTGTGCCTCGTCGTCCAGCATCTTCTGGATGTCCTGCTGGCGTGTCCGCAGGCGCAAGAACATGGCATCGACCACACCCTCGACAACATCCGTGCGCTGCGAGTTGGCGGCGACGTCAATCTGCTCGCGCAGCATGCGCCACAGATCAACCAGGTTGCGCGTGCGGAAGTAGCCGTACTCGTCCGTATCGAGGTTGGCGCCCTCGACAGAGGCGCGCTCGACAAAGTCTTTGCGCTCCTGTTTGCCGATGCGGTCGATCCATTCGTCCAAAAACTTGATGATGAGCTGGCGGAACTCGCGAACGAGCTCGGTTTCGCGGTTGTCGAGGACGTGTGGTGTCAGGGTCGAATCGTCCTGCGGGAAGCCAAGCTTGGCCATTTTCTTGTAGTATTTCTCGGGCCAGCTGATGATTTCGAGGGTGTGCGCCGAGGAGGTTTCGGGGTCGTTGACGAGCGCAATCAGGAAATCGTGCATCATCTTGTGGTAAATTTGCGTGTATGTGCGCATAATGTTCCACTTCTTGGGCATCAGCGGCGTCATTCCCAGCCGCACGGCGTTCAAATCGTTGAAATACCAGCGCAGCTCCTTCTCCAGCCGCGACGGGTCGTCCAGAAACGCCTCGCGCGTCTGGGTGAACTGGGCCTCGGCATACGCTTCAATGGCCTGCAAGAACTTGCCCTTGTACCCACGCACCGTCTTGGCGCCGTCCGTGATGCCCTGGAAGCGCGAGGCAATCTCCTTGTGGTCGCGCATGGCGTCTTGTAAGGCCTGGACGCGCTGGTCGCTCTTTTCTTCTGCCTCAATCACCAGCGCAAACCGCACCACCAGGTTGTTGTTCTCAGCCGTCACCAGTGTGATCAGGCTCGTCGCCACCAGCCCGACATGCTCGTCAAACCAGTCGATTGCCCCGTCCAGCCGCTCAAAGTAGTCTTCGAGGGTGGACTGCAGACTCGTGTCGTCCGCCCGCTGAATCTGCTCCATCGCGTCGTCCCGGATGTTGCGCAGCTGCGTCAGCTCGTAGTGGATCGGGAGCAGGTTCGGCATGTTCTCGGGGTCCTCGTCGTCGCCGCGCAGCATCTGTTCCACAGCACTCAGTCGGTCGTTGAACGTCTCGAGGTTCCGCCGCATCGCTTCCACGGCACCAAAATTGCGGTGCGCCTGCGACACCTGGTTGATGGTCGCGAAATCCTTAATCATGTTTTGGCTCTCCGAGCACAGCTTGTCAATCTGCATCATCTCCTCCTTGATCTGTTGGACTGCTTTCTGTCCGTCCGACAGCCCCGTCATGCCACTCTGTGTCGTCTCGAGTTGGTCCCGCAGCCCCGCGCGCAGCTGGCTGTCGACGGCCGCCTTCTTGCGCGCAAAGTCGAGCTTGAGGGTGGCAATCTTGTCGAGGTCGTCCGGGTGGCGCAGCAAGTCTGCGAGCTTAACGAGAGGAACATCCATGGTGGGAGGTAAAAGAGAGAAGGAAGAGGAGAAGAGGAGAAGAGGAGAAGAGGAGAAGAGGTAGAGAGGGTCGTCGTTCGTGTTCGTGTTCGTCTGTAATCAGTAGCCGTATATCGTCGTCGTATCTTCAAATCAGACCATCGCCAGCGAGGCCGACTGTATGCAGTGGAGTGCGTGTCAAAGTCGTGTCGCTTGTCGTTGTTGTCAGAGATCAAGGCAGGAGGTCGGGGTCGGAGTTGGAGTTGGTGATGGATGGCTGAAAGTGGAAACGCGTCCCTGACACTAAGCTGTCTAATTGCATAAGGGGGCGTAACTCAAAGTTGAGACACGACAAGAAGAGCTCCAAACTCGGCCAAGGATGTTCTACAGTAGGTGTAAATGGGACGTAAAATTCAGAATAAATCTGAAAGTAGACTTTGACCTACAATTATGCTAAAACTGCTCAATCCGCGAAATAAAGCTGTGTCGAAGCTTATGTTGAGTACCCATTAAGAGCTCCCTATAAGCGAAGCTTGTACGGTGGGAGTATCCATTAAGTTATAGCGCCTTTAGGTAACTCTCTCACAAACAAATTCAGCCTGGTCTTTTCATATATTCCTGTTTTCATTACCAGAGTATTTCATTTATATTCTCTCTATTTGTAGCTGTTTTCCTAATAAGCTAAACCAAAAGTCACATTCATTGTCCTTTTCTTACTTCAGGGTCACCAGCTCCTCGGCGCTCGTGGGGTGGATGGCAACAACGCTGTCAAAGTCCTTCTTGGTGGCGCCCATCTTGATGGCCACACCGAAACCCTGCAGCATCTCGCCGCTGCCGAGACCCGTAATGTGCAGGCCGACGACCTTTTCTTCTTTGCCGGTGGTGACCAGCTTGTAGGCCGTGGGGCGCTTCTCGTCGGGGTCCATCATGGCATAGTACATGGCGGTGAAGCTGGTCTTGTAGACCTTGACGTTGTCCTTGCCGTACTTTTCGATGGCCTGGGGCTCGGTCAGGCCAATGGAGCCAACTTCGGGGTGGGCAAAGACCACCGAGGGAATGTTGGTGTAGTCCTGGTGCAGCGTCGCAAACTCGGGGCCGCCAAACAGGCGGTGGGCCAGCTTGCGGCCGGCGGCAATGGCGACGGGGGTGAGCTCTACAGGGCCCGTGACGTCGCCTAGAGCGTAGATGTGCTCGGCGGTGGTGTTTTGGAACTCGTCAGCGACAATGAAGCCCTTGTCCGTCAGCTTGACGCCGTTCTGCTCGAGGCCGATGTCCTTTGTGAGGGGTGTACGGCCAACGGCCCAGATGAGGTGGTCGACACCCTCGACAGTCTGGCCGTCGCCGTAGTGCAGCGTGAGCTTGCCCGTGGCCGAATCCTTGTCGACTCTCGTCAGCTGCGTCTCGCGGTGCAGGTTGACGCCGAGCTTCTCGTAGTTGTCCGTGACGGTTTCCTGGATGAGCGGGTCAAAGGTGCGCAAAAAGGTCTTGCCACGGATGAACAGGTGTGTCTCGGTGCCCAGCGCGTTGAACATGCCGGCAAACTCGACGGCAATGTAGCCCGCACCCACAATGGCGACCTTCTTGGGTTGCGTGTCAATGTCAAAGAAGCCGTTTGAGTTGATGCCGTGCTCGGCGCCGGGGATCGCCGGCGGGTCTGACGGCCGGCCACCGACAGCCACCAGAATCTTCTTGGCCCGGATCGTGACCTCTTTGTTGCCGGCCTCGTCGGCCTCGTCCAGTGCAACCGTGACCTCGTTGCTGCCCGTCAGACGCGCCCAGCCGCGCACGTACTCGACCTTGTCGTTGCCCAGGTTGCGCTCGTAGATGCCGTTCAGGCGCTTGATGTAGGCGTCGCGCTTGTTCTTGAAGGTGGTCCAGTCAAAGGGCGACGTCTGTTCGACCGAGAACCCGTAGGCCTTGGCGTCGTGCAGCGCTTCGGCAATGGCGGCGGCATTGAAGGTGACCTTCTTGGGCACACAGCCGACATTGACACAGGTTCCGCCGAGACGGGCGCCCTCGATAATGGTGGCCTTGATGCCAAACTTGCTGCTGGCCATGCGGGCGGACGCGAGACCGCCGCTGCCGCCGCCAATGACGAGGTAGTCGGTTTCCTTGGAGATGGGCGCCATGGTGCGGGCTGACGAAGAAAGCTGTCGGGAGAGAGAGGAGAGTCGGGAGGAAGATATCGAGATTGAGGTTGAGGTTGAAGGAGACAAAAGCGAGCGAGATGTTGAAGCTCGAGCTAGCGACGCAAAGGGCCGCATGCGGGTGGTTTTGAGGGGTGAGGAGGAGGAATGCGAAGAAAAGGAAGAGAAGCGACGTGAACTCGTCGTAAGCAGTCGTTTTGTCGAGGCGTGTGAACAAATGGCAATGGCCGCTGACGACATCTGCGATGGCGGGGTCGCCTTAGTCGCGGCTTTATATATGATGGCTGCAGGGGCTGCGGCTGCCATCTTTAACGGTGTAATTACGTCGTAAATTGTGTTGCGCAAGTTGGCGCTTGTATTTCTAATCTGGAAGGCGGGAAGGGAGACGCAAAAAGAAGACAAAAGAAAGAGGAAAGAGCAGCCGCCGACCGCAATGGTCAAGCAGGAAGGAATGACCGAGGCTTGCAAGCTCGTTCTCCGACTCGTATTCAGTTTCTCACTTCTCACTTTGAACAACAGATTTGGAATGTGTCCATCCAGTGCCCTGCCGTTGTCAATTGGAGGCATGCGTCAGAAACCAAAAAAAAAAAAAAAAAATCCGAATGTGCTCGACCCGACAGGCACTATTTTGGCTGCATTTTTCTGCCATTTCTTGCGCCGGCGCCGATGTTGGCCTCATTCATAAGATCGTCCGCTCCCCGCCGAGCTCAACCGAATTGCTTTGTCATCCGTCCGAACCCACTGTAGCTCGCTGTACGGAGTAGTCGCCGTCAAACAACTGTATTTGTCGTAGCGTAGTGCCCTACGAACGGTATCGCCGAGGTCCTTGTCCCAGCTGCGCCTGCCTTTTCAATGCCTATCTGGGGCTATTCATCGGCCTTTTAAAGTGACGTCAAAGTAGATGAAGCCTTTGACAAAACAAAACAGAAATAGTTCAGTAATTGCATTTGTCTTACGTCGTACAGTTGGGCAGTAATCTTTTCACTACTCGATATAAATGTTGCCTGTTATTGTATCCCTTACGGGAATGAATGTTTGCCTTGTGTCATGTATGAGTGTTCTATTTTGGTTTTCTTTTTCTCAAAATAATACATTGTTACGAAAAGTCAAAAGAAAAAGAAACTCAAGCCAAAAAAAAATTCAATCAAAGTGTAGGACAGTACTTAAAATGCAACAAAAACGGAAACATGATAAGCATACAAGTTCCTCAATTGTGCAGTCAAACGGATCGATGCCGTGTTGAGTTCGTCGCAAAGCGAGGCTGGATGTTTCAAATTTTGGTGCGCGGCCTCGTTACAACGGCAGCTAAAAGAAACAACGAACGACACGACACGACACGTCAACCGTGCCAGGCCCTTGTAACGGCCAGCATCTCCAACAGTCTCTACTTGAATCTGCTTCAGGTATCTTTTTAGAGGCATGTCCTCTCTCGGTCGGGGCTGGAGGCCATTGCAGGCTCTCCTTCTCCCATCTTCGCCTCGCTACGCGTCTTTCACTCTGACGCGATACTCGTGTGTCGTGCCTCTTCCACACGGTCGAAGAGGGCTCGCCACAGCTACAAAAGTTAAAGCGAAACGTGCACCAAGGAAGAAGGCAGAGACCACAAAGACCACAAAGACGACAAAGACGCCTGCAGAAAAGGAGGCCAACCCACCAGAGGGCTCCTGCATACCCATTCTCAGCCTGGCGGCCCTGCGCGATCTCGCCGTCTTGTGTGGACGCAACTCGTCGGGCACGCGCGCCGCCCTGCGTGCCGATCTGGAGGAGGCCATGGACGGCGACTCGCTTCTGGCCGAAGGAGAGAAGACGCGCATCCTCTCTATCGACATGGGCGTGCGCAACCTTGCATACTGTCTGCTGGAGGTGCGGTCGTCTCCCAAAAGCCCGCCCAAGCTCGTGGCATGGGAGCGGCTTTCGCTCATCGGCGGTCCAGAGAAGGAGGCCAATGAAAGTTCGGCCGCCTCAGGCAAGGTACCTGCCTCGGCCTTCTCTCCACCAGCCATGGCAGCGGTCGCTGCATGTCTGATCCGGGACCGACTGCTTCCTTTGCGTCCGACACACATCTTGATTGAGCGCCAGCGTTTCCGGTCGGGCGGCGGCGCGGCCGTGCTGGAGTGGACAGTCCGAGTCAACTCGCTGGAGGCGATGCTGCACGGCATCTTTGCGTACCGGCAAATGGAGGTGGACGACGCCAAAAATACAGTCGAGGCTGTCCAGGCCGTCAGCCCACAGCGGGCATCGCGTTTCTTGCTGCAGGGCGGCATGGGCGCTGGACACCCGAAAGATCTATTGCCACCAAAAACAAGAAAGACAAAGGAAAAGGACATCAAGGACGTCAAGGAAGCTTTTGTGGCTGGACTGCTGCGGGATCAAACGCCAAAACCAATAACCTTGACATACGACGAGGCTATCCGCGGCATGGTGGATGCATTTTTGGTACGGTGGGATGCGAAGCAGAGTCGGGGAAGGCCAAAAACAGCAGAGGGGAAAGCGGAGATGAAATCAAGGCCTGCGGCCAAAGCTGCCATCAGTTCAGAAATCACTCTGAGCAAGATTGACGACTTGGCCGACTGTGTGGCCCAGGGCCTCATCTGGCTCCAGTGGGAGGGCAACAAGACAGCCCTCCGGACAAAAGGGGCAGAAGACCTGCTGGCCACAAAGCAACTGACGGGATGAGCACATGTCACCAGGCCCACCACTTCAAAAGTCGACGTCTTCACATTCGTCTGTCTGGCTAAATAATGTGCCCGACGCCCACGCCTCTTCACCCAGCTGCTCCTTCTTCTGCTCTCTCAGAGCCTTTGGGTCTGTGTGCCAGTCACAGGCATACCGACACCCTGCTGCTCCTGTTGGAAACCCAAAGTACGTGCACACAGCTGCATGCCGGCAGCCCTCGGTGTCTTCACAATACTCGACCAGTCTCCTCAGACTCGCCCGCCGGGCTGCGTGGTGTTTGTTGTTGGCTGTCTGTCGCGTGTTACTCCGGGACACTAAACTGGCGATCCGCTCGCCGTCGCCACGACTGTAGTACAGGATGCAGTTGGCTGCTAGTCCGTCGCGGCCAGCCCGGCCAATCTCTTGACAGTAGCCCTCGAACGACTTGGGAAGACGCCAGTGGACAACAAATCGGACATTTAACTTGTCGACGCCCATACCAAAAGCCGTCGTCGCCACAATCACTGCCCACTCTGGATCGTTGTTGAGCCACCTCGACATGGTCTCTTCTTTGGCCTCGCGTGACAGCTGGGCATGGAAAGGCCGGGCCCCGATGCCTTCATTCTGAAGGGTTGCCGCCAGAAACTCGCACTCGTTTCGAGACAGTGTATATATGATGCCGGATACAACCGCCGTGGCTGGTGGCGTACTAGGAACGCTGGCTGTACTGACCGTCCTCACGAGCAGCCGGCCTCGTTTTCGTTTTTGTAAACGGGCCAGCTCGTTCTTTTGCACATCCTTGTACCACGACACAAAATCGGTGAAGCGGTGTTGGTCACCGTCCTCATTGCTTGCAATAAACCGCACAGCCAGGTGTAGGTTCGGCCGGAACGGTGACAACCGGAACATTTTCTGTCGATGTTGCCGACTATCAGCTCCATCTCGCCGGTGCAGGTGCACCGTATCAAGAATGTCTTTGAGTACAGCCTCGTTGGCCGTCGCCGTCAGGCACATGATGGGCACGTCTGGGAACGAAGCGCGGAACCACCCCAGCTGCGCGAAATCTTTCCTGAAATCGTGGCCCCATTCCGAAATGCAGTGAGCCTCGTCAATGACGACACGGGCCAGTTCGCACTGCCGGTGGACAAGCTGCATGTGTCGCCGGAACCGGCTACTCGAACAAAGCTCGGGCGTGACGTACAGCAGGCGCGTGCGTGGGTGGGCCGACCCCAAGTCGCGGTAGATGGTGGCCTTTTCCTCGGGAGAAGTGTAGCCATTGAGAGTACGGGCGTCAATGCGAGCAGCACGGAGAGCGTCCACCTGGTTAATCTGCAGGGAGTCAACAGTGTTGGTATGTGTACATCTATATTAAAGCGACAGTAAACAAAACCATGAAAGTGACCTACCATCAAACTCAATAATGGCGAGACGACAATGGTGACTGTAGAATCGGAGAATCAGTATGCTGTTGACACATTAATGTCCACCCACGACCGAACTCACCTCCACTGTTGATCACCGCCGGCAGCTGGAAACAAAGGCTCTTGCCGAACCCCGTGGCGGCCTGTACGACCACATCGTAGCCTTCGAGAGCAGCAACGATGATCTCTCTCTGTGGTGGGCTAGCGTCAGCCGTGTTAGTGACAAAAGAGTACACGGAATGATACGATCCGTAGGAACCGTGTCCGCTTGACACAAACACAAACATGCACACAAGCGTGCACGACGTACCGAAAAGACGTCTTGTTGAACTGGCGCCGCAGAGCAAAGTCAATGTCGACATAGGGGCTGATGCGCCGGAGAAGTGGGGGTGGTGACATGGTCGTGGGAGACGGGGTGCTGTACGACGTAGACGGGCAGGGTTGTGATTGTTGCTCTGCTCTGGCTAGGATCATTGTTTGATGTTTCTTCTTGAGAGAACGCTAGAATGTTTCGGCTTTATTTTTGTGTTGACAGACATGGGAAGGAAACAGAAAACAGTACGGAGTAAGTACGTCGTAAAACAGAAGAAAGCACCTGCACGGTTACAACGTTGTTTCCTAATTTAGAAAGTTACCAGCGTAGATGCCTACTGTGTACGGAGTACGTCGTAGGATGTTGTTCAAAGTGTGGGATTTGCGTGCCTTTCTCGTTTTCCCATCTGAAGCAGTTTCCTAATATGGCCCTGCTCTCGTCGGCAGCACAATCGCACTTTCCTATCTCTCTTCGATACCAAGCACTAAGTAAAGAACGTGCTGTTTTGCATGGAAGCTGCCCAAAAGACGCTTTGTCTTGTCTGTTGGCGATCGACCGTACCTTCCGCAGTTTGACAAATTGATTGTGGCCTGCATTCGGAATGAATCTGAAACGGGAAACAGCAACCGTGAAAGGAAACAGCTTGTCTTTCTCGACCTGTCTCTCGCAATGTAGCCTCACAGTGACTTTTGACTGCTTTGTCAACAACCTCTCTATATTTTCCCGACGGCAGCAGCCGATATCAAACAGCATGAGCGAAACAAGCGAGAGACAAAGTCAGCAGGCGAAAGACAGAATGGCAACCCTCAGAACAAAAAGCGAGAAACTAGGAACTGCACCCATATTCAGAGCCTCACCCATCCGCCGCCCGAGATTGCTTTACGCGACGCTGTAGCGAAACCCAGGGCGGGGCCGCAGTGTCGTATTGTTGGTTAGTGCGGTTTGGGCCTGGGGGAGAAGCTTCAATACGACACGGGAACGTGCGGCCAAAACGAAAACAACGAAAACATCGAAATAACAAAAAATACATCAACGACGGACTTTGTTCAAACGCCTCGCCGATGCGTTCGTTCATCGGTCGCTCCTTCTCCGATAGACGATAGGCAAAGAGCTTCTTTTCACAACTCTGCATGAACACATATAAACAGTCCGGGAAAGAGCGAGAGTGCCATTCGTAGGAGTGCGTGTGCCACATTGGACCGTTCTAAAGCTTCACGTTTCAGAAGGGAAACGCCCAAAGGTGTGCCCCAAGAGCCCCAAGAACCCCAAGAAGCCCCGCCTTCAAGTCACCACTCACTCACAACACACACTCAGCACACACCACGTCCACACCACTACGCCGGGAGGCCGGCCCCCAAAGTTGCAGGAGAGGGCAGAAACAAGCAGACAAGCTGCACCAACTTGCGGGCAGCGCGTCTGTACCTGCAGGACGCTAGAACTTACAGTGCCAGAGTGTCAAAAGAGGACCAGGAGGTACGCTCCAGTGGCAAACGTGGCGGGCGAAACGACGGCTCTGTCGTTGCTTCTCTTCTGGAGGGAAATAAAACTGGGGAAGGAGCGAACATGCAGTGGCCGGCGCCCTGTATATGCGTATTTAGGCTTATATGACAGTGTGCAATAGTTTCGCACTGTCTCTGGGTCGGTAAACTGCGCCTGTCAAGAGGGTCGTTCAAAAGAACAAATACTTCAGAAAATGAGATGTAAAATCGGCGTATCAATAAGTTTGGTTTTCATATTTAACGTATCTGATCTTGCCTCTCATTAACTAGCTGTTTGGCACGTCTCATCGTCTACGACGTACATGTCTTCCATCGCGTCTTACAGCCTTCCGTCCTCTCACAGATCAATCACACTGTGTACGAGCGCGTCGCCTCCTATTTATTCTCCTTCGCGCCTTCCTCCTTTCCCAGCGGTACGGGCTAAAACGTGCACTAGCGCGAATGTCGCCCCTAAAAAACGGCCCCAATGCAGTGTTCCTGCGAGCTCTACCGCCTGTCTAGCCTCTCTCTATCGTTCGTTGGGCCCCAATAGGTCCCTCAACAGGGGCCTCCTGTCTCTGTGGCAGACAGCCCAGACCACCCAGGAACTCCCTTGTGCTCCACCATGCCCCCCTTTTCCCAGGGGCTTTTTCCCTGCAGGTGTGCGCTTTTGCGTGAGAAGCGACAGGAACGTGGGTTTGGCGCACGCAACCTGGGCATTGCTTTCTTTCCGTTTTGGTTGTTTTACTCGTTATTGGGCTCCTTCCTGCTGATGCTGAAATTCCCTTCGCTCTCTATTCCCGCCCATTTGCGACAGTTTTCTTCCTGTGATGACTGTTAAGCGGCTCGTTCCTTCTGCACCGTACTTTTTGTTGTATTTTTTTTTTGCTCTCCTGAACGGTCGCTGCTGCTTTTTTGCGGGTTGGGCTGACGCGCGCCTACCCTTGATACGCATTTACTCCCCGTCGAGCCTTCCCTCTTACTCCTTTTTCCTCCCAGCCCTTTCCTGTAAACTCATGCTCTTGCCGGTAAATCTTCAACGGTCTTGGTTTATTGCCATTGCACCTTCTTCCTTTTTTTTCCTGTTCTTTCCTTCCCGAGGGTGCTCTGTTAATATCCGTCCCTACTTTGACTTTTTCTTGTTGCTGTTGCTAGCATCTCCTTCTCCGCCCATTATCTGGTTCCAGTTTGGCTTGCTGCCATTCTGCCATTCTACGTTCTACGACGTATTACTTTTTACCCTTTGCTCCTCTTTTTCTCTTTTCGGATCTCCCATCGCCCATCGCCCTACATTTTCTCCTCTTTGCATCAATCGGCAATCGACGAACCTCGACTTCGGCCTCGACTACTTCTTCATTCGACTTTCGACTTTCGACTTTCGACTTTCGACAGAAGACAGAAGACAGAAGACAGAAGACAGAAGACAGAAGACAGAAAAGGAAAAACGACAGAACATCCACTCGCATGCGTCTCTTAGTCCAGCTTTTGTCTCGAATGGGCTTCAGCGGCCGCCTGCAGGCTTAGACAAGCCTCCTACTCTTTTCGAGTTTCTCGCCTCCCTCACGTCTCTGCCGCTGAAAGAGAACGAAAGCCAGACCAGTTGCGCAGTACCGGACGAGTTGCAGCTGCTCCGTCTGGAACTCTGCATCCACGAAAATAGGGGTCCCTCTCAACTCTTTCGTCTCTACCCTCTATCGGCCACTCCTCCACTCCTCGACTCCTCCTCGAGCTCGACACTCGGCATCCGACGACTGGCTGACTGACGCTTTTCGACGGTGACATCTGTTCACCTGCTTGCGAACCTCTGCGGCTTTTCGCGACACCTCTCATTATCTCGACTCATCCTCCGCCTCCTCCTCCTCTTATTCTCTGCACAACAGCTATGGACCGACCAGATCGCTCAGACCGGCCAGGGCTTCCCCTCGGCGCTGGCACACAATCCACAGGCCGCGGCGGCCTCCCCGAAAACCCAGCACAAAACCGTCGACTGCCCGGCTCCAGTGGCAGCAACATCCCGATTCCTCCGATACCAGCAAACATTGCTGCCGCCAACAACGGCAACGGCAATGTCAATAATGTCAATCTCGCCAGCATCCCCATACCACCACCGCCGCCACCACCACCACCCATGCCCGCCGGTATGCGCAGCGGTGCTGGCTCGCTGACGGCATCCGCACCGATCGCCGCCAGCCAGGTGATTGCGCTCGCACGTGAGGCGATGAAAGATGCTCTGCGGCACACCGACCAGCAAGCAGGCGATGGCGGCGACATCAACAACGAGCTAAAGCCCGGCCTTACAATCGATCTGAGCCGCAAAAACATCCAGCGGCTGCCCGATGAAGTCGTCGACATTATCATGAATAAACTGGAACGGTAAAAGCCCCCCCAAAGCCCCCAAAGCCCCCGACTCGACGACACACCACGGTGCGACACGCACAAGCGGATCGCACCTTCGCAGCCGCTGGCCACGAGCAGACGGACGTTGTCTGTTTTTCTCCATGTTGAACGTTGAACTGACCTAATCCTTCTTCCTTCTTCCTCCTTTTTCTGCAGGCTCGCGTTGTCTCACAACAAACTGGCTGGTTTCCCTGCACGGTTCGCCGAGTGCTCTTCGCTGCGCTATCTCAACGTCCGCAATAACGACATCCGGGAGTTTCCACTACCTGTGAGTCCTGCCTTCTTGTCCTCTTTCTCCTCGCCTGTGTTGTCTGTGTCTCGTCTTGTCTTCATGCAGTGTGCAGTGTCTAATGTTGTGCCTCTTACCGTCTCAACCAGCTGTGCGACCTCCGATCCCTCGAAATCCTCGACCTGGGCCGCAATAAGCTCCGCGTCCTACCCCCCGAAATTATCAAGTTGACCTCGCTCAAGGTCTTTGCCGTCCAGAAAAATCGCATTGAAGAACTTCCCCTGTGCCTAGCCGACATGGCCTCGCTGCAAATGCTCAAGATCGAGGGCAACCCCATCCGCTTCCCGCCCCCCGAAGTGTTTCAAGTCCAGGCCAGCAGCCCGCCCAATGAAGGCTACCTCAAGGAGAGTGAGGTTACCGAAGTCACCGTCACCTCCCACGTCAAGAAGTTCCTAAGGCAGGCAATGCTCAACGGACGCGCTGAGGCTGCGGCGGCTGTGACGGCCACCTCGTATGCCACAAGCAACAACCAGAACAACGGCACAGCCTCAGGCCCATCATCGAGTGGGGGGTCCGGCAACGGCTCTGCACCCAACGGCGGATCTTATTCAATGGGCGGCCTGTCCGACACACCGACAGACGACTCTTCTGACCCGCTCGAGCCGCCCCGCCTTCTCCCTGCAAAGCGTGTCACAAGCGGCCGGTTCCCAATCAAGGTCAATGGCGCCGAAGTCGGCGATTTGCGCTCACCGAACCTCCAGCGGCCACCACCCATCCCGACCCGCTCACACTACCGGGGCCTCTCCCAGCAGAACGCAGCCATTCGTCGTCCTGGTGTTATGCCGTTGACAATCGGGAGTGTAAATGAACGTGTCCGGAGCAACTCTGAAACAACTCTACTTGCTACGCCTCGTGGGAGTCAACCGGGCACCGAACGCCCTGGTGAACGGTCTCGGCGGATGGGTATTGTATCAAAGAAGGCACAGGAGCTCAGCACGCTCGACGAAACAGAGGCCAACAACCGCTTCAGCCACTACCGCGGTCTCAGTCACGGCTCAGCCATGACGGGCAACCCAATCAGTGCAGTAGCGGCAATTTCGGATGTCAAGAGTCCGGCGAGCCCCATGTCCGAGATTACTAACCAACGGCCCATCTACGTCCGCCGCCTCTCAATCCTCCCGGAACGGCGGCGCGAGTCCAAGTTCTGTGACCCCGTCGTGGAAGCCGCTAAAGGCGTGCTCTATTCAGTGTTCCAGATCCACCCCATGATCCAGATGCTCATGAGCCTTGCCAACGACGGAACGACGCGTCGGTCCAGCCTTGAGATTGTCGTGTACAACACCAACTCGCATGTGCAGTCGCTAGAGCGCGAGATCCAGCGGCACGAGCTTGCTGTCGACACTGGGGAGCTTGGCAATCTCGAGAACGAAAATGTGCACAGTGCCTGTGTCACGCTTCTTCACGCCTACGACCACATCTGCTCTCTCCTGAAAGTCAATGTCGACCTATTCCTCGACAACGGGGATCCGCGCTACATGCGTACGCTTCTGCTGCACCTCTACCACAGCATCATGGAACTTCGTGTTGCCTCGGCTGGCACCATCACGACGCAGGGCTACCGCAAGTCGGCTTCAGGCACATCGTCTAGGCAAATCTCGCAGTCTGAGAATGTCATGTCGGTCGGAGACACGATAAAGCCCCTCATGCCGCCTTCGCTACCCCACTCCCGTGACACCTCTGTCATGTCGACGCCGACAGCTGAGCGCCCAGGTTTAACCACCGTTCGTGGCGTCCGTGGCAGCAGCTTCTCTCACAACCCGAGCAACCTGCGCGTGGCGACGGATGTGCCGATGCCTGGTCTAGTCCCCTACATCAACGGTACCGGCCGTACAGCGACCATCACCTCGGTCACGCCTCGGTCGGGCGAGTCGTTTGTCTCGACAAGCAGCCGCGGGGCGCCGACGGCTGACTTTACAGAAGAAGACCGCATGTTTGAAAAGATTTTCCTGTCACTGCAGAAGTCGAGCGATGTCGCCTTGCGGCTCCTGCCCGGTCTTAACAACCAGTATGCCTCATCGCTTCGGGCCGCTATGGCCCAGCGGGCACCCGAGCAGGTTACACGCGACTGGCGGATCCTGCTGGGGCGCTGTGCAACGGCCATCCAGCAGACCGAGACGCTCAAGAGCCGCCTGTCCAGTATTAAGTTGAAAGAGCCCGGTGTCCGTTGGCAAGACGCTTTCTGGAGCCTCTGTGTCAATTTCTTTGACTCGTGGTACAGCTTTGCCGATATGATCCGCAACGACAAGACCGCCATCCAGCTGCCCGCCGACACCCGCGCCCGCCTTCGCCCCTTGCACCAGTGCATCAAGGACACGACTCGCTTGATCCTCCGGTCACCTTGGGCCTATACCCTGCGGCAGTCGAACATGCTGGCCAGCACCACCAGTCCCCCGAGTGGGGGCAGTAGTGTACTCAGTGGTGGCCAGTCGTCCATCCAACTGCCGATGACTCCACAAAGCGCCGCCCTCGGCCCGGCCGTCCAGGCCACCGTGCCCTCTACGCCGCAGAGCGCGTCCTTCAACAGCGTCTTTTCTGGTAACCTCTTCGAGCGCGCCGATACCTTGATCTCATCGGGCGGCATTTCCATGGCGTCGTCGTTGTCGCGCACAGGCACGTTCTCGTCTCATTCTAATTCCGGCGGCTCGTCAGGGCTCAACTCGATTAGCAGCACGCTCTCGGCGGCGCACCCAGCAGACATGGGCGGCGGCAGCATGACGCCGTCCTCGATGCTCAGTCCCGGCCCGTTGGGTCCTCTCCCCTTCCGCCTCAACAATGGCAACAAAGTTGCCTTTTAGTCCGTCCTCATCTCTAATATTCGCCTTCCTCACCCTTCTATAACCCGACCTTTATTTGTGGCTATTCCCCTCACGCTTTTTGAAGCCCCCATCCCAATTGGGTGCTCCTGTTATTGTCTTTTTGCCCCTTTTTGTCTGTTATTCATCTTGTCTCTCCTTTTATATTGCGCTCTTGCTTTTTTTTTTTTTTGGTACATATATATCCCACGCGGCACTCAGTGACACTGTCAGCGTATACATTCCTTTTTTGTCTTTCACTCTTTAGCATAGCCTGGGCGTTGTTCATTCCTTTCTGCGTTCGGTCTCGGTCTGTACTATCTCTTGCTTTTGTTTACGTTTACTTTGCTTATACTTTGGACGGGACATGTTAAAAGGACACTTTACTATACTTTGTATTCAAAAAGGGAACAAAAGCGCAGACTGTTTATTATTGTTTTTCAGGATCTTTTAAGATTGTCGAGTAGACATGTTTTGTCTTTTCTATATTAATTGCATCAACGAGATGGAGAATCTGGAGTTTGTTTACATTGAACTTTGTCCCCGTTTACTGTCTGTATTCTTGGTTTTGCTACTTATTGTATGAGTTGTGTGTGTACAGTAAGAGTGGGAGTCAAATGAAACGAGTGCATTCGTTGTTAAACGTAAAGGTACTCTGAAGTGAATGCATGGTTGACGATCGTGGAGAGAATGTTTCAACGTTGTTTGTGGCATAAAAAAGAGTGGAGAAGTGGTCTCAAGCCAGGCTTTAAAGCCTTCTCCTGCGTTGAACATCTGCACAGCCTGAACTCCAGAATCACACCACTTTTCGGAGAAATACATCGGGCGGATCCCAGACGGTGTCCCGGAAGCCAAGACGCGGGCGGGCGGGGATGCGGGTGAGGATTCTGTCCGTTTCTTCCACATCCGCTGCCGACGGAAGCCGTATGTACCGTGGATTGGCAATGGCCAGGAGGGGGCCTACTTTCTTCCCAACCAGCTCCCTGGGACTGACCTGCTTCTCCCAGTCGATGCCGCCGTCATCCACCATCCCTATGGCCTCCCGCGCCCCCCAGCTCACCGCCCCGTACAGCAATTGTGCATCCGCCCCTGTGCCGGCATGGTAGAGACCCACGCCCAGACTGGCCAGTTGCAAGGGATCGCCTGTGCCGTACGGTGTAAAGGCGTTGCCGACATTATTGATGCCGAGGCAGGCCTTGAAGCCGTACTCACGTACCAAAGCGGGGATGGGAAGAGTGCCGCGCGGGGTAGAGTGGTTGGCCAACTCGGATGTCGACGGTAGCCGGCCCATCATGTAGAGGTCGCTTGTCGGGAGGCCGACAAAATAGACGGGCAGCTGGTTGTCCCTGACGATGCCAGCTAGACATGTAAGTAGGGCAGGTGGAAGACGGGTGATCTGCGTTGCATGGCCGATGACGACAGTCTTTGTTTTTGCCCTGCCTCGCCAGTCATGCTTGATGAGTGCTTTGAGGAGGCTGAAGATAAGGGGCTCGTTGGCTGCGTCTTCGCTGCTTCCGTCGCCCTTGTACTCTTTGAGGTTGTAGTCCAAGTGCAGGTCAAGGTGCAGATCGTATTTTAACGCAGTCATCACGGCCCAGTCAATGTTCTGTAGTGACTGTTCTCGTGAAGCCTCGACATACGGCGTTACCCCTAGGGCGGCAATCGTCCGACTTTCATCCTCTCTGTGATTCGCCTCCAGAACGTCCTCCATGGCTGCTCGGTTCGCTTCGCCAGCCTCGCCGGTAAACAGTACTTCTTGTGCAAATGCACAAACCTGCACATCCAGTCGGGCCTTGAACAACGTCTTTAGTTCGCGGGCAACATCCACGGCCACTAATCCTCGCCCAGCGGCTTGGTCGTCTACTTCGACAAACACGCGCGCCGTCGTGACGCCCTGTGCATAGCTCGTGGCCAGCAGCTGTAGGCCGCGTCGGCGCAGGTCCGCGGCTGTGAATCTCGTCTTGGCTACCAGAGTTGTCTCCAAAGCTTCGGCAAAGGAGCCCGTCTGTGGGAGCAGGTCGGAGTAGTCGACATTTTTTTCATCGTCTTTGTCAACTCCACAGCAGCCCGATGTCAGCAGATAGGCCTTGTCGAGGTGCAGGTGCGGATGGCAAAGTGTTGGTAGCAGGAGATGGCTGGCGATGTTGTCTTCTTTAGAAGTGTCGTCCTCGATTTTGTTTGCCGGCTCAATCGTTTCGACAACACCATCGACAAGATTCAAGTTCCAGAGCCTCGACGATAGCGGCGTGATGACGCCATCTGGCTGTGGAAAGAGGACGTTGTGAAGCTTCATCTTTGTGCAAGTGTAGAAGGATATATTCTCGCAGATGGAAGATGGGAGTTGCCAACGAAAAGAGCGCTCTGCTGTCACATCGACGATCGTCGGCGCTGGCCGATTGTCATGCACGAATTGTTATCGCAACCGCTTTGTCAATACCAATATGTCGTACGCAATGGAGATAGTGAAGTGTGGGGTAGTGACCCCAGTGGGCCCCGATAGTCAAAATATCAAAAAAGTACGGAGTACCAAAAAGGAACGTCTGCCAAGAGCTAAAAAGGCTAAAAGTTTTATTGAATTCATCGATCTCGTCTAGACCCGGAAAACGAGAAGAAAAGCATGCATACCGGCATTGTTTTTGTCAAAAGTATCGTTTCGTTTCCTTCGTTCATCTACCAAGGCACAAGGGAAAAAAATAGAAAAGGAAAAATAGAAAAGGAAAACATAAAAGCGAAGCAGAAAAGTCGTGTCTCCGTGACAATTAACGTAAATAAATAGACAAGAAAATACGAAGAAGAGAAGCAAAACACAGAATGCTACCAGAAGTTAAAGCACTGACAAGATATGGCCAAAGCGTCCAAAAGAGTGTCAAAAAAAAGTAGACAAGCTGGTTGCTTTGACGCCCTCGTCATGAGTTGAGATGCGTTGCCAGAACCAAGAAAATTGAAGTGTTGAAATCGAATAGACACAGAGAAAGGAAACATGCTAGAAAAGGCCAATGTGTCAAACACGGGCGTACGCCGGGGGGTCCATGGTAATGCAGATGTAGATGCAAAGAAAGGCTGAAAAGAAGATGCAGACGTGACGGGTATGGGGAGCAGAAAGAGAGAGACAAACGATAGACAGCACGCCTACGCAAACTGCCGCTTCAGATCTGCCCATTTCCGCATCAGCGTCTCGTGCTGCGCGTTCACCTCGGCATACTGCATCTTGGTCTGTACCAGCTGCTCCTCGAGTTCGGCCATCTCCTTCTCGACCCGCTGGTTCTCCTCGTGCACCTTGGAGTTGCGGTTCATCAGGTCGTCGCGCTCGGCCTTCCATGCCTGCTCGAGCTCGTCCGGCTGCTGTTCGATCACGACCTTGAGCTCGCGGACCTGGCCCTTGAGGGATTCATTCTCATCGCGCAGCTCTTCGTTTTCGACCTTGGTGTGCACGAGCTCGGTGGCGAGAGAGGCCTGCTCGTGGTCGACGGTCTGGATGCGCTCTTCGAGGCGGCGCACTTTGATGGTCAGGCTGGCGTTGGACGTTCTTAAATTGTCGAGCTCGGCTTCGCGCTCTTTCTCGGCCCGCGTCTTTTCTTCCCACTCGGCCGTGTAGGTCTTGATGAGCTCAGGCGTAAGCTTGACTTCACACGCGTCGCGCACAAACTGGTCGGCCCTGTAGACCTCCTTATCCAAACTGGAAGACGAGCTGCCGAAGAAACCGTTCTCCAGAATGCTGCCGGCGCTGGGGCTGACATCGATGTAGACATCAAACAGGCGGTCCTTCAAGAACGTCGTGAGCTGGGACATGTCAGACATGCCCAGCAGTGCTGTGGCGTTCTTTTGCATCAGGACAATGCCAAACTTGAGAATCGCCGATAGGCCCTCCGACAGAATCAAGTCGTAAATGCGAAGCACCAGCTGCAGTGGGAAGCGGTATGCAAACAGCGTCAGGAACCACTGCGTGGCGTACAAGTGGGGGGAGATGCCGCGACGGTGCAGGTGGCAATACAAAGCAGGCTCGAGGTCTTCCAAGAGACGCTCAAACAGGTACAAATGCATGTGCAGACCGGGCATGTCCTGAATAAACAGATCGCGCAGGCGGTACTGGTTCATGAGGCGGACCAGCAGACAGAAGGCCTCCTCCTCGGGCATGTTGAAGAGGATCGGCATAATCAAAAAGTTCATGCCTTGCGCATAGCCCACCGCCTCGTCGAACAGAGCGTACGCCTTGCAAACGCCAAAGAGGCCATCCTGGAGCCCCTGGGCCGCTGCAAACTTGGAGTAGCTCGTGCGCGCACCGAGATCCCGGCGGATCGTCTTCTCCAGCTTCTGTAAAGCAGCAGCGTCGTCCTTCTCCTTCTTCTTACGTTGAGCCGTCGCGCTGGCGCTCTCCTTCTCTGCCACAATGGACGCTGTCGTCACACTTCCGCTTGCCGCGCCGTTGCTGGCACTTGTAGCAGACACGGAGTCGCCCGAGTGGATCGACGAGGCAGCAGAGGATGTGGAGTCCTTGATGGGGACAGCCGGTGCGCTGTTGTGGCGCTCCTTCTCACGCTCCGTACCGCGAACAAGCATGTCGTGGTAAACGGCCTCAAGCTCGGCGTTCTTGCTCTGGGCAAGGACCTGCCAAACAACACCGCGAATGGCGTTGGGGATACCGGTGGCGATCGCCTTGTTCAGTTCTTCTGCGCTTGACCGTGCGACGGCAGCAGGGCCCTCGTAGATGACGTTCTGCCACAGGTCCCAGTCCACAGGACCATCGCCATTGCTGGATGGGCCAGCTGTTGCGCCAGAGACGGTGCCCGGTGCCAGGCTATGGTTGGGGCTTGCAGGCATGGGCGATGTGGGAGCATGCTCGTCGCCGGGAGACGGCACGCCAAGGCCGACAATACCCAATTTTGGCGAGCCTGCACCCTCTGCGGCCGTAGCAGCAGCTGATGTAGATGTCCGCTCCTCCCCAGACGTGCTGGCACCTGCCTCTTCTCTTTGCCGGATCATCTTAAACCGGTCCTTAAGACTAGCCCGTCCGCTTCCCCGGCGGGGATCGGACTCCTCCTCCAGCTTGCTGAGCATCATTTCGGGGTTGCTTGTCAGAGTGGCGACAGAGCTGGCAGTGTTCCTTCGTGGAGAAACAGAGGGCGGTGAGACTTGGGAGAGAGGCGGTGAGATGACAGATGCGTCCTTGTTGCTCGTGTTTCGCGACAGCCACGAAAAGGGACTGGTCAGTTTCCGAGTTGCGGCCGGGGGCGGAGCACCGACGGGAGGGATGGAAGGAGAAATGGGCAGCGGTTTGGAGGCTGTTTCGCTGGAGTTGGATGGTGACCACGGAATGGAGGGGATGACGCTGGTGAAGCTGCTGAGAGACAGGGTTTTTGACGACAAGTCTTTTTCGGGAACAGGAGGAGATTTGGCGGCAGAAGTAGTGGCAGTGGTAGAGTTGTCGTCGTCCAAGTTGACGTTGTCAAGGTCTGCAGCATCGGCGACGTCAAGATCAGGAAGGGGAGATGACTTTCGTCGACTCCCGTTGGCCAAACCGTTGGGTGAGGCAATGCTGCCAGCAGCAGGCGAAGAGGGGGCAGTGTCTTCCGCCCCGACAGCTTCGTTATCGTCAGGCTTCACGGCAGCAGCAGTTTCGACTCCCTTGTCTTCGACCTCGTCGTTGTTGCTACCGTTGTTGGTGCCGCTGTTGCTGTTTTCTTTGTCGCTGTCGTCGTCTTTGGCAGGGGGTGGGGCTGGACGGCCGCGGACCTTCTTAAAGGCCTTCGCGAGCTCCGACTGGCCAGGATCCTTGCTGGGCGATGTGCCCGTTTTTGATAGCCGTGAAGCGGAAAGGGATGTTTTGCGGTTGGTAAGGGAACGGACATAGGCGGTGTCCTGGGCGTCTTCAAAAGTGTCCTGTTGGTAGGGTTCGTAGTACAACAGTTAGCAATATATACAAACAGAGGCTGAGCTGAGTGCGTTGGACAGCGGCAATGACTGGGGGTTGAGCTGAATAGAAAAGGAGCACGGAGAAGAAACACGCGAAACGAGAGAGAAAAAAAGAAGAAGAAAAGCGAGGCGGTGACTTTCTCGGCTGTCCAAGGCGTCCAGGATGATGGAGGATGCTTTGCCAGCAACGCCACGTATGGAACGCAAAATTCTTGGGCTCTTGATTCATGCAAAAGTGCAGAGGGCAAACGAGTACTCCGTACTGTGTAGGCTGGCTGAATGGCAGGCGGACGGACCTATATGTGCACGATTTAATGCAGGTCACCGTGCCCGCCACGCTGGAGTCGACATGTCGACACTGGGGTGATGGAAACACAGGGTATACTGTATACAGCACAGAGCACAAGAAAACGGAAAAGGAAGGGGGGGAACTGAAGGGAAATGACATGGCATAGCATAGCAACCATGGCAGAAAGTGCTCGAAGCAGGCAGGCACGGAATGTCCCCCTGCAAACAACAACGGCCATTTCCACGATATGCCCAAAAGGTTTTTAGGACGAAGAAGAGGTGCAGTGCAATCTTACCGTGTCGCGATCGGAGCTGTCGGGCGAAGCATCGGTCGGAGGCGCCTCGACGGGCGACACCAGCTCGTCTTTGGGGTCCAACATGGCTGCCGGTTTGGTGGATTTGTAGAGTATGGCAGCGGCTCAGGGGCGGAGGGCACGCGGGAGAGAAACGAGGTCCGTAGGATGTCGATCGATGGGAAGAAGTCGTCGCTGGAGTGGTAGGTAGGTTCGAGAGTTTGACGAGGAGCAGCGAAAGGGAGAAAAGGGCGATTTGGCGAGATGGCGAGATGGCGAGATGGCGAGAAAAGGGAGAGAGGTCGAGAAAGGCGGGCGCAAATTGAAGGAAACGAGTGTCGGTTGGCAGCAAAAGAGGGACGCGGTTGGAACTTAGTTCACCATTACTCCTAAGAGCTCTCGCGCGCGGTCGGTGGGAGGCGAAGATGTTGAGCAGGTGATTGAGGAACGGAGTGAACAAGAAGAGCACAGAATCGTAAAATAATCTTGCGTCTTGGGAAACGCGACACAGTCCTTCCTTCCTTTTCTGGTTTGCCCTGGGTTGCTGGATTTTCCCCCGAGAATGAATCCAGGTGAGTTGCTCCTTCCCCCTGCTGTTAATCGGGACCACCTACGGAGTAGAGGCTAGGGACCAGACGTGTGCTATTCCAAGTCCACCTATTCCAGCAAGAGCGACCCTCGCGACCCACCCATTTCAGGAGCTAGCGTCGTATTTTTGCGGGGCCAGGAAACAGCGAAACAACGCTACCCAGTCCCCGTTTGCTACAGAACGAGAGTGGAAGGGACGAAAGAAGGGGCCAGCAAGGCAGGCGCCGACAGCCTCCACGACGAATGCACTTGCCTTTGCAGTGCCGCGCTGGCGTTGGCATGCAAACGACAAAGGAAGGACCACGAAAAGACGTGTCGGCTCTAAAAGAGGTACTCCGTACTCCGTACAGATACCAAGAATGGGAACTTGACAAAGAATCCAAAGAACGCATCATACACGTGATGCCATAAATTGGCCCTTGAGCTGCAATACTGGCAGTCGACAAAGTACAGTCAGTCTTCTTTACGTCGTACACTAACAGAGATGTACACATCAATACACCTGCACCAGGAATCCAGATCTCAGATCTAAGGAGCAGGGAGGGATGCCAGAGTGCCAGTCGAGGAGATTTTCGTCCGATCGTGCCATGTTTCTTTCTTTCTTTTTCTTGTTTTCTTGTTTTCTTGTTTTTGGGTAGATTTTATATCATATTTTCATGGCCTGCAAGGCGGGCTGGCGGGCAGCATAAGCCACCGCAGATTGGCAATACAAAAGAAACCAAGCCAAGTGATGCTTCTCTGTGAAAGACCAGCGCTCAAAAAAAAGCAAAAGGAGAGGCTCTGTCTGGTTCTTTTTTTGTTCCTTCGACCACACTGTGGTCAGGGGGCTGCATGCGGTCTGCGCAAGCGTGGTCCACAGTGTCTATTTATGCAAGTAAAAGCAGGCAAACGATCGACCTCCTTTTAGTAGGGGGGGCTCGGGAGCACAAAACTTTTCGTCTGCCAGCTGTCACTGTCAGGCAACCAAGAAAAGGCTGGCAGTAAGCAATGAAAAGGTTCAAAGGAAAGAGTGTTCGATAGAAGTTATCAACTTGAAACAATTTTACGTTATTACGCTTGAAAATATCCATGTATTAAGTACTAAGGGATTACGGCACATGATAAAGAACCAGACAAAAGACATCGCATCACGGCAGGTCACATCAACGGACAGTATTTAGTTGTGCAATTTTTTTGGTCATTGCATGCCCCCAGTGAGACGATACGGTATAAATAAACAGGGCATCGGAAACAACAAAAGAGACGAGGCGCCGCAGCGTCTCCCGAGAAAGAGGGCTAGCAGGAGATATTCCATCCCGCTAGCAACGAGGTCCTCCCACTCTCGAGACGGAGTCAGTCTTCCTTCATTCACTCTCCCGTTCCGCGTGCATTGCTAAATGAGTTTTATGTTGTGTTCGGAAATGTCCCCTCTGGCCATTGTTCTGTAGTATAACCAAAGGAAAGTCGTTTCCTCCCGTCCCCCAAACGCCTGGTTTTTATTTCCCTTTTGTTGGGTCGTCGTTGTCATTTTCATGTGAACACCTCCTCTTTTTTAACTCTTCTCCAATCGTTACAAGCGCAAAAGACAAACCTAGCCAGAATGGCTAAATTTACCGGTGCAGCTTGCGCTGGTAGAAGGCAAGCTCCTCACCCTCGAGGATGTAACCGTCGCAGCGGCCGGACTGGCCGGGACGGCTGGAGACGACAGCGTACAGGCGACCGGCCTCGAACTGGCGCTCAAGGGCCTGGTCGACCTTGCCGGCAGCGGCAAAGCGGGCAGCCTGCTTCTTCTCGACGGAGTTGGACTTCTTGACAGGCTCCTCAACGGTGCCCTGCTTCTGCTGCCGCCGGCGGCCGAGGGGCTGGCCGTAGTGGGCCTCGTACCACTGACGGAAGGGAGCGGCATCGATCTGGATGACGGCGGACTTGGTCAGGGTGTTGGTGCGGACCAGCTCGTTGTTGGACGGGTGGTAGGCGACGCCGATGACACGGGTCTTGCGGGTGGTGCCCTCAGAGGCCCACGAGAAGTTACCGGAGTCGAGGCGCAGGGCACGGTACTTGTGGTTGCCGCCGCGGGTGCGGACGGTGTGCACGCGCTTGGCACCGATACGGGTGTTGGCAGGCTGGCGGCCGGCCTCGAAAGCGCGCTTCTTCCCTATTGGCAAAGGTCAGAACGTATGTCCAAAGTGAAATGAAGTGTTGGTGGGTATTGCACCACCATCCTTCTTTTCCAGAGTCCGATACGGGCTTTCGAAAGAAAGTATCACATCCTCCTCCTCAACAGCAACAACAACACTTGTATGTATGTATTCTTCCTCTTTCAAAGTCCATATCGTCCTTCTTCAATCTCTGTATTCAGCGGGGGTTCGACGCACGGTAGTAGGCACGCTTCGCGCCGGAGGCGGAGCGCTTGTGGCGAGAGTCTCTGGAGATACCCATGGTGAATGTCTGTCGAGAATGAAAAACAAGATGTTAGTAAAGGGCGACTTCACGATCGTGCAGGACGATGTTGGATTTTCGAGGGAAAAGAGAGCCGCAAAATTGAGACGAGAACGGTGGAAGAAAGAGCCGTGGTCTCGTTTACTTCGTTCAATCGTCTCGTCAATTGCGGCTCGCTGTCGTCGACGTACCTTACGCCTAGTTGTCGTTGGGCGGTGTTGTCGTGATGGTTGGGGATGGGGGAAAAGAGAAAGGAAGAGCGACAATGCAAGGCCAGAAAATAATAGACAAGACTTTTTTCGGGCTGGACAGCAGGAGCAGCGAAAATTGCGGAAACCCAGACAAGCGGAAAAAAACTAGTGCGCACAAAACCCATCGATTTTTTTCCAGAGGGGCGGGGCACAAAAAACCTAGCGCAGAAATATCCGCACGTGATATGATTATGTAAAGTGCTTGTAGGAATGTATGGCTGGGTCTTGTAATCTACAGTGCATCAGTCTATACTGTCATTTAACACTGTAAACGGCACTGTCTCTTCAACAACTAACAATAACGAAACTTTAACCTCTCCAACTACAGTAAAACAACAGGCCAAGCCACTCATCATCCAACCCCCTTTAACACTGATACCACGTCTCCGGACTATCGATAAAGTCAATCAAACTCTGAAGCGGCCCGTGGACATCTTTAATTCTAATTTCTGCTGCCGGCGCTTGCTCCAGATTAATGTTTTCGGCTGGTGATATCCAGTCCCAGCTTTTGGGCGTGTTGTCTTGACCAGCTTCGCTACGTCCCCCGCCATCTTGACTCAGCCACGGCGCTTCACTCTGCTCTGGGTGGGAAGGACGTCCATCGTGAAATACTTCAGGGCCGTCTGAGAAAATTGTAAACTGCCCAAGCACGGATGACGAGCCGTCGACGGGCTGGAAAGGGGCCTGCATAGTCGGGGTTCTGCTTGGAATCAAACCTGAACCGAGACGGACCTGACTGTCTTGCACATCTTTGCCTCCACGGAACTGCCGGGCCGTATAGGAAAGCCCGGGCCGAGCTGATTGTGCAGACCTCAGTCTCTCCCTCTCCTTGGCCCGCTGAGCCTTCAAGTACAGCTGCCGATCATTGATCTCCTTGGCTCGCTCTCGTTCGAACTTGCAGTACTCGTCTCCCGTTTGAGGTAAAAATCCAGAGGCACCAAACCCACATGCTTCAGCCTTCTCCAGGATCTCAGCAGCAAGCGTGTCAAAGGGTACACCGTTGTCATTTGCAGACGCCGGGGTCACAGCATGACTGCTTGGCGCGCTGTTGCCCGGGGTGTTGGTGGTGGGCGTGCTGTACTGGGTAGCTTGCAGGTTTTGCAACTGAATATCACTCTGAAAATCTGGCCCGGAGTTGCCCCCCGGGGGGAGGAATTGTAGAGACGTTTGCTGTGGAGGCGTTTGCTCCATGGGTCGATTCTGTGCAGCAGCTCTACGTGCAGGAATCTGATACGTAGGTGCAATGTCACAGTTGGCAAAGTTGAGGCTGACCGCAATGCCGTCCGAGATGCCGATGCTGAAGCCCTCGTCTGCGTTCTGCCCCAGAGACCTAAGGCCGTCAGCAAGGCCGTCGCCCAGGCCGTGGCACGAAGGGGCCTTGTCGGGCGTCATCTTCACCAATGGGTCCATTTCCGTGGCGGAAGCTGCCGCGGTCTGCTGATGAGCAATGATACTCTTCTTGTCAGAGTTGTGTCTGTCGTTCATCTCAACGCCGGTGCCGTGTTCAATGTCGTTTTCGATTTCACTGCCTCTGGATGTTGCAATGCTGCTGTTGGCACCCGGACGCACAATCGTTCCCGTGCTGGCGGCATAGCGGCCACGGGGGTTAATAACCCTTTGAAGAATCGGGAACGGAGGTGGTGGACGGCCATCTCCGATCCGAGCCACGTCTGCATAACTGAGGGAAGACAAACGCGGCGAGAGAGCCGCAGCAACAGGAGAAGATACAGCCGCACTGTTTGTGCGTGGGACCCAGTCCAGAGCTGTGGGCGACAGTCGATGCGGCACCTTCTTCCGAGGGGCATTGTCAGGGGTGGCAGAAGCAGAAGCAGTCACTAGAGAGGTTGCGGAAGACGAAGATGAGACAACACCCTTGGATCCTGGCTCAGACTTGGGGCGACGTGCCAAAGAAGAGGATGTCGGGCGCGTGACCAGTGTCGTCGGCCGGCCGTTGATGATTGTGGAGCGGCTCACAACAGTTCGTTTGTGGACCCCAAAAATCGTGTCCGCAGTCTCACTCTGGCGGATCGCATCGCCAAAACTGGGCCAAGGCTCCCGCAGCCGGGCCCCGCCACCGGATGAGACAGAGGCAGTCGCCGGATGTTGTCTTGGCTGCCCGGGCAGTGCCACGCTGGGTCGCGAGGGTGTGGTGGCTTGTCGGTAAGACAAGAAGTGCGGACTGGTCTCTGCACTGCTAGCTGCGGAACTGGTGCTTCTCTGGCCGCGCATCGACACAAAACGCTTGGGCGTGTGTGTTCCTTTGCGGTGGTGATCCATGACGCCGGAAGCTGTCCGCGGGCGCAGATCAAGTGGTGGCTGTCCTATAAGGGGTCATTGCTAGACAGTAGACGGCTAGAGATGGCAGATACGGCCCAAACATTGTCGTGAAGGAAGCCATTTTGACATAGCAATGATTTGAGTTGTCTTGACGACTGTTGGTAAGTGAACAGATTCGTTGATGCAGTCGCGTGCTCATCGAGCAACCACGATGCCCGTTGCAGCCTTTGCGGAAGGTGAGTTGCACAATTGTACACAGTCGTACTTTCTGCGTTTGCGGCCTTTTATCAAAATGTCATACATTTGCAAAAGGTCCGACGACAAGAAAGAGCGACCGTTCGTTCTTTCCAATTTCGACGATTTGTTGATGCTCATTCGTTCGTCAGCATCGAAGGAAAGTGCATCGACAAATACACGTGCAAATGCCTGTCGACTTACACCGTTTTGGGCAACTGCGCGGCTAGATAAGGTCAACATGGACGGGTTTCTAGTTCTTACAGGTACCACCAGCACGCGGGAAGATCGCCCCCGCCGCCGTTGGGGCGCGATCGGCCATTAAACTTTTTTTTTTGGCTGTTCAACACAGCTGGGACACGGTTGGGGCTGCATTGGAGCTCTCATTGGCTCAGTTGGCTGTGACGCGCCGTTATGTTGAACCCCCTGGAATGCGAAAAAGGCCCCCTAAAAAGCCCCCGAATCTAACAGAACGGGAAGGCGCCGAGGCTTGCTCTCCTCTCCTTCCCTCCCCAAGCTCGCCCTAGTACCCCCATAATTAAACCTTGCGTCCTTGCTCCTTTTGCTCGTGAAGACAGCCCTCTTTTTCATCTCCCCTATTTTGGGTCTCTCTTCTTTTTCTTTCCTTTCTCTCAGCCCTCTCCCTCTCGCCTTTTCTTCCACGTTCTCGTGCTCTTCCACACCCTGGTCACATACTCTTGTCACCAAGCTTTCGAACTGTGCGAGCAAAATGGCCGACAAACTTACTCTCGCGGTGTCGAACCGCGCCAAATCGGGCACAATCAAGAAGCTGCCGGCCTCCATCGACGTGACGACGGCGTCGACCATTGAGGAGCTGCAGCAGAAGCTGGCCAAGGCCTCGGGCGTCAAAGACTACAACCGCATTGGTATCTTTGACCCTGCGACGCGCAAGATCATCCGGGACCGCCGCGCCGTGCTTGGTGCCCAGGAGAATGTCGTCAAGGAGAAGGCCATCCTTGCTCAGGATTTGGGTGAGCTCTTGTTGCCCTCTACAATGTCAATATGCTCACCACTAACCGTACAGGCGCCCAAATGGGATGGCGGACTGTCTACCTCATCGAATATGCCGGCCCGATCCTGTTCCACCTCGCCTTCTTCTACCTTCGCCCCAGCATCCCGCTCCCCGAGTCCCTGAGCCTTGGCCAGACTGCTTCCCGCAGCGATGGCATCACCGACGTCCAGCGCCTTGTTTATGTCCTGTTCCAGCTGCACTTCCTCAAGCGTGAGCTCGAGACGCTGTTCCTGCACCGCTTCGCCGCCAATACCATGCCCGCCCGCAACGTCTTCCGCAACTCGGCCTTTTACTGGCTCCTGGCTGGTTTGGCCAGTGCCTGGTCCCTCTATGCGCCCCTCTCACCCTTCCGCGTCTCATCCCAGTTCCCCGCCGCCTCGCCGCCCCGCGCCGGCTTTGGCTCCTCGCCCCTCGACTACGTCGGCATCGCTTTGTTTGTCTTTGGCGAGATTGCCAACTTCAGTGTTCACTGGCACCTGGCCCACCTGCGGTCGCCCGGCGGCACCGAGAAGAAGATCCCCAATGCTTTTGGCAGCAGCTTGGTGACGGCGCCCAACTACATGTTCGAGGTCATTTCGTGGCTGGGTGTGATTTTGATTGCGCGGGACATTGTGGTGGTCATTTTCATCTCGGTGGGCATGATCTACATGCGCATGTGGTCGCGGGACAAGGAGCGGGCGCTGCGCCGTCTGTTTCCGGACAAGTACAAGAAGAAGAAGTACACCATGCTTCCCGGTCTGATCTAAAGAAGGGAAGGCGGTTACAGTGAAATCCTTTGTCGGTTTGTCCATCGTTGGTGAGACGGGAAAGGGGCAAGAGAAACCTGGGTTTGTCTGGTTCAATGGCCAGACATGCAGCTAAAGAGATACGGCGTTACTGTCGGTTTACAGTGCCATAAAATGGAGGGTACTCGGGAGCATATCGGCGCTTGCGAGAGGGTCAGCGTCTGATATCTAATATCAGCGTGATACGGAACTCAGAGTTAAGAGCAACCTATAAATTGGGGAGGAGTGTCATCAGCAGCGAAGAGCCTGCACACATGTTTATTTTTTTGCTTTCATCATTATGCGTACAACATTATTAGCACGGGAACGCAAACTGCGTTTATTAGTTCAAAAATTGCATCCTCAACTCATCGAATCGTTCATTCGTCGTAAAGCCGTGAAATCTCAGCCGGCCAGGGTGTGAAACTATGCCGGTTATTGCGCCTGCACTGTTTCCTGTCCCTCTTCTGTGTCCACTGGATGGTCGCCCACCTTCGCCGTGGAAGTGCCACCCTCCACAACAGAGATACTCGTCTTATCTTCCTCTTTGATTGTCTCCACCTCTTCTTTCTCAGGGTGTTCGTTGCATGTTCCCTCTGCAGCATCCGGTGCTGCCGCGGGTTCAGCTGGACTCGGCGTATAGGCTCCCCCACCGAGCTCTTGCTGCAATGATTCGGTTTTTGCCGTCCCAGTCTCCTCTGGGGCATTCTCAACAACACTCGCAGCGCCTATTTCCGCTGGCGAACTGGAGAAGTCGGCAATATCCTCAAGCATGTTGGGTGTCGAATGCTTGTCTTGAGGTCCTTCTGACAGTACAGGTGCCTCGTCAGGAGTTATTGGCTTGTCCGTGACGACGGCGTCTTCTACTGTTGGTTCGGCCGTGGCAGCAATCTGTGTCTCGGGTTCGGCCAAGTTTGCTGTTTCGGGCGGAGTAGTGTCCTCCTTTGTGTCGGGCCCCTTGTCCAGCGCAGGAGGTGCGCTCTGTAGTGCCGATGAGTTTCCATCTTCCACCTTGTCCACAGCTTGTGTGTCTTCGTTCACTCCGGCCGACGCGTCACCCTTTTTCGCTGTGTCGTCTTTCGGTGCTGGTTCAGGCTGGTCGTCTGTTGTTATCTCGACAATGTCTTCCTTCATGAAAGTCTCGTCTCCTGGTACAGCCTTTGCCGTGTTGGCTTCTTGCTTTGCCACGCCCTCTGGCTCCCCGGTCTCGGAAACGACAGGTATGATATCAGCCTCTGCAGTCTCAACGGCCGGAGCTGGAGTGATTTGTAACTCTGCTTTTGGCTCTGCTGGTGCCTCGCTTGGTAGCGCTTCCTCGGGCGCTAGATTGTCGTCATTGGTGACGTTTGGCACAGTTGCCGTCACCTGTGTCACCTCGACCTCCTTGCCTTTGCCGCTGTCCACCGCTGCTGTTGTTGGAGACGCCGTGTTTGACTTCTCCCCCTTCTGCAAGGCTTCGTCCTTCTTTTCCTCAACAACGCTCTCCTTGCTCTTGCTAGATGACGGCAGAGCACAGACATTCTCAACAATGTCCTCCATTTTGGCCTTGCCTTTGCCCTTTCGATCAAATAGGGCGTCGGCAGCCTTGTCCCGGCTGGGACTGCCCTGTCGGCTCCTACTATGACTGCGGCTCCGGCTCCGACTCCGGCTCCCACTGCGGCTTCTGCTTCGACTGCTGCACGAGTAGTAGCTGCTGCTCCAGTAGGTCCCACTATCACTGCTGGCATCGCTCGCGTGGCCGTCCTCGGCGTCCTCGGGGAGGCCCGCCTCCAGTCTTGCCGCTTTTCTCGCTTCACGCCGCGCCTCCCTCGCCAAAGCCGCCTTTTCTCGCCGCTCACGCCGCTCTTTTTTCTCCCGCACCAGTCGCAGCGTCTCGTTAATTGCCGACAGACCCTGGAACTGCACTTCAGTCCAGTTCTGCATGTTTCCCATTTCTTTGAGAGGACCCGTCATTTCGTGAACGAGGTGGGCGAGGCCGTCGTTGGCTTTGCGTAGACCGAGCACGGCTTTCCCGAGGTCGCGCTGCTGGTTCTCGATAGAGCGCATGTTGCTGTGCATGAGGACAGCACGGCTCTGGAGCTGGGTGTCCAGCAGATTGGCGATGCTGGCGTCCAGCGCTTGACGGGCTTCGGCGATGTGGCGTTGGGCACTGGCAGACGGAAGGGAAGGCTGGAGAGGAGGGTGGGGTGCCGGTGGGTGCCGTCGGGGTGCTGATGCTAGAGCGGCCGGTGCGGTAGCAACGCTTGCTGGGCCGGCATTGCCAGGAGGAAAGGCGCCCCCGCCCGGGGGTTCGGCAAGAGCAACTCCAGTGGCTGGTGGAAGAAGCGGTGCTGCCGGTGCTGCCACCAAAGGAGGACCGCCGATAGCGGGTAGCGATACTGACGAGACTGATGACGTCGGTGCTGCACTCGGCGATGCAGCAGATGCCACCGCTGCTGACCTTGTTGAAGCTGTCGCCGTCGACGACGAAGGTGCTGCGGTCGTTGTCGAGGTAGAAGTTGCAGTCGTAGTCGACGTACTGTCCGCCCGTCTCACCACCCGCAACATCGACTCATCTCGTGTGGTCAGTGAGGCAGCGGCTGATGGTGTCGGTACACCACTCCCACCACCACTACTCACACCCGAAACTCCAACGGCATTGACGACACTAACGGACGCCGGAGCGGCCCGTGCCGACGAGAGACGTGACAAGAGTGGAGGCAGGTGAGATGCTGGATGTGACGTATGAGATGTAGATGGAGAAGACAATGAGGCTGCGCCGCCTGCAGATGCTGCGGGGGTTGGCGTGGAGGAGGCAGATGCCGGCTCTGCCATTTTAGAAGAAAAAGAATTTCTGTTGAAGAATATATATGTGCCGACCAGGCTTGAATCGTGTAGTATTGGTTAAAAGGGCTTTTGATTTTTGAAAACCCACTCCCCGCGCAAATGGTTGCAAGATGGCAACGAGTGCAATCATGCGCCTCTCGCATTACGAGCGAGTGCATATTGCAACGAAAAAGAGGGCGGGCTGCGGCCGGCGACCTGGGGATGATTGGGTCATTGGGTGATTGGCGGGAGCTTCCCCAGTCAGGAGTGGGCATCATCATGCAGGTCTGGTTGGACGAAGCCAGCACTGCAGTAGTTTGTCTCTTCTGGTGCAGGCAGGACCAGGAAGGCTGCAAATGGCTTTGTTTCTTTGTCTTTTGTCGTCACACGCGGTGCTTTTCGGTTTGCTCCGCCGCTATAGTAAAAGGTGGTTTTATTTGTTTTTTACTCTTCTGTTCGCTTTTCCTTTAAAAGAGCATATTTTTTACAGAAAATACACAGCAAAGCTGCAGAGAGAGGAGAAAGAAAAGAACCCCTTCCAATCCCTACATCCTTGCCAAATCGCCATCCTCGAGGACCATTGTATTGAATGAGCCTTTTTGTCCCATTTTCCGTCCTCGCTCGTCACCATTTCCCCCCCATGCCCAATGTCGTTTTGTTCGTAAATAGTTTGTTGAATGAGCACAGTCACCCAGATCACCATAGTTCACCCCTCTCTTCCAAAACCGAGGGTCCAGATCAAGAGAAAGCATCCGTCCAGTGTCCAAGATGGTTGAGCTCGTTATAGATCTCGCTTTTTGATTTGTGTTCGAAAACAGATGCAAAATATATGTCAAATTTTTGATACAAGCCTTCTCTTTTAAAAAGAGACGTCTAGTTCTTCAGCTTGCTGAGGATGGAGCTGCCGCTGCTGGCAGCCTTCTTGGCATCGCCGTCAAAGATCTGCAGGAGCGCGTCCCAGACCTGGCCGGGCTTCTGCGAGGCGTCAATGGCCTTCCAGATGCCGGTCTTGCGGTAGTACTCCACGACGGGGGTGGTCTGCGAGTGGTAGGTGGACAGGCGCTTCTTGAGAGCCTCGGCGTTGTCGTCGGAGCGCTGGACGAGGGGCTCGCCGGTAACGTCGTCGGTCATCTCCTTCTTGGGCGGGTTGAAGAGCTTGTGGTACGAGCGGCCCGAGGCCGGGTGGACGAGGCGGCCCGTGATGCGGGCAACGAGCAGGGCGTCGTCAATCTGCAGCTCAACGGCGTGCTGCAGGGTCTGGTTGCGCTCCTTGAGCATGCTGTCGAGGCCCTCGGCCTGGGGCACGGTGCGGGGGAAGCCGTCGAGGATGAAGCCGCCCTTGCACTCCGGGTTGGAGTTGAGCTCCTCCTTGATCATGCCAATGACAATGTCGTCGCTGACCAGGCCGCCCTGGTCCATGATCTTCTTGGCTTCCCGGCCGAGGGGCGTCTTCTTTGCGACCTGCGAGCGGAGCATGTCACCGGTGGCCTAAAGACGAAAATAAGAAGTAATTAGCAAGAGTCGCCAAAACAACTAGGGCGCAACGCCGGTCAACATACCAGGTGGCAGCAGCCAAACTTTTCCTTGATCTTGGGAGCTTGCGTGCCCTTGCCTATGCACAGTTAGCTTTCTGTCGACCCAATTGGCAACTTTTCGCATGTCGTCGCCAAGCTTCGTCCAAGCTTCGCGCAAACTTTCTCCGGGGCTTCGGGGGGAAGTCGTACCGGCGCCGGGAGGGCCAATGAGGATCATGCGGATCTCGTCAATCGTCTTGGGCGCAGAAGCACCGCCCAGGTGCTTGACCTCGAGGTCCTTAATGCGGCCCTCGAGGCGGGCGACAACGTCGTGCAGGTGCTGCACCTGGTCCTCAATGGCACCCATTTTTTTGGTTGTTGGGGAATGTGGACGAGAAAGGAGGGGAGGAGGGGAGGAGGGGGAGAGGTCGGAGGTGAGACAGAGGAGAGTTGGACTAGAAAGCCGTGGGCGTGGAGAGGTGAGGTGGAGGTAGAAGAAGAGAGGGAAAGTTCGTGAAGTGGAAAAGGAGAAGGAGGAAAAGAGAGCGAGGGAAAATGAAGCAAAAGTGCCGGGCAAGTAACAAGTAACAAAGAGAGCAGGAGCGAGCCACGGAATAAGTGGAGAGTGCTGAGAACAGGAGAAACACCACAGCAAGACAGAGAGACAGCAAGAGCAACCAACACCGGCCAATGCGATCTCGGGAAGGAGCAAAGAAAAAAAGTGTTTTTAGCGCATTGGTCTCTGGTTTGCTACGGGGTGCGAATTGCACTTGCCAGCTGGGGCCGTCAGTTGCCAGCAACCGCTACAGGCGCTGCAGAAAGTACGGAGTAAGGAAAGTGCAGGAGCGAGGCACGCACCAGGTGGGGGTACTGCCGTCCGGCTCGCGGGTACCTATGCACGCAGATCGCAGCCAGCAAGTACAAGGCGTTAGCACGACAGATACCTCGCGCCACTTCCGGCTAAAGCTTGGTGCTCCAGTTACCCGAGCTTGCCCACTTTACAGCTGTCCCTCTTCGCCGAGGTAGCTTCCCAGGGGAGGCAGAGGGGGGCAGAGTGCTCCATATCATGACATTTAGCCCTTTTAACCATTCTCTGTCAAGAAAACAGGGCCTGAGGGCATTCTGCTTTTCCGTGTCTCACTGGCAGCCTTTTTACGGTCGCTTTTCCATCTCGTCGGGGCCGCCGCCGGGTGAAGGGACACCGACAGAAGGACAGGGCACGATAATGAGAAGAGACGGGCAGAGACGGAAGCGAGTATGATTCGTGCGAGAGCTACGTCCGTGAATGGTCTGGACTGTCAACTAAGCTAGAAAGTATTGTCGCATATGCCTGGCTTCCTTTCCAGCTTGTGAAGGTTCAAAGTTGCTGTCGTGAAGATGCGATCTCAAGACCGAAGAAATACCTGTCATTGATGGTCACGTGCTCCGCCATGCTTCTGCTTAATCATCTGTGCCTGCAGCTGAACGCGGCAGGACACTAGTCCGAATTAGGAACTAACCACCCCAAGCGCGCCCCCCAAAGGACCCAAAGGCAGCCTCAGCAGTACGACGCCTCGCAGCACTCTGGCAACCAGTGCCTTCCACGACCAACGAGCCAAACGAACCTCGATTTTGGAGCATCGCCAGATCTGCCGACACACCTTTCTGAGTTCCTGACAACCCACGACCATCAACGAACTCACGGCCTTTTGCTTACGACGCCCAGGAGAATACGAGACGTCTTTCTTATTGTCTTGCGGCTCACACCGATCTTTTACCTCAATTGATCTCGAGTTAACCCCTCCATCGACCTCCATCTCGACCCTCGACCTTTCTTCTATCTCAGCCCAGCTTCAACTTCAAGATTTCCTTATTCCACCCCCATCATGCCATCGACGACCGCCGAGACGCTGTCGCTGGTGACGCGCAATGTCTCTGTGGCGCCGCTGGTGCTGCTGTCGGCCGTCGACCACTTCAACCGCAGCGCGGCGACCAAGACACGAAACAAGCGGGTGGTGGGTGTGTTATTAGGGCAGAACGACGGCAAGAATGTGCGGGTATCCAACAGTTTTGCGGTGCCGTTTGAGGAGGACGACAAGGACCCGTCGGTATGGTACCTGGACCACAACTACATTGAGGCGATGAACGACATGTTCAAGAAGATCAATGCGCGCGAAAAGTTAATAGGATGGTACCATTCGGGCCCGAAGCTGCGGGCGTCGGACCTGGAGATCAACGAGCTCTTCAAGCGGTACACGCCGAATCCGCTGCTGGTCATTATCGATGTGCAGCCCAAGGAGTCGGGCGTGCCCACGGACGCCTACTTTGCGGTTGAGGAGATCAAGGACGTGAGTACACCCGCTGGGAGGCAGGCTGATTGACGGGAAGCGAGACGACAGATTATTGACATGGCTCTTCTCTAGGACGGCACGACCACCGCCAAGACGTTCGTTCATACGCCCTCCATCATCGAGGCTGAGGAGGCCGAGGAGATTGGCGTCGAGCATCTCCTGAGAGACATTCGCGACGTCGCTGTCGGCACGCTCTCGACGCGCGTGACCAACCAGCTGCAGTCGCTCCAGGGCCTGCACCACCGCCTCGGCGACATCCAGACGTACCTCAAGAAGGTGCTCGATGGCCAGCTGCCCGTCAACCACGCGATCCTGGGCAACCTCCAGGACGTCTTCAACCTGCTGCCCAACCTGTCGACCAAGGCGGCCTCTGCTACGGGCACCGCCCCTGCCTCGACGGCCACGACGCTCGGCGGCGGCGAGGGCGATCTCGCTTATGCCATGAGCATCAAGACCAATGACCAGCTGATGGCCATCTACTTGTCTTCGCTGATTCGGGCCATCACGGCGTTCCACGACCTGATTGAGAACAAGATCCAGAACCGGCAGCAGCAGGAGGAGAAGGACGCGGCCAAGAAGGAGAAGGAGGCAGCAGCCAACGGCGAGAGCAGCGGACCGAACGGTGCCGCAGCCTCGGGCAGCAAGGACGGCGACAAGAAGGACGACAAGGCCAACGGCGTCAACGGCGACGCAAAAGAGGACAAGGAGAAGAAGTAGGAGGGCAGTAGTGGGGGGTTAGAAGCAGAACTGACTGCAGGATTGCTTGCGGGAGTAGGGATATCATACAGTGGACGTTCTCGGGTGTACAGGATCGTCACTCGAGCTCGTCTACATTAAAACCACATGCCATTGTACAATTGAACTGCGTTTTCTAATTGATTTCGTCCATCTCGTTATTGTGTCTTTCTTTTGTGCTCGTGGTGCTCATAAAACTCCCGCCACGATGCCAGCCAGTGTTTCTGGTGAGCAAACACCCTCAACTGTCGTGTCCGGCACGTCAACCTCTCCAGTAACAACATAAGCGTCCAGGGCCTGCCATTCCTCAGCCAAAAGACACGCCAATAAGTGCTTGCATGGCGGCGTACTAAATGCAAGAGGAAGATGGGAAAGAGCGCCCTTTAGTTGCTGAGTCTCTTTGTCGTTCGTGTCCTCCGTCGTATTAGATGTCAACGCTGTCGACGCTGCCGTCTGCAATGCAAAAAAGGCACATGTGCAGTGCCATGCTCGTAGATGGACCACGTGAGGTTGGTCGCCGCCTCCTCTGATTTGATAAAGAGATGGTTGCTGAGAAAGAGAAGAGGAAGCGGATGAGTGATGTCTGCCTGCTTTCTGGCCACCCCATCGAACAACGCGTCGACGGTCAAGCAGGTCGAGAGCAGGCAGCGTCAGAGATGGAAAAAGGACGTGCAAGGTAGCTAGGAGCGGGCGGTAGTCTTTGTCAGAGCCTGCATTCGAGGTGGACGTCGATGTCGTTTCTGCTGGCGTTGAAGCAGTCGATTTGATAATCTCGGCGAGGACCTGCCGCGGCGCAGGCAACGCCTTCTCCGGACGGTCGGCCATGTCACCAAAAAACCAATATCATCTCATTTTCAATGGTGGTGAGTGGTATTCCACGTCGCATTGTCATTTCAGTCGAGGTTGTTGAATCGCATTGTGGGTTGTAGGTCCTCCCTTGAGTCGTATTAATCTGGCGATATATGTCTCCACTATCGCACTGCCTGATAGCGCCATAAGCTCAGTACGACGTACATAATCATCCAATATCAACCCTTACGTAATATCTTACACAATGCTTTGTTCAAACGTTTGATTTTACACTTTTTATGTACATAAATGACTGTTCTCTAAGCATTTGACAGTTTTACACCCACTCTCTGGGGTTCCGCAGAACATCCACCAGACGCTGCTCCCGGCTCTTGGGCGCGGGCTCATACATGTACTTCCAGCTCGCCGTCAACGGCAGACTCATCAGGATACTCTCAACGCGGGGACCGGGGGTATTGAGACCAAACGATGTGCCGCGGTCGTGCACCAGATTAAACTCGACGTAGCGGCCACGGCGGATCTGCTGCCACTCCTTTTCGGCTTCGGTGAAGGGCAGGTCCTTTCTGCGGGCCATGATGGGTGTATAAGACGGCAAGAAGGCTTTGAGGCCGTCCTGCACAAAGGCAAAGAGGCTCTCCTTATCGGTAGGGCCCTCGCCGGGAGTACCGCCCGAGTTCTCGTCGAGGTCGTCAAAGAAGATGCCGCCGATACCGCGGCTCTCGAGACGGTGCTTATTGTAGAAGTACTCGTCGCACCACTTCTTGAAACGGGGCCAGTAGCTCTTGGAGTGCCGGTCACAGACATCCTTCAGCGTCTTGTGGAAGTGGATAGCGTCCTCGTCAAAGAGGTAGCTAGGCGTCAGGTCGGCGCCGCCACCAAACCACCACGCACCCGTACCGTCTTCTCCAGAGGGAGTGCCGTCGGGGTTGGCCGTCTCAAAGTAGCGGTAGTTCAAGTGGACTGTCGGTGCCATGGGGTTGCGCGGGTGCACGACGAGACTCAGGCCAGCCGCAAAGAACTCGAGCGACTCGGGGAGGTCAGCTTCACTTCCGCTGCCGCCCAGGTTGCGGTGGTTCGCGCGCATCCGCAGAATGCCGGCCTTGGGCAGCTTGCCGTAGACGACACTGACACCGACACCGGCCTTTTCGAACACGACACCGTCCTGCAGCACACAGGTAATGCCGCCGCCACCCTCCTTGCGCTGCCACTCGTCTTGGCGGAACGTGCGAGCAGGGCGGTCGCCGTTGCCCTCGACGGCGCCTCCAACCGTCGCCACGCCGCCGCCATTCTCAATCTCGGCGAGGCCCTTGATGATGGCCTGCTGCTGCTCCTTGATAAATTTTTCCATGCGCAGGCGCATGGGCGACTGTTCGGTGATGTTGCCGTTGGCGTCGCGGCGGGTCTGCTCGTCACGCTCGGCCAGGGTCGGCGAGTCGCAGCGGATGGGTTCCTCGATGGCCTTCACGAGACTTAGCTAGGCAGATTGGGTTTAGCTGTAGGAGAGCAGACTCACCATATTGTAGGCAAACAGGCCGCCGCCAATGGCTAGGCCAGCTGCTGCGACGGCAATCGAGGTCGTTGGTGAGATAGTCGACGCAAACGAAGAAGTCGACGAAGAGAATGCTCGCCGGGTCGTGGACGCGAAAAAGGTTGAGAATGGGCCTCGTTTCGAGCTTGCAGTCGCAGAGGTGAATCGTGCAGCAGAGTGTCTGCCCTGCGCAGCAAGACGCAGCGCATGCCGTGACGCCGCCATGATCAGTCTTTATACGAGGATATCCTCGATGCCCCCGATGGTAAAAAAGAACAGGCGATGTCTTTAGGAAAGAGCCCTGACAAAGAATGGCGAGACCCGACTGGCCAATGCCTGGGACGGCCAACAGAGGTGGGCAGAGAAAACGAACGATAGTGTCGTCACCGGTGGCAGGTGCGTCCACTTTTTGTCAATTCCGAGCTGATTTCGTCTCTCAAAAAAAGCAGAGAAAAGATGCTGTCTTCTCTCGTCTTTCTCCAAAGCTTATTCGTCACCGAAGAAGCTTGAATTGACAGAAGAAGAAAAAGGGAGAGAGACGCAAAAGGAGAACGGGCCAGATCCTCAAAGGCGATTCTGTTGCTTTATGCCGTCTGCTGAGGATCGGGTGTTTTGGCAACAAACAGTGAGCCAAAGGAATCAGATGAGCCAGAGGATCCCCAGAGTAGGAAAAGTCGAGCTCTGGCCTGTCATTTGCCAATGGTCGTTGAGACGTTCCCCTTTCTGGCTTCTTAGGTCGTGTTGGTGGTCGGGGGCCGGCGCGGCGGCGTCTTAATGCCGTTATCTCTTAGATGCATAACATGTGACGTCTGCTTTTATGTCTTTAAACAGTCACATCTTAACAGACACAGACGCGTAACGGCCTAATAAGCTCAATTAGCTGCGTGAAAGAACGAGGCTTGGCCCCAGAGAGGATCCCGTCATGGCTGCATCCCTGCAGGCACAGGCACACTGCATTCTCTCGAGCCTCCTTGGCCAGTCACGATTGTGGGTTTCTGGCCGGCCAAAGACTCATTCTGTCGATGGCATTGAGGCCTTCTGGCAGACTGCATGTATCGCTTGCAAATACATCTTGACGTGAAATGAGTCTACTGGACCATTTGTCACCGGACGAGGAATGTCGACGCTCTGTGCTGCTGACCAAATGACCAAAGCGGTGGTCGCACAGAGAGAGCTGGCTTCGTCCTCTTCGTCTTCGATGGGATTCTCGGGAGTCGAACTAAGGTAGATTGGGTCACGTGTAACTCTAATCAACCAATAGCAGGCCGCAAGCGGGCACCTGGCTGCTGTGTTTGGTACTGGATAAGAGCCACTCTCGACTGCAGTAGGCAGCCTTAGAGATGGCGTTTGCAGCCACTTGGAGATGTCGTCGCCAGAGCCGCTTCTCGCGCAAAGCCAGTCGCCAGTCGCCAGTCGCCAGTAGCCACTGAGGAATGCAGACTTAAAACGAGGCGAACGTACGGAGTATTAATTAATACGTCGTAGAGAGGGAGAAAAAGATATGGAAACACAGCAACACGACATGCTCTGTAATGCTCCTGCCGCGCCGTCGCCCCCTCGCCCCCGCTAAATTGACTGATTGCACCTTCCTGCGGCCAGCGCGTATGCTCGCTATCACCGCCCGCGCCTTCCCCCAGCCCAGTTGGTCCCAGTGGTCACCCTCGCACCTTCCCCCGCTTCTCACCCACTGTGATTAGGGATTAGGCTGCCAACTCGTCATCCTCCCTGTATCACCTGGCCCACACCCGCCGTTTCCCGCCCTTTTGGCTCTACAGGCGAGAAAGAGAAGGAGAGGCACCGCCGCCTGCCGTCCAAAACCGAGTCATCTTGGCTCTCTTTCTTTCCTCTCCTCTCCTTTCCTTCTTCTTCTCTCATTTTCTTTCTTTTCTTTCTTTATTTCTTGTCCTCTCACATCGTTTTTATCATCAACATCAACCGACCTGCGTTTTCGTCGTCGCTTTCTTCAAACACGCATTACCCTCCTCCCTGCGACCTGCACACCTTTAAATACCTGAGGACCCCCCACTTTCGCTGCCTATCTCGTCATCTCTCCCGCCTTCTATCCAGCGCCGCATTTCTCCTTCCTACAACCTCCATCATCACCAACAACAACCGCTTCAATACCGCCAAAATTTCCGAAAAACAGCAACCGTCAGCCGTCAAGATGCGGTCCAAGTTCAAGGACGAGCACCCCTTTGAGAAGCGCAAGGCCGAGGCCGAACGCATCCGCCAGAAGTACACCGATCGCATTCCCGTATGTCGTCTCCATCCCCCATTTCAGTCTGCCATCACCATCATCGTGCACCTAGGCACTAACGTCCTCCAGGTTATCTGCGAGAAGATCGAAAAGAGCGAGATTGCGACCATCGACAAGAAGAAGTACCTCGTGCCCGCAGACCTCACCGTCGGCCAGTTCGTCTATGTTATTCGCAAGCGCATCAAGCTGGCCCCCGAAAAGGCCATCTTCATCTTTGTTGACGAGACCCTGCCGCCCACGGCTGCGCTGATGTCCAGCATCTACGAAGAGCACAAGGATGAGGATGGGTGCGTGCCCCTCTTTGAACAAAAGCAATCGTTAAACAATTACAATGTCCCCTACTAACATCTCCAGATTCCTCTACATCCAGTACTCGGGCGAGAACACGTTCGGCGAGGAGGCTTGAGCAGGATACCACCAGCTTTGTCTTGTTTTTTGTTTCTGATCTTGTGATGTTCTGATCTCCTTTCTATCGCAACGAACGGCTTGACCTGGGTTTCAGTTCTGTTGATCGTCGATGATTTTGTATTCTCGATCAGTCCTCGTTCCCTCTCTCTTTTTACTCTTATTAACTTGCTATGCTATTGTTATGACGAAGGGGCGTTGTCGCTTAACAGGCCGCATCGTCACCTCTGGCGTTGGGAAATCGAAGGGTTTAACACGTTTTCTTTTACAATCTTTTACATTCTTTTACTATTATTCTCTCTCTCTCTCTCTCTCTTCTCGTCCACGGTGATTGTGTTTGTCGTGTTTCTATGTCTTGACTGTTTCTTCGAGATAACCTCACTCCCTGGCCAGCTTAGACAACAATATCCAAGCTCGAGGTCAGGCTGAAGACAACTGTTCGGCAACTTGCTCAAAAGCTTCGTCAAAATTTGCTCTTCTCACCGCTGTTGACACCGCTGCTGACACCGCTGCCTCAGAGCTCGGTAGGAAGAGGCTACACCGCCAAGTAAGAGCTGTGGATGCCAGCCTTTCTTTTTTGCTCCAGTATTTTTTTCTGCACTATTGCCACGTAGCTAGGCCTCTGCCTTGTCTATTCATGCATTCATGCATGGGCCTGCTTCCATTCAGCCTTGTCAAAGTCACGGCAGCCTAGTATTTTGAGGCTCGCGTTTGGTGACCTTTTCCTGAGTTTCATTGCAGAGTATGTGAATGAAACAGCTGTCTGTTTCTACTCAGCTTTCCATCACTTCCTACACATAGGAACGAGCCTCACCTTATCATCAAACAAAAGCCTTGGCCCTCTTTGTCTGTATCGGTTTATCTCTTTTGCACCTTGCCCCGTGACATCTTCAAAAACCCATGACCTTTCAGGCACGATACGAGCAGCTACGTGCACTTCTGTCTTTGTGCGCCTTCACTTTCAGCCACCGAATAGAGTCACGTGTTGGGACAGCTCAATACAGGCAAGAGGTGGCAAAGGTGAAACAAGCAGCTCCCAGCTTCTACTGAAGTGGGACTTTATGAACTGCCAAAGTTAGCGCGGCAGCCTTGCCACCAGGATGCATTCAAGTTTGCGAGGACGACTGGAAGACGCCTTTTCACCTGTGTTTTAAATGGTTGGATAGGTACTTTCTTGTTTCACGAAAAACTTATATGAGGATCCTTATTTCGTTTATTTCGTTGAATACTTCCGTTGCTATTATTTACAATGATTCATATTCTCTATTTTCCTGCGACATTTCAAATTCATATACATCCACAAAAATCACGACTGACAAAAATCTTCTAGTTCATCTCGACAAAACTCGCTCTGTTTGAATTAGTTAAGAGTATCAAGTGTGCTCAAATCCCCATCATATAGCCTCGAAAAAGCAAAAGTAGACTGCAGTTTACCACGATAAGCGAGAAAAGAAAAGTCCCCTTTCCAAGAAACAAGACCGCAAGCAGAAAAAAAATCAGATTCAGACTCCCCCGTGAAAGAGAATTGCGCAGGAAGCAAACTTAAGAGATAAACTGATAAGATGAGTAAAATAGAGAATGTGAGTGATAAAAGCAATGAGAGCATAGTATGATAGAGCAAACGGCGAGCGGCAAATATAGGCCATGAAACCCAGAAAAGTAAACACAAGCAAAAAGCTTTAGGGTCGAATAAAGCGAGAACAAAGTACAGTAATATAAAATGCAAAGACCTCCTCCTTCCTATCCAACCCAATCGAAAAAATGGAACAAGGTAGGAGGCCGGACGCGAAGTAGCAGGACGAATTAAAAAGCAAACGAAACAAACAAAAGGGAAAAAGAAGCATTCATGCAAAACCCACCCGAAAAATTCCCATAAAATAAATGGCGATGAAGAGAAGAAGAAAAGATACACCGACGCCGAACCTTTTTGATCCCGCCATCATCTGCAGCGCGAAAGAAAAGTTATGGGGACAACGAAAAAAGATCTCGAGCGAGAAAAGGCAAGCAGACAAAACAAAGAACACAAACACAAAAACAAAACAGAACAGAAAGGGTAAAAATGAGAACGAGGCCATGCAAGGCAGAAGCATGTAACAAAATACAACCTGCAGTCCTGATGAAAAGTCCCGGGAGTGGTAACAAGAAGAACCGCAAAACACAAATACACAAATACACAACATCCCAGCACTATAGCGTACACACAAGGCCACCCCTTCACCAGCGCAAGGCACCCTATGACGCATTGACCTTTTGCTTCTTCTGCATCCGGGGTGTTGGCGGCTTGGCCTTGCCCTGGAGACCGTTGACTTGCGGGTTGCTGGCGGGCGTGGGTGCCGATGTTGGGCCGCCGTTCGTGTCGTCCTCCGTCTTCACGCCCGAGGGACGTCTCCGCTTCGTGCCTGCAGGCGAGGTGTTGGCGCTGGGTCCATTGGAGTTGGTGGCGCCTTGCTGGCTTTGAGAGGGGTGCATAGCGGGCGCCTGCATCGTGCCGGTGGCGGGGCTACCGACAACATGGGGTGATCCGGGTGGCGGAAGGTTGGCGACGTGTGGGCTGGCGCCCATGGGGAACTGGCCCATGCCCGGTGTCCGCGGGCCACCCTGTTGCTGTTGTTGCTGCTGCAGAGCAGCAGCCTGACCGTTGATGTTGCCGTTGTTGGCGGTGCCATGGATGACGTTGGAGACGTATTGGTCGAGAGTGCTGAATGCCGTCAAGCTCGGGTTCTCGTGGCTGTAGCTGAAGAGCGGCGTCATATGTCCCATGACTTCGACGACCTAACATAACACGCGTTAGTCAGAGTGGCTCTCATGGTTCTGATGGTCCGTTGTGTTGCTGTACATGTCGGAGGACTCGTTGGCAGTCTTAGTGCAACTTACCTCGAGGAACTGGTTGACGGCTTCGGTAATACCGACACTCTCCTTGATGCTCGAGTGCGGGAGTTGCAAGTCCGGCGGGATGCTCTGGGGCGACTTCATCTGCTTGACCTTGCCCTTCTTGCTCAACTCCGGGGACTGCTTGCTGTCGCCCAGGTTCATGCTCCGCCACTCCTTGATCCACTTGTGGCCCGGCTGCGCGGCCTGGATGACCATCTTGCGCGGCAAAAACTCCTCGTGCTCGTCACAGCTGAACTCGAACAGCTCAAACTTTTGCTCGGCGTCAAACTGCACACGCACCGAGCCGCTCGAGACGACATGCGAGCCGCTGGTGAACCACTGCACGAAGCTGGCCTTGCTGTTTTCGACAAAGAAGCGGTCGCTCTGGATGGGCTTCTCGGTAAAACCTTTGTCCATCACAAACTGCATCTTCTTGACGCCGCTCTCAAAGTAGGTGTGGAAGTACCGCGCGAGGGCCGAGCAGGGGATCTCGTACTGCTTGTTGGTCTTTTCCTCGCCGTCGACAATGTGGATCGAATGGCGGAAGACGCCGAGGGGCGAGAAGAAGCGGTTGACAAACTCGACCCAATATGCGACGTCCTCTTTGCCCTTGGAGCCCGGGAAGGAGCCCAGAGCTTCGCTGAACTGCGTTAACCGCAGCAGACACTGCATCCGGAGCGGCTCGCGCTTCTGGTGCTGGAGAGCGGCGTTGGCGGCGGCCTGCATCTGCGCCTGCTGCAGCGCAAGCGGGTTCTGCTGCATCATGTGGTGCTGCATTTGTGCTTGCATCTGAGGCGTAATGTGCTGGGGAATATGTTGCTGCATCTGTCCGGGCTGTTGCGGGCCGCCAGGTCCCTGCTGCTGGCCGGGCTGGCCGGGTTGGCCGCCCATCTGTGGAGGTATCTGGACCTGCATACCCTGGGGACCGCCGGCAGAGCCGGGCGGCGGGCCACCGGGCTGCTGACCTTGCTGCTGAGGTGTTTGCGGCTGGCCAGGCTGGCCTGGCTGGCCTGGGATACCGCCCTGCTGTTGCTGCTGGCCCGGTTGGCCCGGCTGACCGGGCTGGCCGGGCTGACCACCAGGACCGCCGCCCTGTTGTGCTGCCTGCTGTGCCTGTTGGGCCTGTTGCGCTTGCTGTGCCTGCTGGACCTGCTGAGCCTGTTGCTGGGCTTGCTGTTGTGCTTGCTGCTGGGCCTGCTGGTGAGCCTGCTGCTGCTGCTGCTGGTGTGCTTGTTGCTGGGCGTGTTGTGCTTGAGCTTGCTGGACTTGCTGGGCCTGCTGCTGCGCCGTGGCAAGGGCCTGGGCTTGCTGCGCTTGCTGGGCCTGTTGAGCCTGCTGGGCCTGCTGCTGCTGCTGGGCTTGCTGATGCGCCTGCATGGCGGCGAGCTGTGCCTGCTGAACCTGGAGGTGATTTGGGTTGTGTGCTTGGTTGTTGAGCTGGTGTTGCGAAATGGCGTTCTGCTGAGCAATCATGGCCTGGGTGCGCGGATCTTGAGCGCCGCCCTGCTGGCCCATCCGTCTCTGGAGCGCGGCAATCTGGCTGGCCTGCATCATGCTAGGGTTGTACATGCCCGGGTGCTGTTGCATAATCATCTGCTGTGTGTGGCGCTGTTGCTGTTGCTGCTGTTGCAGCTGCTGGAGTCTTTGTTGTTGTAGCTGAGCTTGAAGCTGCGGGTTATTGGCCACTAGATACGTTGGGATACGTTAGTAAATGATGTATGCTCAGAAAGATATTAATGGAGGGGGGGGAGAGAGAAAAGACAACGTACTCGCCATGTGACTTATTTGCTGCTGTTGGAACAACATCGCTTGCTGTTGGGGGCTCATGTGCTGGATACCGTGACCACCGGGACCGTTAATGCCTGGCGGCATACCTGCAGCCATCATTGCGGTCGGGTTGATGTGCGGTCCTCCTGGGCCCGAAACGCCCATCTGCGCAGCGAGGTGTTGGGGGATGGCGCCGGGTTGGCCGGGCTGACTCGGGTTATGAGCCATGCCAGGGGCGAGGCCGGGATGTCCCTGGGGCACGCCGGGATGCTGTTGCATCGCGCCCGGGTGTGGTGAAAAGGCAGGTCCCATGCTCGCCATCTTTGCTGTGTACTAGAAAACGCGCGCGCGGGCCTAAATCGAATCGTCCCCAAAACGGTCGAAAGGCGGCGAGAGCAATGCGGCGAGTGAGATGGCCGCTTTGAAAAGAAAGAAATGGCAGGTGTGACGATTGCGATGCAGCACGCGCAGAGTCGGACTTATCGCATGCGAGGTAAGCGCTACGCGGAGGAGAAGGGCTCGTAAGGGGGTCGAGGAGATATGGATGGAATCGTCGGTGGGTAAAGAGAGTAGGAGGAGTCGGGAGAATGGATCGAATTCGTTGGCAACACCTGAAAAGCGCAATGTACGCCGGTGGGAGATGAAGAAAAGAGACGAGAGTAGAGTTTGGAGATGGATGGAGAAAGACGAATGGGGGCGAAAGAATGGCTGGCAGATGGATCCGGTTCGTGTCGTGGGAAGCCCGATTTCAGTCCAGTTCAGTTCTGTTGAATCGCGGCTTTGCCAGCAGCATTCGTTCGCTAAAAATCCAGGAAGGGGGTCCTTTCCGCAGTTATCGCGGAAAAGGGCGTCGTTCGTCTTTGGGTCGGTATTGTCGTCGCAGGAAGGCTGTATTATTCTGCGAATAAATGCGAATAAATGCGAAATAAAGAATGAACGTGGCGACAAGATCCGAAAAGAAAAGAAAAATTGCAGCCAAAGCGCGCCACAGTGCAGGTGGTTGTTGGCGGGATTCGAAACGTGAGAAACGGGAAACGGGGGGGAGAAAAGAGGAAAGGTACTCCGTAGGGGTCGAAGAGCTAGAAAAAGGTAGAAAAGGAGGAGCGCGACAACCTAATCGGTAGGGAACGGTGCCAGGAAATAGAGAGAGAGCAGAAGAGAAATTGTTGCAGGGGAGGCAGAAGCGGCAAGGCCGTTTACTCTTTTTCTTTTCTCTTCTTTCCTCTCCTTGTCTTTTTATCAAAATTTGCTGAGAGGTGCAAATAATGAAGCAAGAAAGCGACCGTCCTAGATCCCGCGAGAGAGAAGAAGAAAACGTGCGACAGAAGAAGAAGACAACCAAGTCAGCGAAGGGGATGCAAGGGGAAGGGCGGAGCTGAGAGAGAGGAAGAGAGAGATAGAAGGGAATAAGCGTGTGAGTGTGGGCGAAGCGAGGAGAAAGTCGTCGGGAAAAGGCGATGATCGTCCGCGAAAGAAGGCCTCAGGGCGTAAGACCGAAGTTTAGCAGGAGACTTTAGACACTGTGAAAGAGTTGAAAAGAGCTGAAAAGAAGCCTATTGGAGGGGTAATTAGGGGGAATGAGTGGAGGGAAAAGAGGCGACCAGGCGAAGGAAACGGCGGGAACTTGGGAAGACGGGGGTCTGTGAGTGGAAGGGAAGCGCGAGAGAGAGCGAAAGAGAACGGGGGAGAAAGAGATGCGAGAGACAGTGCGAGACCCAGAGAGATGCAGAGAGTCTGGAGACAGCGAAGCCAGGCCCAAAGTTGCCTAGGAAATTTGATGGCGCAAAAAATAACAGCGATGATTCGGGTACGGAGTATGGGGGACCCGACCAGCGGCCACTAACAGAATGCAGCAAGGGTGGCACCTGCGGGAGATAGTCGACAGCGTCGTTTGGAGGCGGGAACAGAAGAAGGATGCACATTAACAGGGAGCGAAAGGGAATCATAAAAATAATAAGAGGTCGAAAAGACCAAAAGTGAGGCTGGGGAAGAGGGGAGGAAAGGGGGGAAGGAGGGAATTGGAGTGGAAGTAGAAAACTTTTCACCCTCCTGGTGCAACAGCTTTTGGGGAGGCAAAAAGGGAAGTCGACAATGGGAGCCAGTGGCAGTATCTTACGAGGAAGGAACAACGGTGCGCGAGCACGTTACTGAGCTCAGTTTATGTTGGCCGTTTCCTTTTTCAAAGTGTTTGGATTTACTAGTTTGGGTATTCAACGGAAGGCACGAGTAGGGTTCTGAACAGATTCCATGCAATATCTACTATTCAACGGAAAGAGAGGCAAACAGAGATGAGTCGCACTGCACCGGAAGCTACGATGGTGCGAATAGCGAAAAATATGGGTAGCACCAGTACTCCGTAGTTCGTATGGGGAAAGACAAGAGCGAGCAACGGCGGCGGCAGGCGGGATCCACTAGAGCTCAAGGAAGGTGCAATCGGCGAGCAGGGCAAAAGAGCACCGGAACAGGGAAGGGGGGGTGCAGAGATCCGCGACAAACAGTTGCGAGAGCCTTGTTTCTAACAGACGAGAACCAGAGAAGAGAAGAACAAAAAAGAAAAGGCCAAAAAGTTTACTGTGTAAAATGAGAGATCAGGCGAATACGGAAGAACATAAAAGCGACGACACGTTGTGAGAGTATGAAGGACTTGGACAAAAAGAGAAAGAATTTGCGAGCACGAGACGAGAGAAGGTGCGAACTGGGGATTTGAAAGGGGTGGAGATACAGAGGCAGGAGCGACCGTACTCGCAGCTCGCATTCGGCGTCTCGATGAGTTCAGAGAAGCTGTGAGATAATACGTCGTAATTCTCAGTCTACTCAGTACGGCAGCTCTGCTGACGGCCGGTCTAGAAGGAACGGGAAATGAACACACTCTGGGAGACAGTCGTAGCGTGGACACGAGGGTCGCGTTTGCGTTGCAACTCTGTGAAATGTTTTATTCTGTGCGATGCAGACGCGTTTGCTCTGGGTAGGGAAGGACCTCGCGGGGGTCAAGAGATCTTGAAGCAGGTGCATCTATTTGCACGGTACGAACTACGACGGACCTGCTGCCTTTTCGCAAACTAGCTCTTTCCTTCTGCTATTGCTCCCATCTTACCTCATCTTTCCTCGATACTGTGTAAAACTTGCAACCTACCACTTATCTGACAGCACAATCAGTTGTGCATTCACATCAAAGACTGTCACTCACCACTTCCTCAATTCAAGCACGTCGTCAACGAAACAAAAGGACTGACGCGGTGGCTGGGAAGAGGCGTGTTGAGCGTGTTGGGCCCTGCAGACTGCAATCGAGCGGCCCGACGCTTCAAGCCAAAGTCAATGGGCCAGACCAGGCCAGGAGAAGTGGGGCCTTTTTGAGCGGCACCCGGCAATTAGTTTTTCCACCACGTAGCTAAGTCTGCCAGTCGACGCGCCAAATGCAGAATGGCTAAAGAAAGGCGGTCAGAGGCGGCATAAAGAAGGTCCAGAGCCTAGTGTGGAGCAGAACCCAAAAATTTTGGGCTCGAGACGATAGCTATAAATTTTTTCTGCATTCCCCCAAATCTGCACGTCTTCTCTTCTCTTCCTCCTACTTTTTTCTTCACCAACAACAACCACCAGAGCTCGACAAGAGCTGCACGCTCAACCACAAAACAAACGCGCATCGCAGCAGACGAGCTGTCTACTGCATTTGTTAAACGTTTGTTTGTTTTCGTCGGTTTCATTAATGCGTGCAGCTCGTCGGCTCTGGTTCTATCCCAAATCGTGAGTTTTTTCGTCCTTCGTTTTTCTTTTCTCGCTTTCTACTTTTCTTTCCCTCCTTCGATCGCACGTCGCATCTTGCACCACCCCCTGCCTCCCCTCCGGCCATGATGACAACCCAAACACATGTCTTCTTTTCCCAACAGAATCGCCCATGATTGAAAGCTTGCTCTGTTTTCGGGCTCGTTCCTACGGGGGCGCAGCTTGTTACGTGCCAGTATTGTTACGTCTGAGCCGCCTTCCAGCACAGCACAGCACTTTTCGAGATGCCATTTTCCATGACAAAAGTGAACCTTGCTGACAAAACAAAGACGCCATGTCTGGTGAACAGCAACAACAGTATTTCTTTTCCTTCCACGGCCGGCCGTGAAGACGAGGATGGTCTGCCAGATCATTGCCTGGCCGACTGTCCTCGTATGAAACAATAGGTTAGTCTACACTTGAACGCGCACGACAGCACACACGCATACGCACACAAACACCTCGACAACACAAACATCGCCGGTTCTTTATGATGAAACATATTCCTAATTCGCAGTTTCCACTCGAGTATCCGTCCAAGTAGATGAGCCAAAAATCTGCTGGGTACACGTGAGAGCAAAGCAATCTTCCTTGGATGTCTGATAAAGAACCAACCATATTCTTCGTTTTTACAACAACGTGCTGCTTTCTACAATGTTTTGACTCTTTGAGAATATCCTGCTAACAAACGGCAAAGACTTCTCTTTTTTCAAGAAACGCGTAATACGATACGACGATAAGACGACGATATGATATACAGATATGATATACAAGAGATGGACAGGGACTGTCGACGTGCGTAGCCACCTCTTGACTTTGGATAGAACGCGTAGTGAAATACAATAAGTTTTTTTTTTTTTTTTTTTTTGGTGCAAAAACCCCAACTTCCAAACACTTGTCATCCGTGTTTATGTAAATGCAAATATGACTTCGTAGATGTCCATGACTAACTAAACAAAACACACTTAACACCAAACACCGTAACCCAGATACACCCGTAGATGGATACATGTAATGTCGTCGGTTGTAGGATACTGTACATGAGATGTCAAAAGATAGAGGCGATGTACATCAGATCAAGAGCAACTCTACCAACACCGCTTGCTGCTGTTGCCGCTACTGCCTTCGTCGAAACAGACCCCAGGCTCCCTAGGCCACACTGAGCCCTTGCCTCGAGAAGGAGTTGCCGCCCGGCGGTGGGAGTAGAGGCACTCCTCCGCCAGCGCTGCCGACCGTGAGAGCTTGGCCTCTCTTCACCCTCCCGCCGACCATGCCTCGCCGGTTCCGTCCAGTGCGTCCACGGCCGAGCCAGTTGAGTTTGAGCAGTCGGCTCAGCTCCTCCACGCGTCGGTTGCCTTCGTCGCCGTCCGAGTTGGCGTTTGTGTTGTTTGTGCTGTCACCTGCCACACCCACGCCCGCCAACACGCTCATGCATTGCAGCATCCGCCCGACCATCTCCGTGACTTGCTTGCTGTCCTCGACATTCTGTTCGCGAACACTCCCCAGTAAAGACACGCCGCCGCTCGAAGAAGCGGCGGGACCGCCGTTGCTGGTGGCGGCCGTTGCTGTCGTGGGGGCACCGCCACTCACCGATGACGAAAAGGACGGCCGGGGCTCGTTGCTGCTCGCAAAAGAAACATTGCTAATGGCGCGGGAACGGTTGCCGCTGGCCGAGGCAGAGTCGTTGCCGCTACCATTGCCTCCGCCGTTGTTGTTGAGCGTTGTCGCACTCGAGTTGAAGCTCGTGCTGGGGTCAAGACTCACAGCCGTTCCAGGACGGTCGGCCGCCGTGCCTGGCGAGGTCGAGTACTGCTGTTGCTGCTGCTGGAAATTGCTGCCGAAACTGCCGTAACTGTGGGTAGCGGTCGTCAAAGAGGAGTTTGAGCGGCCCGGACGCTGCTGGATCGGGATGGGTTTGGAGCCACCGCTAGTCATACCACCACCACCGACCCCGCCACTGACGGAACTGCCACTGCTCATCATCATTGACGTGGGCGACGCCCGCACCATGGCCATACTGGCGAGCGACTGCGGCAAGAACTCGAGCGAAAGACGTGAGAAGATGGGTTTGAGCGTATCGTAGCGGGGCAATATAACAGTGTCTCGGTAGGAGGCGAGCACAAGACGGCGGACATCGAGTACGGCCGAGACGGGCGCGACGGCAGGTGAAGCAGAAGTTGTCGTCGACGGAGCCGCCGTTACGCCACCCCAAAAGTCACGCGCCTGCTCGGGCGTCAGCAGCGTCCCCGTGCCGGCAAATTCGAGATCGAGGGGCAAGAACACAGCCTGCATGTAGGGCAGGATGCTCGTAAATGTAAAGAGCCAGAGCTCGACCAGCGCCGGGATCAAGCGGTCTTCGGGAGTCTTGCGCAGCGTGCGGTCGAGCGACGCGAAGCCCATGGTCAGCAGGTCTCGCAGGTCTTCCAGAATAATGTTGGGCGACCGGCGCTGGATGCAGTACTGGATGTGCATGACGACAACACGGTTGAGCAGCTCGACCGGAATGCGCAGGTCTTCGCCTTCAAAGATGACTTGCAGCTTGGCCTTGAGGTAGGGCCAAGCGTCGTCATAGCTCAGGTTGCTCGATCCATACTTGGCGGCGTCGACGGCCGAGTCGGCCAGCAGACCAGCACCGCCAGAGCCAAAACTACCGGGGCCGGGCCAGACGTCTCCCTGGACACTGCCAGCGCCACCACCCATACCACCGAGTTCGATACTGGCGCTCCGAACATAGTCGCCGTTGCCGGCGCCGCCCATAATGTTGACGGCACTGGCTGTAGCCGCAGCTGCAGCCGCCGCGGCTGCCTTGTCCTCTTTGTCCTTCTTCTTGTCACGCAACACCCGTGCGCCGTGCCGCAGGTCCAGACCGCTCATGCTTTTGAACGTCGTGGACGCCGGGCCGGGACTGTTGGGCGGCAGACTGAAATTGTAGAGACTGCGGGGCGCATTGGGATCCGTAGGCCGAGAATTGCTGGCAGCCGACGACAGGGGCAGATGGAAGTCATCCTTGTCTTTGAGCTTGTGCTTCTGGCGAGACAGGAAATGGTGCTTCTTCTCCTTGCCCTCTTTGCCCTCTTTGCCTTCTTTGCCGCTACTGCCGATATTGAGTTGCGTGAGAGGCTCTTTTTCGATAAACGACGGTGCAACGCCGGTTTGTGTGTTTGTGAGGCCAAGATTGAGGCCTCCACTGCTGCCTCCGACACCTTGACCACCGAGTGCTGCAGTGCTGCCCGTGCCTACGAGACCTAGTCCGATGTTGCTGTCGGTCGCTCGAATGGTGGCCGCCGATGAGTTCCCCAACGTGTAAAAGGACGACTGGCTGGACGAGTCGAGGCTGGTTGTGGAGAAATTGGCCCTCTGTAGCGAGGCTAGAGCGGACGAAATGCCCATCTTGCTGGGGCTTGGCAATGGTTTCTCTTTGGCGTCGCTCCTTGTCGAGATTTTGCCGGGCCGCGAGAAGAGCTTGACCTTGGACTTCTCGGCCTTTTTCTCGGGCACGGGCGGCGGCGGTGGAGGAGGCGGGAGTGGTGCGTTTTGGGCTTGTGTTTGTGAATGTGACTGTGACTGTTGTGGTTGTTTCGGGGAGTTGGGCGACGCCATCTTGGGCGAAGGGGGTGCACCGGACCGTGAAAAGACGACACTCGCAGCTGTCTGCGCGGCGGATGTGTGGCTGCCCAGCAGGCCATTGTGGTACGTCTGGTTGCCGAAGCCGCTCTCACGGGGTGCACTGGCTTCCGTCAAGCTCAGAATCGGTGGTGCCAGAGGACCGCCGCTGCTGCGTTTGCTGTTGGCGGCAGCCGACGCGGTAGCAATGGCATCGTAGGACTCGCCCGGTGCAGGCACGGTCTGTGACCGTTGCCGGGAATGTTGAGGTAGATGCTGAGGTGGTCCCTGCTGGTGTGGCAAAGAGTGTTGCTGTTGTAGGGAAGGCGTCTGGTATTGGCCCTGATGGTGTTGTTGGTGTTGTTGGTGATGCTGTCCTTGGTGATGCTGTCCTTGGTGATGCTGCTGCTGCTGCTGCATCATTTGAGAATGCTGTGCCTGGTGCAGTTGCTGTTGTTGCTGCGGCGTCAGCTTGGCCGACCCTTGTCCGGATGACCCAACTTGGCCTGGCGATCCTTGCTTATGGTGTAGAACAGCCGCCTGTGCAGCAATCTGGCTTGCACTCATCTCACGGACGGCCTGGATGGGCGGCGTGTTGACGCCACCACCACCACCACCTCCTCCTCCTCCTCCTCCTCCATTCCCTCTAGATGACGGCCGTGGATTCTGTTGCTGGTGCTGGTGCTGGGCATTCATCACTTGCGACAGGCTGCCGCCGCCATTGGTCGAGGGCAGCGAGACGTCAAAGAGGCCGGCTGTCTGGGAGTGCCGGCGCGAGTGTGAGGGCTTGAAGGAGGAGATGGGGCTCGTGGGGCCTCCTGCCCCAGCTCCAGAAGACGACTTGTCGTTGGATGAAGGCAGAGTCAATGGAGATACCGCCCTTAAAGTCTCGCCGGCCGAGACGTTGAGTCCTGCTCCTCCTGCTCCTCCTGCACTTCCACCAGCTGCTGCCGTCGCTGCTGCCGTCGCTGCTACATTCTGTCGAGCGGCGGCGGCGGCGGCGACAGCGGCAGCCGTCACGGGTGTTGGCCGTGAGAAGTTGCTGTGTGCTGCCGGAGGGGTGTTTGTGTTCGGAGCATATTGTGTGGTCGGCGTGCTGACTGTGATGCCCGGTTGTTGTGTCTGCTGGGCGTGCTGCGTATTTAATGGAGGAGGTTGCTGCTGCTGCTGCTGATAGTGCATCGGCTGGCGCACTTTGTTGATGTTGAGCGGCGATGGCAGTGCCGACAGACGGTGGCCACTCGTGTTTGTGTTGTTGTTGTGGTTATCGTCAACGGAGAGGGAGGAATGGTTGGGATTGTTGGAGTTGTTGCTGGCTGCCGTTGCTGCCACGACAGCAGCCGACGGCGAAGTCGACATTGACGACGATGGCGACGGCGGCCGCAGCGGCGAAAAGCTTCCGGGGCCCCGGGGTGGCCGTGTGGGCTGCATTGTGGGACGGTGGTAGAGAGGAAGATGGTGATGACGTTGGTCAGGGGTCGTAGTCAGTCGAAAAGGAGGACGACGATTAGGTCGAGATGGAGACGGAGAATGTCAGATCCCAGCAGCTTCGGACGAGTCGGCGCGGCCACTCCCTCACATTGTGCGTCGCATCAGACTCTTTGATGGGAGTGGTACACCGCCAGCAGCGTTGATCGAAGAGGGGGGGTGGTCGAAGAAGAATTGAAATCGAGTTGGTGATGCTCGAGATTCGAGATATTGAAATAGTCAAACTTGGAGATCAATCGAGAGAGATGACAGTCGCCTTGGAGAGATAGAAGTAACCCGAAAGGAACAGAGGACAATCGAGAAGATGGTGCCAGACAGGGGAGTTGTGCCGATGAGGTCGTGGGGATGGATCGCAGTCGGGCGCAATCTGGACTCGATTTCTGGGCGTAGTTTGAAGTCTGGGGAAACTGCTTCTCCTTTCGTGATGCGGCTTGTCTTGTTTTGGAGTCTGTGTCTTGGAAGGTGCTCTTGGTACGGAGTGGTGCTGGTAGGACTGGCTTGTGAGGGAAGGTGCCTGAAAGAGAAGGTGCCTGGCTGAGAGACGAGCAGGCTCGCAAAGTGCCAGAGTCGCATAGCACAAGCATAATGTTGGCGCTGGCATGGCCCTGTTGGGTTGGTCTAGCACTAAACTGGCCTATGAGAGCGCTGCTTTCCGTGCGGCGCTGTGCTGTGTTTGTGTGTGGGTGGGGTCACGTCAGCAAAGGAGGGAGAGATATTTCAGGAGCAGCAGTGCGGGGCTCGCTGAGGAACGCTGAAGAACGCTGAAAACGCCCAAACTGCAAAACGCCCCTGCAATTTGCGTGTCGGGCAGTAACACTGCTGGTCGTGTGCAGGCAGAGAAGGAGCAAACAAGCTTCATTATGAGGAGGCACATCTCGTTTACAAATTTATGAGTTTTCAACGCACGGTATATTTGAGAATAGTGTATTTATTATCGACCATCTCTAGTATTTCTGCAGTATACTTTTTTGTTTTGGGGCTTGTAGGACATGCTTTTGACTGCTGATAATATTTATTGTTTTATAAATGGAAAAGGAAAAGGAAAAACAAAACGAAAAAAAAAGAAAGAAAACAAAACAAAATAAAATAAAAGAAAAGAAAAACAAAGAGGCAAAAAGACACGAAAATCAACATTGGGAAAACTCATCTGAGATTATAACCCTACATTATAACCACTGGCATCGTTCCAAAATACTCAGGTATAGTCAAATGACTGCCTCGTTATTTATTAGACTTATAAAACCATTTTCTATGGTGACAGAATCATGAGAAGACAGAGAGACACACGACACCTTCTCGACCACGACGATGGCAGACACGAATAGAACACGCAATGCTACTGTGGGCGGTAGAACAGTGAACAGTTACTACACAATGAACGGGCCCAAACAGGAAAACTACCAGACCACGAAAACAAGGTCGTGGCGGCTAGACGTATCGAAAGGCTCAAAAAGAATCAATGATACGTTCCAAAAGAAGACAGTACAGTCACAAGAGAGCAAGTACAAGAGAGCGAGCACAAGAGAGAAGCACAAGAGAGAAGCACAAGAGAGCAAACAAGAGACGGGATGCTTTATATTGGGCGGTACGATGGTGCACAGTTTTGTGTCGTCCAGTCGTCTCCGTATACGAGAAGTACCGCTGACCGAAACTAGACCAGCGAAACGGAGGACAAGGGTGGTTGGATGAAGAGGGAGGAGAGTATCGAGGTACAGAAATAAACAAGAGATTAAATGAGACCACAGAAACCAAAAGACTGGCAAGAAACGAGACGAAACTGGACTGTCAGCTGCCACAAGAGTTGTGTCAACGTACACACTTGTAGGCACGCATTTGTGGTCGTCTGTACGCGTCTGTACCCATCTGTACCCATCTGCACCCACCTGTACTCGCCTGTGTTATACGTGACGACTTCCATTTTGCTTCTCTCGTGGAGCAGAGGAGACAGACTTGGGCACATCCGGGACGTATATATGCCTCGATGGCTTGCTCATTGACTTTCTGTCTTTCTTGCACGTTTCTATTCTCATCTCGTATTATGTCTGTCACTTGAAAACACCATCACTCGTTTAAACACCATCGGCTGTCAAATACGTTCTTTTAGGACATCATTACTCGTTTCCTTCTGTTATCTTACCATTTATAAACCATATAAAGCTCTCTTCGGAACATACCCTGCCATCTCCAAAATGAAGCCCTTCTCTGCCTTCTCTGCCTCCTCTGTTGGTCTGTTCGCCACTGCGGCCTCTGCCCAGAGCTACACCACCATCATCCTCACCGAATCGGCCACGTCCACCACCACCATCGTTCTTCCGGCCTGGCCGACCACATGGACCGCTGGCACGACGGCCACGACGCCTACACTGACGCCGTACTCGGGCACCTCGACGAGCACGGCCACGGCGACGACGACGACGCCTGCGACGGTGCCATCGTCGGGCGCAGACTCGGCTTTGGTTTTTGATAGAGCAGCAGGCATGGGATCGATGGTGCTGTTTGTCATTCTCGGAATGGCCATCTAGGGTATGGCGGTACAATGCAACAGTCAATGACTGTGTGTGACGACGTCACTGTCTGACGGGACAACGAACAACAGCAGGTCAGACTCGCATAATGAAACGCATGTTGGGTAACGGCAAGACGGAGAGACAGTCGAGGCAGTTAGTAAAGATGTGCGGTACAGGAGAGTGGAGGGGAGAAGAGATGAAGAGTAATCTAGACAAAGCACAGCCATCACACCCATCGACGATGCAATTTTAATAACATCACTAAGCATGCAATCTTCCTATTGTTGAATCCTGTGTAATTTCTTGGTCGGACCATTTCTGTTCCGTTTGGTAATTATACCAGTTGTCAAGCACAAAATCCTAGACTATCCACCACATCTCGACCCTCCACACAGCCCTTTATTCCAAACATGTTCTTGTGCAGCTGCTGCCTCTACTCATTTCCTGGCGCCGTGTTTGCCGTTTTGTGCTCTGTGCAAGGTCTGCAAGTCCACAGAAACGCTTCAAAAGGCGCAAAATTATCGCGATGGAGAATGCCGTCCAACACGGCTGCATACCGACGGATACCGACGGGCCCCGGCAGGGCCTGCACTCCACGACAAGAGGAGAACAGTTGAGCACGTCGTCCTGTGTCGTCCTGTGCCGCCTAGTGTAGGTGGGATTTGTTGGACGTATGTGACGTGTACTTTGCTGATGTTGGACGTCGTTCTCGTCAGGCGGCATTTAGCAGAAATAGCTCAGTGTACCGCTTGCATGCCGGTCTTTATGAAGCACTTGTCCACTGTGTTGACCGCATTCTGTCGTGTTTACTCGACTCGGCGACCGGCACGACGACTGCCGGTCGTTTTGGCGCTGTACTTTGTCGTGGACCCGGCACGCCTTGTTGCCGCCACGTCACGCTGTCGTGTTTGCGATTCGAAGCCGCTCGTCATGGGAGATGGCCGTCGCCTATCTTTGAGTCGTCCGTCGTTCTTTCTTTTCCTTCTTCTTCCATCCTCCATCTCTTCAAGCCGCCGCTGAAACGGTCTCGCTCGCTGGCCCGTTGCCTGGTCCTTTGGGGAGGTTTTCCTGTTCTGTTAGCGTTCTGCCCGTACAGCCTGCCTGCTACGCACCCTTGACTCACCACGTCGTAAATAACCCGAATCATCAGGCTGCAGCTCGGACACACGGCGATGTCGTTGGACTCGTCCAGCAGATCCTCGAGGGCAATTTCAAAGCGGTCGCCGCAGGGGCACGGGTGGTGGAACAGCCCGCGCGCCGCGTCCCACGTCATGTCCTCAATCTCCACCTCGTCGTAGATGGCCAGCTCGTCGTCGTCGCTCATGGTAGGCAGTTGTCGTAAGGAAGCGTGGTTGTCGATTTGTGTTGAAGGTTGTGGTGGATGATTTTGTCGTTTTTGAAGAGTGATGTCGAGAAGGTGCGACTAATTTTTTGAACGAAAAATGCAGGAGAATACTCCGTACAGCGCCCGAGAGCCAACTTTTTACCATTTAGATGGGGCAAGTACAGTATGTGCGAAAAACAGTACAAGCACTGTAGACTAGACTGTATACGAGACCCACTTATATCGTGTAAGTCGGCCTCATAAAACCACACATCACAACATTTGCTTATTTTTTGATCGTATTTCTGTTTCTTCAACATCGTCTGTATTCCGAAAAAATATCCAAAGAAAAATTAAAGGTAGTAGATAGAGAATATAGGAGATAACAAGGCATTCCAAAACTCAACCTCCGATACTCAGTACATCCAAACACGACTGTATCCTACGTTTTCAAAGTACAACCTCCTCACACTACGGCTCAACTTTACTCTCACTTCTTCGACACTGCCGCCGCCAGCTGGCCGCTCACAAAGTTGGTGTCCGACACCAGTGTGTACCTGCTCAGGTTGATGTAGATGGTGCACTGGTGGGTGGACAGCTTGAACGACCAGGCGTTGCAGCCGCTGTTGCTGGCGCAGGTCTTGGCACAGTCCGTCGCCGAGCTCTCGGTCGACCACGAGTTCTCGCAACCGCCCCAGGGTTGGATCGAGGTGAAGCACTTGACGTTGAAGTTGACCGTGGCAGGGGTCGGGGGCCTGCCGTAGGAGCCGCCAGTGGAGCCCGTGACGGTGATCAGCTTGTTGGTGCAGGTGGGCAGGGTGACCGTCGTAGTAGTAAAGACAGTCAGGGCCTGCGACGTGGTGGTGGTCGTCGTCCTGGTGACGTCGGTCTCCAACAGAGTCGTGGTCGTCACAAGCTTGGTGACGAAAGTAGTGGTGGTCTGCGGCGTGTAGGTGGTGGTAGTCTTGGTGATCGTGGCCGTGACGGTGGGCGTGATGGTCGTGGTCTTGGTGGTGGTCGAGGCGGGAATCGTGACGGTCGTGGTCGGGGCCTTGATGCCGTAGCACGAGCAGGCGCGGGAGTAGCTGACCGAGTCGCCACAGGTGGCGGCGTAGGTGGGGACGGCGAAGGGGCATGTCGACGCTGGGTGGGTCGACGAGGGGGTGGAGGAGGGAGTGGACGAAGGAGTAGACGAGGGGGTAGACGAGGGAGTAGACGAGGGAGTGGACGAGGGAGTCGACGAGGGAGTCGACGAAGGGCTCGGCGAAGGGCTCGAAGAGGGGCTGCTGGAAGGTGTTGAAGACGGCACGCTCGAGGGCGACGACGGCTTGGACGAGGGAGAAGAGGAAGGAGAAAAAGAAGGAGATGAAGAGGGGCTCGACGAAGGGCTCGGCGTGGGAGGTGGGCTCGAGGGAGATGACGAGGGGCTCGACGACGGCTGCGGCGGCTTGCATCGGTTGCGGCTGCGCTTTACCACCTTGTGGGCTCCGTCGACATCACGGCGTTGCAGTGCAATGCCCGTCTCCACAACAGCAGCCGTGCGGGCATGCTCTTCGCGCTCCTTGAGGGCAAGGTCAATCGCGCGGCGGTCGAGGGGCTGGCCAGTGTACGCGGTGGCGGTGGTCTTGATAGTCTGGGTGGGGGTGAACTTGGTGCTCGTGACAACTTGGGTGGTGACGGTGACGGTGTTGGTCTGGGTCTTGGTCAGGGCCGTCACGGTGCTGGCCTCGACGTCGGTGTACTTGTTGGTGCCGAGCGTCACCGTGATGGTCGAGGTGGCCAGGGTCTTGGTAATGGGGGCGGCCGTCACAGTGTCCCAGGCGGTCACCGTACTGACGCGGGCCGTCTTGGTGATCTTGTTGCAGTCCATAAACGAGCTGCAGTCGGTCTGGGCGGCCGAGATGAGGGCAGCATCGCCGCGAGCAGTGACGGCATTGTTGCAGGCGTTCTATACTGTTAGCGACGAGCATCCATAATAAATTCATATTGCACTTGAAAAGGGTGCACTTACTGCACGGCAGTAAGTAGCCGAGGACAGCTGGACCAGGCCGGCGGCCACGGTCAGAGAAAGAGCAGATGTTTTCATGGTGGCGGAGGATGGTCGACAGGATCGATCTTTTCCAGGAAGAGGGGAAAAGACTGCTTCTGAAAGTCGAAAACGAGGGACTGGAAGAAAACAAAACGAAAGGAAAAAAGAAGAAAAGAGAAAAGAGAAAATAAAAGAAAAAGAAGAAGAAAAAGAGGAAAAGGGAGAGGATGAGGTTTGGGGTTGCTTCCTGGGAGGCGTCGTCTTTATACAGGCTTCTCTTTCTTTTTCATCATCATGTCCGGGGAAGAAAAGCCAGGCCGAGATTGATTAGACGAAAGATGAAATAAGGATTCAGACCAAACATAAAGTTTAGCCCCATGTGATCTCGTTAGAACCTCAGGGGAGCCACTGCTTCCTGTTTGGGAAATCGACAAAGGATGCCAGACTATGGCTCATGGCTAGTTTTTCTCATCCTCCTCAGCCTCTCGAATCGCAGAGTCCCAATCGGGAAAGGCAGTCAACTCACTTAAACACCAATCCGGCAGCCCCGATGGCCGCTGTGCTTGTGCTGTTGAAGAAGGCACAACAACAACAACAGCCAAGCCGAAGCAATATCCACATTCAAACTCCTGCTAACCCGATGCACCATCAACAGAGCTGGCAGGAACAACAAGAACAAAAGAGTATTACAGGGGTACCGTGTATTCAACACGGACCTGATGCCGTCTGTTCCCTGCTTGACCATTTGGCCGTCTTGTTTTTTCAACCTCTATTTTTCGATAGTCGTCGACTGGCTTTTTGGCGGCTCCTCACTTGTTGTTGCTGACCCGCCCACAATGTGAGGCCGCCAAAGAGTAAAAAAAAAAGCGATCAAGCCCCCTCCTTTTCACCTTCTGTCCTCCTAGAGGCTCCCACCCACCATCCCCGTCGATGCCAAGGTGACACTTGAGTGACGCTTGACCAAAAGAATCGGGGAGCATAGACGGCGATGGTGGTCGAGACTGCTCAGGATGCCCAAAGAAGCTCAAGAGGCTCAAGCTTGCCCGAGATGATGGTGTGCAGCAGGTACAACGGCGCCTTCCCCAGTATACGGGGAGTGTTGCCAGTGGTGTTGCTGTTGAAAAAGTACATGGTGAGGTACATGATGGTGGGCAGCACCGACAAGAAAGCTCGGAATCAAAACTATAGAGCTCGGAATCACAACTATAGGATGAGCTAGAAAAGTCCGTTTGTGGCGTCAAAGTGGACGATGGACGGTAATCCAGTGGATGGGACAAAAGAGACAGTGGGCTGTCAACACTGGCACACATAAAAGTGGCACACACAAAAGTTCCAACAGTGTAAATATTGGCCATACTATTGCCCATATAAACAAGAGTAACGAGAAGAGAGAAAGAAACGGCACGATGATTAGGAAACCGAGTGAAGATAACGGTAAAGTCGCCAAGACCAATACGCCGTGATGAGGGAGACTGTGTAGATGATGGTTGCGTAGAATGAGGCAGGCCCGTGATGCTTTGGGATATGAGACCACTTGGCAGTCGTTCACCCCGAACTCACAGTACACGAGAAAACTGTTGACGTCCGCGCTTAGACACAAAAGGCCAGACGCCAGAATGCAGAAGGCCCAGAACAGGCACCACATGGACACGGCCAGAAGCCCAGTCCCATCTGGTTCCGGCTGGCTGGGTCGATGCTAGTATTGTCTCGGGGATTTTGCCTTCTGTAAGACATAAACCGCCGGGGCAAGGGGCCTTTCCTGCAAGCCATAGGGCAATGTAGTGGAAAGACTAAGTTCGTCGTCGCCGTCATTTTCTTTCTTTCGATTCCTTCGACCACGTTCTTGTCTCCGTTTTTGCCTTGATTTTTTTCTGATCATGTGCATCTAGTGAGTGATAGTAGGCGAGTAGAAGGGACTAGACCGCCGAAAGCAGAAGAAGGCCAAGAGAAAAAGGAAGGAAAAGGAAAGAATAAACTTCTTCCACTGAACGTTGCACCTAACCCCGTAGTCCGTCGGCGGGAACAGGGCAGTCCGCGGTACGGTAAGGGAGAGTCTTGGTCGCCGTTTTGTCTTGCTTTTTAGACTCTTTTTTAGACTCGCAGTAGGGGCATAACCAGCTGTAAGTTAGACGACAATATTGCTCGTGTGGTCACTGGTCGCCTCGTTGGGCGCTTCTTTTTGGTCTCGTCGCTTTTTTTTGTCCCGTTTTAAATAATTGGGACTTGAACGTCCTTCCGGCCTTCGTGTTGGTCTGCATCGGTCTTTTCAGTCGAGCCAGCTTTTCCGCGTTTCTTTTCTCGTCTTTTTTGGGTGCCCATGCGCGGGCGAGCCTTGCTGGGTTCGGCTGGATCGGGCTGTTTGAGGCGTTGTCGTCGTTGTTTTCTTTGTTCTCAACGGTGCGGCTATTGGCGTTGGCAATGTGTAGAATGTCGGCGCTATCGCTCTTAGGCGCGTTAGACCCAGGGGGCGTCAACTCTCTCAAAGGCCCTTATTGCCAGGCACACAACTTACAGAAAAGGGCTACTGGCGCCAACGATGCTTGTTTCGTCATTTCTTGGTCGGTCTTTTTTTTGTCGTTTTTTTCTTGGTCGGTCTTTTCTTGGTCGGTCTTTTCCTGGTCGTTGGTCGTTCTCGTCTTTCCTCTCCAACAAAAAGTGAACTAACGGCTTGGCCTCAGCCAATAGTTTGTGGTAAAAGAACGACACTTCCTGGTCTTCTCTCTTCCTCTTTCTGAAAACGTACAGGTCCAGCTCCAGCTGCAAACGATAGGAAAGAAGCCCGGTTGAGTCGATGAGCAAAAGAAAAAAAAAACAAAAAAATACGAGATTTGAAAAAGTCGTCAAAGGAGGATGAAAAATTGAGCCGACAGCGTAAGATAGCATAGACTCCAAAAGTAGTTTTCCAAATTGGTCGAAGTGAAACAAATGTGTAATTAGTGAAAGCCAATGCGTGCTTGGGGGACAAGGACTATTTACAACAAGAAAATACATGTAATGGCACGAGAAGGATTCAAGCGCAGAGGCAACGAAAGACACGGCAGGCGGAAGAGCGAGCAATCAGTCTATCCCCCTCGTCTACCTTCTTTTCGGACCATTCATCCCAATAGAAGATGAAAACGGGAGTGTAGAATACCAATTCAAGACAGTTTTTGAATTCCAAATTTAAAAACGCAGAGGAGTAGCGTAATACACAAGAGAATGGAGAATAATACAAGAATACAAGATTAAAGTCGATGGGGCAGTCCAAAAAGAATAGACAGGAATGAAGGACTAATATTTGGCTAGAAAGATAAAGTGCAGAGGCAAAGCAAAACAAAATGCAGAACTTAGAGAGACGCAAGGACAAAAGGAAAACGCAAAGATGATGGATCGGAAGGAAAGTGAAAGCACAGTCAAAACTTTAGCATGAGGAATAAATATTATAAGAAGAAAAGGGAGTCCAGGTCAAAGACTCAGACTCAAGACTCGTTAGCGAGGTAGTTAGCAGCCTGTGAAGTTTGTTAGCATTTGTTACACTCCTGCACTGTTTTGCATTGCTTGCTGTCGACTTACCCGGTCAAGATTGTAGTCGTATTTCTCGAGGGCACTCAGAGCCGTCGACCGCGAGTAGCCCATGGCCGTCAGCTGCCGCAGAATCGGGTCGTCGTTAGTGCTGTTCTGCGTGTCAAGACGGCTAAGGGTCGCGGGTCTAGCAGCGGCATCCTCTGTGGCGGTCGCGGCCGATGGACCGGCAGACTTCGTCGCTGCCGCAGCAGCAGGAGCGGCACCCTCCGCGGTGGCAGCCGGCTTCGCTTCGCCAAAGTTGAACCAGTCACCCGGGTCGGCGGCCTTGGTGCCGTTAACACCCTGGGAAGAAGGGGCACCGGCCGACGTGGACGAGGCGCCCAGTGTTGAGAAGTCGAAGCTGCTGTCCACACCAAACGAGTTCTGCTTACCGGCGGGCGACGCCGTGAAGGCAGACTGGAAGTCGTCGAGCGTCGAGTGATTAGCAGCACTAAACTCGTCGTCGGCTTCGCCCTCGCGGGCCTCCTCGAGACCGTCAAAGTCGTCGTCCAGACCGTCAAAGTCGTCATCGTCCGATGCGGACGTGGCAGTGGCGGCCGCCGGCGCGGCAGCAGGCTCCGGCGCCGAGGCAGCGGCCGGTGCGCTGAAGATGTCGTCCATGTCGGTGCTGCTCGAGGCAGGAGCAGCTGCAGCGACAGCAGGAGCAGGCGCACTGAAGACGTCGGGCGTCACCGTAGCAGGGCTGGAGAAGACATCCGACTCGTCAGCAGCCGGCGCCGCCGGAACGGACTTGGCCAGCTCGGGCGACGCAGCCTTGGGGATCTCAGGCTCGCCGTTAGCAGCTTCGGGGAGAGTGGCAGCTGCCGATTCGGTTGCCTTTTGGCCGGCTTGGTTGTTCTTCGGCGAGGCGGGTGCAAAATCGTCATCGAATCCGCCACCGTCGCTATCAGAGTCGGACTCGTCGTTGTTCAGCTCCGAGATGGGCGGGAACTCGGTGTTGAAGCTGGAAAAAGCCTTGGGGGTGTCTGTGTTGACGGAGTCCTCCTCCTTGGTAGTGGTCGCTTCGGGGAACGCACCGGGCACAGCAACACCGGCAGCACTGGCGGAAGCACCGGCAGCGGGTGACTTAACCTCAAACGCATCGTCATCACTCCCCGGCTCAGCGGCACGGGCAGCCTTGAAACTAGCAAAAGCCGACTCGAAGTCTTCCTTGGCCTTGTCCTGCTGCTGGTCCAGTGCCGTGAAGGGATCCGACAGGCTGTCGTTGGCGGCATGGCCCTGGCTCCACACAGACTTGCCCTTGTCGGCATCAGCTGCGGGCGAAGCCGCATCGCTGGTGCTGCCAGCGACAGCCGCAACACCAGCCGTGGCTGCCGTCACAGCAGCAGCACCAACGGCAGCGGCCGTGGCACCAAAGCCACCTAAGACCGAGCTGCTAGACTGAGACGCCTCGGGTGCAGGAGAGGAGCTGGTAGGCACCTCTTTGGCAGCAACGGGCACAGGTGACGCGCTAGCAGAGGCACGCTCGACGGGCGATGTCACGCTGGCGGCGGGAGACGAGATTGAGGCAGGAGCAGGGGGCGCGGCAATAGCGGCCTCAGCAGCTGGGGCAGGCGAGGTGGTCACGGTATGGAACGGCAGGAAGGATGTCTGGCCGGCGGGCTCGGCGGCAGTAGGCGTAAGGTCGGTGGCCTGACGGCTGATTCCGGGCGTAGCGTTCTCAGACGTCGGCGCGGTCACGGCCGAGAATGAAGACGATCCAGTAGACGCGCCCGTGAACTGCGGCTTGATAGCAGCAACAGCGGCGGGCGCAGCAGGGACCACAGCAGCAGCAGCAGCAGCAGGAGGTGCGGCTGGGCCAGGGCCAAAGACATCGTCAAACGACTGCTCACCAATGGGCTTGGCAGCAGCGACCGAGGACAGGGCCGGCGAGCCCTGGGTGGGCGACGAGAAGACACCCATGATGTCGGAGCTGCCGGTGCGGCGGAAGAAAGGGTTCTTACCCGATGCTGACGCAATGGAGGGGCTGGCCGAGTTGGCGCTGGCATTGGAGACTACACTGGCGTTGTGGATTTGGCGGGCAAGGTCTTGATTTTGGCGCGTCAGATCTTCGGCCTCCGTCTTCAGCTTATCGCGCTCGCTTTCGCCGAGGGACAGCTGTTTGCGGTTGATGGCCACGATGCCCTTTTGTTGACGCGCCTCAGATTTTAACTTTTCGATTTGCGGCTTCAACTGGTTGACCTCGGCGCTGACGACCTTGATACGTTCCTTCAGGCTGGTGTTCTCCTGCTGATCGGCCTGCAGCTGTGTCGAGATGGTCTGGTGCTGGGTCTGCAGATCCGTGTACGAGGCCTCGAGCGTGGCCAGCTGGGTCTGCAGCGTCTTGGTGTCGCTGCGGGACGTCTTGAGCTGTTCCTCGAGAGCACGCACGTCGCGGGCCTCCTTCTCATACATGGTCCGCAGCTGGGCAAGGCGCTGTTCAAAGTTCTTCTTCTGAGTGTTGATCTGGCCGAGCTCATTCTGCAGCGTCGTGCGGTGTGCCGACGTCTCCTGGGTGTGCTTGGACAGCGAGCCGATTTGGTTCGACAGGTTCGCCAGCTCGGCCGTGTCATTGGACAGGCCGCGGCTGGCCTCGCCATCGTCACCGCCAAGAAGATCGTTCTGGGCAGCCGACGCCGAGGCGGTGGACAGGCCAGTAGCTTGCTGGGGTAGGGGAGGAGCCGGGGCAGCTCTTGCGGTGGCCGAAGGTGCCGAGCTGTTGGAATCGCCAGTAACTTGGGCAGTCAGCGAGCGGCCAAAGGACGAAGAGGGCACAAAGGGCTTGAACGACGAGGTGACGGTGGGCGATCTCGTGGGCGAGCTGGGCTGGACGGGGCTGCTTGCCGTTGCGAACGGGTCGGACAGGCCAGCAGGAGCGGTAGAAACACCAGCCGGCGTGGCAGCCAGGGCAGGCAGAGACGGGGTCAAAGAGGCGCCCGAGTCGAGGCCGAACAGGTCGTCCATGGCGGATTTGGGTGCCGGCGGCGGCGGAGTCGGGGCAACAGCAGCAGGCGGAGGGCTAGTTGTGCTGGCCTTGTTGCGCAGGCTGGGAGGGACGAGGTTGGCGGGCAGCTTGGCGGGCAGGGCACTGGAGCCGTCGGTCCGCTGGCGCTGCTGCTGGATGAGGTAAAGAGCCACAGCGAAGGTGTCGCTTGTCAGATGGCCCTCGGAGTTGACATCCGCCAGATCCCAGATCTGAGCGAGGGTGTCTTCGTCCAGGCCAGATCTAGTGAGGAAGGGTACAGCCTCCTCGCCTGTGATGTAGCCCTTGCGCGCCTTGTCGAGGTTCTGGAATACAGGGTCCATGCGGGCCTTCTCGGCAGGGGTGATGAGCCAGTCGGAGCCGGCGGCAGCAGGAGCCGCGGCGGGGACAGCAGGGGCAGCTGCACGGCCGAGCGGGCTGTTGGAGAAGTTGGGTGGCGCCGGACGCATGTGGCCGCTCATCTGGCCCGTAAGCTGGCGGGAGATGGAAGCGGTCGGAGGCGGGGGCGCAATGCCGCCAGCACCGAAGCTACCGCCCAGAGGGCTCTGCTGGCGAGCAACGGGGCTCGCAGGGCTGCCGACGGCGACACCGATACTGCCGCCAGCGCCGGAAGACGCAGCGGCGACGCCGCGCGTAGCAGCCTCGTACAGGCCTGCCGGAAGCATATTAGGCAGAGCGCGCAGGGTGCCGGCCTTGGTCGACGTCAGGAGGTGCATAGCAATGACGAACTCGGTCTGGACGAGGGCACCGCGCTGCTCGGTATCGGCCAGGGTCCAGATACGGCCGAGAATATCTATGCCGAGGCCAGACTTTTCGAAGATGCGCCTAGCGGTCTCGCCGGACATGACGGGCTCGCCATGTGTCTGGTCCTGGAACACGCGTGCATACTGTGCGGCCCTTTCGGGAGACAGTGGCGGAACGCGCGAGGCACCGCCTGCTGCGCCGGAACCAGTGCCCTGTGCGGCCAGCTGCTGTGCACCCGCGCCTGTTCCTTGTGCAGAGAGCGGACCCGTAGCGGTGGCGGAGAGAGGGCCTGTGGAGGGGAGGGCGCCGGCGGAGGTGACGATGCCTTCGAAGCGGGGGAGGGGGCCCTGCTGGAGGGCGATCTTGGGCGAGGGCTCGCGGCCGGCCTGGGCGTGGCCGATAAGACGAAGGGCGACACCGAAGCCGGCGGGTGTCAGGAAACCACGATTCTCTCTATCGGCGATTTGCCAGATCTGTATGTGTTAGAAAAAGAGGAGGAGGAAGAGACGGCGAAAAGCGTTGCTGTCGAAAGGGGCTTACCTCGCCGAGGATGCGTGAGTCGAGGCGGGTCTTTTCGAAGAACTTGACAGCGACCTCGCCCATGACGATGCCTACGCTCTCGGGGTCGGCCTGGCGAAAGAGCTGGCCATAGACCTGCTTCTCCTCGTTGGAGAGGTTGAGGTTCGCAGCTGCAGAGAGGAAAAGGGGTGTTAGTCAAGGTGTACTGAGAGTCTGGGTCATAGAAAATCTCCACAACGTCTCCTGCGATGCGCATTTTACTCACCGACCTCGTCGGAGCCTCCGGAAGCCATTTGTGCGAAAGGGGGCGGCCGAAGCTCTGAGACGGGAAGGATGTCGGTCGAATGAAGCTGTCAGGACGTTCCGATTCGCAATTGTAGTGTTTCGTATTCTTTTTTGTCGATGGTCGTCGAATCAATGCTGTCGAAGCAGGGGATCCGTAGATTCGCGGTGTTGTTGGCTTTCGTCGATTGCGCAGCGCAAAGGGTGCGTTGGAATCAGGTAGAGTCGAGGACAAGGCGCGAGCGAGCGAAGGAGGACAAAGAATGGAAGAAGAGTGGGTGGCCGGGAGGCAGGGAAGGCCAGAAAGAAGCTCGATGGCTGGCGTACTTTGTGAGCTAAGCTTCTGTCTTTAGTGGCCTAGTAGTACTCCAAGTGTGAAAGGCTGCCGCCGTCGGGGACCAGCAACGAGATTGTTCGACCCAGAGAAATCGGAGGAACGATAACAGGAAAGCCAGTCGACAATGCAGATGGGTTTTTAGAGTTATAACCCCGTCGTGGTGATCGAAAATCGAAAGTGAAAACGAGGCAAAGGTGACGGCAGTTTTGTGCCTGGCAGAAATAGGGCCGCCAAAAGCTTTAGCCAACAGTTGTCCAGGGGTAGCAACGTGCGTGGACCTGTTGGCAGGAAAGATAATGTTCAGCGTGTTGATCCGCTGAAGAAGGATGCCGCGAAAGAAGAGAATTGAAGAAAACAAAATAAAGTGAGAGATGAGATGATTGGGATTTGAGGATTAGGAGATGGGGAAATGCACCTATGGAGATGGTTGGGTCGCTCTTTCTTTGGCAGTTTCGTTGGTTTCGCTGGCAGGAAGGATCACCGGGCGGCGCCTTCTGTTTTTCGCTGCTGTGCTGACCTCATGTGCCATTGCTGCAGAGCGGCAGGCGCGCAGGACGGCGGCGCAGGGGGACAGCAGGTGCGACTGGCTGGGGAAGCGGCAATAGCACTCTGTCGGAAGCCCCCCTCCCAAGCTCAACCGTCCTAAGCCTGTTTGGGCGGTCCAGTGGACGGGGAAATTAAATTTGGGTGGCAGGTTCGGTCGCTTCTAGCGTCTCTCCAGCGAGCACGCATGTCGTATTAGCGCGAGGACCGAAGCACAGAAGAGAGACACAGTAGTGGAGAGCAGTCCGCCTGTAGAATAGGCAGGTGATGATTACTCAGAGGAGACAAGAGAGACAGAGAGGAAAGCACGACTGGGCGGGGTATCTACAGTGGGAAGGCATTGCTGGCGGTGGAGATAGGTGCACAGCAGAATGTCACAACGATGTCACAGCGATTGTCACAATGCGGCCCAGCTGTCTGACGAGGCATCCTGAGACACGACGAGGCAGTCAAGGCTGAACGGTACGTCGTATTTTCCTTCTGGAATCCTTTTACAAATCGTGCATTCTGTTTGCACCTGGCAGCTGGATGCGCCTTTTGGGATGGCAGACAAGAGACAAGGGACAATAGACAAGGCTGGTTTGTGGCGTTCGTTTTGTTGGTCTTGTTGGCTGCAGGAGGGTTAATTACACGACGAGGGGATTGCGTTTTGTGGCAGCCTTGCCGAGACGCGTGTTCTGGTGTTGGCGGCCCGTCCAATCGCGGTTAATAACATGCATATCCACTCCGTACATTCACAAATTCACACGCGACGAATGGCATGACGAAAATAAAGAAATGGTGGTGGAATCAAAAACATATCGAGGGGAAAATAGAAACAAAAAGCAAGAAAGTCAAAGAAGATAAAGAAGAAAAGACGTCGAGAGTACTGAAAAAGGGAGAGATGGCAAAAGAGTCTTTTTAATCTAAAAACCGTTTTGCCAGAGTCCAATCTGATTTGTATGTCTTCCTCTTTTCGCCATTACGGAACATGTGTATAAGAAAGGGTAGCGTCAGGGGGTCTTCCTTCTGGTTGCCGAACAAAAGACGCCCTGCATCGTCACACGCCGACTGTCTAGTACTGCGTACTCTAGTACTCGGCCTCAATCTCCTCGGCCTCGAGCGAGTCGGTGGCAACCTCCTCGTAGTCGCGCTCCAGAGCCGCCAGGTCCTCGCGGGCCTCCGAGAACTCACCCTCCTCCATACCCTCGCCGACGTACCAGTGGACGAACGCACGCTTGGAGTACATGAGATCGAACTTGGCCGAAAGCGCGGACCAGGCCTCGGCAATGGCCGTGGTGTTGGACAGCATGCACACGGCGCGGTTGACCTTGGCCAGGTCGCCGTTGGGCACCTGCTGCGGCGGCTGGAAGCAGATACCGAGCTTGAAGCCCGTCGGGCACCAGTCGACAAACTGGATGGTGCGCTTGGTCTTGAGGGTGGCCACGGCAGCATGGGCATCCTTGGGAACAACGTCACCGCGGTACAGCAGGCAGGTGGCCATGTACTTGCCGTGGCGGGGGTCGCACTTGACCATCTGGTTGTTGGGCTCGAAGCACGACATAGTCATCTCCTGGACGGAGTTGGCCTCGTGGGCGGCCTTGGCGGCCGAGATGACGGGGGCATAGGCGACCAGGGGGAAGTGGATACGGGGGTAGGGCACCAGGTTGGTCTGGAACTCGTTGAGGTCGACGTTGAGCGAGCCGTCAAAGCGAAGCGAAGCCGTGATCGACGAGACGACCTGGGCGATCAGGCGGTTCAGGTTCTCGTAGTTGGGGCGCTCCAGACCCAGGTTGCGGCGGCAGATGTCGTAAATGGCCTCGTTGTCCACCATGAACGAGCAGTCGGCGTGCTCAAGGGTGGTGTGCGTGGTCAGGATGGAGTTGTAGGGCTCGACGACGGAGGTGGCCGTCTGCGGGGCCGGGTAGACGCAGAACTCCAGCTTGCTCTTCTTGCCGTAGTCGACGGACAGACGCTCCATGAGCAGGGCACCGAAACCGGAGCCGGTACCGCCACCAAAGGAGTGGAAGACGAGGAAGCCCTGCAGACCGGCACAGCCGTCAGCGACGCGGCGGACCTTGTCCAGGACCTGGTCGATCAGCTCCTTGCCGACAGTGTAGTGGCCACGAGCGTAGTTGTTGGAGGCATCCTCCTTGCCGGTAATCATCTGCTCGGGGTGGAACAGGCTGCGGTAGGGGCCGGTGCGGACTTCGTCGACGACATTGGGCTCGAGATCGCAGTAGATGGTGCGGGGGACGTACTTGCCCTGGCCCGTCTCGGTGAAGAATGTGCTGAAGCCGTGGTCGGGGTCGGCGGCCTTGCGCTCCTCGGTCAGGTAGCCATCGGGCTGAACGCGTAGTTAGTATGGCGAAGACGACAATGGTGAGCATGGTATGGTAGGATAACATCAACATACCTGAATGCCGTGCTCAAGACAGTACAACTGTTTGGTTTGTCAGCACATGTCTCGGCAAGATACTCTGCGATTTGATGCCGGCCGTGATTCATCTCATTTATAATCTCAAATCCCGGCCGACATCTCAACACAACATACCTCCCAGCAGGAATTGGCAATCTGGCAACCGGCCTGGCCGACTAGATAGTGAATACACGTTAGCAGATGTTCAAACACGGACACGGTGACATATCACAGGACCGAATGGTGACAGGGTCCCGGGTCTGGCCGGCCACGATGCGGTGAAGGAACGGTGAAGGATCGCGTGAAAGCCGCAACAAGCCAAAAGCCCAAAAAGGCGGCCAAAATTCCACGGCCAAAAACCAGCAGAACTCGAGTCAGACCGGACGGCATTTGACGCGCGCCAGGCGCGGTCAGATGGTCGACACCGTGCTTGATGAGTAGGAGGAGGAGGAGGAGGGGAGGGAAACAAAAAAGGAGTCTCAAGACAAAACGTACCGTTGATGCTGATGATTTCACGCATGGTTGGATCGTTGTGGTGTGTTTGGTGTCGGTGAAGGAGGGATTGTAAGACGCGGAGGAAAAGGTCGAGGACGAGATATTATGGAGGAACTGGGTTTTTGAGGCGGTGGGCGGTTCTCAAGAGATATGGTGTCGGTCTGGATATGGAAGTATGGAATTATGGGAGTTGGGAGTGGATGGCGTCCCTTATTTTTTATGGTCCCCTTATTTTAAAATTTGTTTGTGTTCTGGGCGGCCGTACTGCAGTTGCACTGCAGCCTCCGTGGTATTTTTCTATTATTTACCTATCAGGGGAGCAAATTTCGGATGGGGAAGGAGCAGGATGTCCAGAAAGGGAAGAGGGGTGGCCCAGCTGCAAAGGGAGGAAAGAGCAAAAGAGGGGCGGCAGGAATGTTGGTGTCGTGGTCTTGGGTGGTGTGTTTGGAGCTGTTGGGACCTGGATTTAGGAGATTTAGCTGGGGAGGGCCCTGGAAGAAGGACGCAAGGCGGCCAGGAACGACAGCACGGCAGCTGGGAAGAAGGTGCGGACGGGTGGGGTTGCGGTGAAATTAATGCTGTTGCCTGCTAAAGAGCTGCCCATGAGCCTGTGTTGTTTACAAAAGTCGCCAGAAAAACAACAAAAACACGAAAAAGGATGCTGTGGCCTCAGTGGGAAAGCGCGGATAAGCCGCCCGTTGCCACATCCTGAGCTTGACCTGGCACGCCGGTGTGCTCTTTCCCCAGCACTGGACGGGCACAAAAAGCGTGAAATTGCACGGCGAGCGATGGGCAGGTGGGACGCCCAAGGAGGGAAGGCGCGTTTGGCCACTTCGAATAGGGGGAAAGAGTGGGAAAGAGCGACCGAAAAGAGAAAAAGAGAGGGGAACAGAACGAGCAGGGGAGCAGGGAATGGACCGGAAGGCAGCTTTCAGTTCACACTGGCAGACTGGCTCACAGTGGAGTGGACAGTACATAAACACAGGGCCCACTATTGGCCCGTGCGCGTCAACGGTAGAAAACGCGCCTGGCCATAGCGCGAGTCGACGAGTAAACAGAGAAACAGACCAGAAAAGGGTGGGTCCGTAAAGTACTTTTGTACAACGCGGCACACCGCCTTCTTCTTTTGTTTACGGCAATACGACGTATGCCGTTGGGATTGGGAAGGAATGCACCGGCACGTTGCAGCCGTGACTTCCAATACAGTCATCCGGCGAGTATCGGCTCAAGATACTACGACTTACAGTGGACCCCAAAGTACTTTGGCTTCGAACCTCATTGACATCATCCCCAATGGCTCTGCTGGCACGGCCACACACGCTCCGGCTGGCCGGGTGCTCATTAATACGGACACACACATCATTATCAATACCAAGGTCGGCATCAAGATCACCACGATGGCTGTCCACTAGCTCCGTCGAGCTCGCCGGTCTTCTCGACAGGGTCAGCCAACCTCCAAGCAGCAACCAGACACAGCCTGTTGTCCACATCGTTCACTCTGTTGGCCGCAATCCGTACGCCAACCTCGCTATTGAGCACCGTCTCTTTGAGCGTGCACATGCAGAAAGCCGGTTGCTGCTGCTGTACCGCAACGCGCCGTGTGTTGTCATTGGCCGCAACCAGAACCCTTGGACGGAAGTGAACCTCAACCAGCTGTCAGCACGAGCACAAACACAAATACCGAGCCAGCATGAGCCTGTCAACGATGTACAGCTGGTCCGCCGGCGGTCGGGCGGTGGTGCCGTCTACCACGATGCCGGGAATGCCAACTGGAGCGTGCACATCCCGTCAGCCGGTTTTGACCGCGACCAGCATGCATTGATGGTGGCCCGTTCCCTCCAGCAGCTAGGCGTGACGAGTGCACGAGTCAATGAGCGGCACGACATTGTTGTGGGCTCAGGGAGCGCCGAAGATGCGGGCGAGTACAAGATTTCCGGGTCGGCGTACAAGCTGACGAACCGGCGGGCAATGCACCACGGGACTTGTTTGCTGGGAGCCGATCTGGCGGCCGTTTCGGGTCTGCTGCGTGCACCACCGGCTGCACCGTACCTCAAAGCTCGTGGTGTGGCTTCGGTGCGCTCACCCGTACGGAACGTTACGCTGGCAGGTGAAGAGACGGAAGGTGTTCACGACCCACACGACCACTTTGGCTCGACTGTGGCTGCTGAGTTTGAGCGCATGTATGGCCAGGCAGCAACCAATACCACTATTGACGTTGATGCTTTGGCGGCAGAACAGGGCAGTGGTGGTGGCTTTTCTTTCGACCCAAAGCTGGCCAACGGCTACAACGAGTTGATGGTAAGAAACGCCCTCGCCTTGCGAATCTATTTCTCACTGCTGACCTATTAGAACCCCGACTGGTTGTTTGGACAGACACCACAGTTTACCTTTTCAACACAGCCCACGGAAGAAGATCCACGTGAACGGCCTCTGCGGCCACTGGATGTGCCGCCACACTTTGACCTGGTGTTCACGGCACGGCACGGCAAGCTGCAGGACGTCGTTCTATCTGGTCTGCCGTACATCTCGGAAGACGGTGCAAGCAGCCTGGCCGACTTTGACAAGGCAACGGCCGAAGCCCTCGAGGGCCTTACGCTGTACGAGATTCGCGACTGGACTACTGTGCTTACCGAAGCCAGTCCTGTTCTTTTGGACGAGGCGAGAGCAGCCGCCACTGGCAGCTGGCTGAACGAGCTGTTTGGCGTGCAGTGCTATTAAGCGGAGCGATCTTTAATGAACCAACCTGTATTATACGGGAACATCTAAAAGCATACAAGGCATAGAAAAGGATAGACAGGCCATTTGTATTACAAAAGAACAAAGGAAATATGATATATACATGCACCGCCCACAAATAACCGCTCATTCTCCCGCCGGCCCCATAACGCCACGCTGGAACCAGTCGGCCACTGTGCCGAACCGGTCTTCGCTGTTGCCTAGCTCCGTCTTGAACAGGTCGTGCCGCGTCGCATACTCCTCCTGCTGCCGCCGGATGGCCCGGACAGTAGCGTTGTCTTGTGCACACAGCGGGCATTCTGCGGAAGAGCCGACGTCGCCATCGCGCGGAGACGAAAAACCGCTCGCACTCCCGCCATCGCTCTTCAAGCACCGCTGGTGGAACGAGTGTTTGCAGAGAAAATGCACGACGGGCAGCTCGAGCGGAAGCGCGCACTGGCTGCAGCGCGTGGCCTGGAAGACGGCGGGTTTGGACTCGAGATCGGCGAGCTCGGTGCGGCGCTGTTCGGTTTCCGTGCGGAAGGATGCGATGCGGCGCTGGTTGGCGGCAATTTCGCGGCGTTCGCGTTCAATGGTTTCTTGCAGATAGGGTTTGAGCATGCCCATGGTGGCCACGGGATTTTGGCTGAGTGTCTGAACGACTTGGAGAGGCGCCATAAGTCCGTCGCTATGGATGCGCTTGAGGACAGCAGCGAGCTCGTCGGGGCCTGCTTCGTCCAAGACGCGGGCGCTGGATGTGAGATAAGACAAAGCTGCCGTATACAGCTGAGGCTCCTCAGGGCCGTACTTGTGCAGCGCTTTGAGGGCACCGCGCGTGTCCTTGGCGGAAGTATAGGAACGGAAAATATCAAACAGCAGACCGGCCTGTTCCTTGACGAGGGTGGTGCCGTCGCGGAAGTTGGACAGATGGGAGAGCAACAAGACGTTGGCCTTTTCGATGGGCACAGGCGAATCGGCATCGTCGTCGTCGTCGCCGCCTTGCTTGTTGATGAGTACCTTGGCCTTGGCCTCCCATGCCTCACGGTTCTGGTCGCCCTTCTTTTCCGACGACTTTTGCAGGTACATCTCAAAGAGCGTTGTGTACAGATCTGTACGGTCGTCGTCCGCCAGCGGCTTCCTCTCTTTCAGGCAGGCCTCCAAGAAGACAATAAACTCGTCTGGGTGGTCAATAAAGGATGAAAAGGCCGTCCTTGGCTTGGGAACCTTGTAGGCAAGCAATTTCGCCTCGGCCTGAGCGATGCCTTCCTCTGTTGCTGGCGCACCGACAGCCGCCGCCGCCGCTGCAGCCGCTTTCTGCTCTTCTGTCGCTGTTGCAGCTCCAGAAGCGCCGCCCAAGTATGGCAGTGTGATGCGACCAGCCAGATTGGACACGGCCGAGGCGGCGCCGTAGGCAAATCCGCTGCCACCGGACGCTGCTGCTGCTGCCGCCACACCCGCAGACGTCGGCACATCCAGCTTTGGCCGGTATTTGTTTGTGTAGTAGTCAATAAACAGCTGCGTGGCGCCCTTGGGGCAGTGCTCGATGAGTACACGAGCATACTTCATGAGACTTGTGTAGGCCGTCTCGGCGTCCAGGTGCCATATAAAGTCGAGGGCGTCGTCATACTGCTTCGCGTCTTCGACCAGAATATCCACCACCAGATCGTTCTCGCTGTGCTGCTTCGCCAGGTAGACGGCCTGCTCGTAGTAGCCGCCCTGGCGGCACATGGAGATGGCTGTGTCGAGATCAAACTTGAGGTCGCCGGGCGACTTGATAAACTTTTCGAGCTTGTTAATGTCTTTGAGCTTGGCATAGCAGTTCAACAGTAAAGTTGTGTGGTCGGCGGTGGCGCGGTGGTGCTCATGCAGCTCTTCGAGGTACTCAATCAGATTGTGGATGCGCTGGGTATCCAAGAATTTGCGAATGACCTGCGACGGCTCGGTGCTGTCAATGGCCTTGATGTACTGCACCATGGCCTCGTCGTAGCTGCCCTTTTGGTAGAGGTAGTCGCCAAACTTGCGGAAGATAATGTTCTGCTGCTGGCCGTCGAGCCCCGACTTGCGGGCCAGCTCAATGGCCAGGTGGTAGAGGTTGCGCTGGTAGAGCATATCGAGGCGCTGCTGGAGCGACTTTTCGCGATACAGGCGCACTTTTCCGTCCAACGTGAGCACGCAGAGGCTGCCCCAGAGCTGGAAGATGGACTTGACGGGCGACAGTAGCGTTTCGGAGTGGGCGACGACCTTCAGATCCGTTTCAAGCAGGGCAAACGTCGACGTGTTGAAGAGGACGTCCGCTGCCGCTGCCGAAGCACCAAAACGTCTGCGAAGAGCGTTTCCGCCGCCAGCTGCACCACTCGCACCACCGCTATCACCACCACTTCCTCTCAAAGCTGAAGCAGGCGACACCAGTGCCACATAGTCGTCGTACACCGCGATCAAGCTCTTGGGCGCATCGTATGCCCGCGGCGGGCCCCGCCCGTCGATTGTGTAGTAGTAGATGGCATCGTCGCGCGCGACGACAATCTCGCCCGTCCTCCGGTCAATGGTCATACACCCGACCGCACAGCCCGTGTCTTCGACCGTCTTGGGCGGCTGGGCCTTACCCTTGGCAAGGATGGGCAGCTTGAGGATGCGGCCAGTTGTGGCGATAAAGAGGGTGGTTGTGAGTTTCTCGTCGACGTCGAGCTCAACGCCTGTGATGGGTTCTTCGGATTCGTGGATGATGCGCTGACGAGTGCCGGTGTCGTTGACGAGGTCGCCGCGGATGAGGGTGACGGAGCCGTTGGCGAAGCCGACGGCCAGCTGGGAAAGGTCGGGTGTCGCCGTGAATGCGGAGATCTGTACGTCAGTATGTCAGTTATTGGGATCTCAATCTGCCGTCTCAATGGAGGTACTCACTGGAAACTGCTTCTTGCCGTTGTTGATGTGGATGGTGCTCAGACACGTCGGCAGCCCCGTCTTCTTGACCGGCTTGTCCAGCGCCCACACCTTGAGCACAGGCTCAACGCTCAAGTCTTCCTACAAGACGTTAGCTCCGTACGTCCCCATCTGTAGTACTGTTCCGTGTCTGCTTACCGCCACGGTCACGAGCAGACTTGTGCCTTCAACCTGTCGCATATGCGTGATGCTCCCCGCCTCGTGCGCCAGGAAGCTGCGCACAATCTTCCAGCTTGGGCCGACGATGCGCACGTAGCCATCGAAGCTGCCGAGAAACAAGCTGTCGGACCCCGAGCACACACTCGCAATCTCGTTGCTCTCAAAGAAGCTGCGCGCCTCGTCGTCACCGGGTCTCGCCTGGTTGACATCGAAGAAGTCAAACGACTTCCACTGGCTTTGTTAGTAGGAGTACGAAATTGGAATGGATATAGTTGGGGGTGACGCACCGAGTTGGCCATGGTCACATTATCTTCATGCGATGCCGATTGTGTCTTTTCGTCGTTGTCGCGATTGTCCGTCGTCGACTGTCGTCGGGTTTGTCGGCTTGGGATTGTGGTTGTGGCTGCGACTGGTTGCCTTGACGTTGGGAGCTTAGCTCTTGGGCGGCGCTGATACTCCGTACTGGTAGTGACGTTAGCAGATCCACTCCCGACGACAGGGGCGTTGGTCTGTGCCGACTACCAGAAGCTTAGTCAGCACGGAGACCAACCACGACCAACTGTTGGCCTCAACGACATCGCTTTACGACAGACAATTGAGTCTCGTAAATCCAAACGATGCGAGTTTTAGTGACTTTTATTATTTTAACTCTTATCTTCCTCAAAAATCTAGGTATAGGTATATATGTGTTGCACCGTCTCTCTCTCTCTACCCAGAAGCCATCCTCCTCAATAATCGTCTACGTCGTCATCAGGCCCCAAATTCAACAGTGGCACCATCGACGGCCGACCGTGTGCGCACTGGAATGGAAATGAGCAGCTTAAAAGTCTATCGACTAAGTCGACACATTCTCTGTGCGCCAGTGGATCGTTGAACTTGATAGCACTTCGACAAGCTCTCGAACTGACAAGGTCAAGTATACCGCGTGGGCACTTGTGAAATCGGGATGTCCAAGCTGTGGTTTTATCAACAGAATATACCGTCTCCAGATCTGCCTCGTCTCTCTCCCAGATCTCTTTGCGGATGAGATCGACAACCAGCCGTGGTTCTTGTCGGCAACGGTCTGCAATGCTAGCTGGTAGAGCAGTCACTCGAAGGAGAGTTGTGTCTGGTTCTCGCCCTATGTTTGATACCACATCGTAAACCACACCCCAGTGTCGAAAATAATCCTTCAATCGGCCCAGACGGTGTCGTTCGTTGGCAGCAAGTTCAAACTGTACGGGCCGTGTCAGGATGGAGGTGATGGCTTCTCCTGGTGTTGCATCGCCGTCTTCAGTTGGCGCAAAGTAGTTTTCGAGGAGTGCTTCAACACGGCACCGCTCATCCGCCGCATGTTGGTCGACAAGGATAAGAAGAGGGCCAGTCTCGTTGCCATCTTCTGCTGCTCCTGGGACTCTTATGAGGATAAACTTGCGGTCGACTTGGCCAATGACCTTAGCGGACTCAAGGTAGGTCCTCGATATCTTCAAGTCTCCACTGGAGAGCACATTGCCGTCCCAGTCGTCCATTCCAGTCGGGCCATCGCAGCACGTATCATCGAGAGGAACCTCTCCGTCTGGCGGGTCGTCTCGAGCAAAGAACCTACTCTGCTCTTCGGCAATGCCGTCACTATGTGTTGCTTTTTCAAGGTCTGAATCGACCGTCTGTACTTGTTTCGCCTTTGCCTTGGCCGACTTGATCTGCGGCCAGGTTGAGAATAGTGATTGCGTGTCCTTGATTCGTCTTGGGAGAGTCTGTGTAGGTCGTTTCGCTTTAGGTATACTCAAAGTGTCGTCCTTTGTCTTTTGCTTCTTTGTCGGCGAGCCTGGCGTGCTGTTGTTGGAGCGATCTGATCCATACAGTACCTCGGGCGTGTCATAAAACCCGTGTGTTTTCAGAAACTCTGTGAGGACCGTCCGGATCAGTCTCATAATGACCGCCATGTACTGGCGCCGGTCGTCCAGGATATCGTCCACACTGGCCATCCCGTCAGAGTCGATGCCGAGATTGAACATGGGCCAACGGTCGACAGCTTTCCTGGGCCTCTGTTCTCGCACAAACTTATCCATGGGGCCGCGTGCAGTCCTGTTCCAGCTATTGGTCGCTTCAGCCGCACCAAAGTTTGAATCGGCAAACATCTTGTTGATCTGACCATACAGTTCGTCGGCTTGGTGTACTTCCGAAAGAGGCGTTACGCCAATGCGAAGAAACTGAGCTTTCTTTGAGGCACTAGGCTCCAGACAGACGCTTCCAGAGACTCGCATGTCCGAGACGGAAGCTCCGATGCTGACCCAAGACTCTGGATTGGCCAGCTCACAAAGGCCTGCTTGCGACAGCAGACGGGCCGTTCGAGACGCTCCATCTTGTTCAAGAAAAGTCTTTAGAATCTGCTTCGTGCCGTTGACTTCATCTTGAATAGTGACCGACACGCCTTCTGGCCATGCCAGGAGAAGGGCCACCACTGACCGAGCCAAGTTGTCCCAATCGTGACTCCACGCATCAGAGTCTGGGGGTGGTCGTAGACGAGCCCGTACGGGCATACATCCAAAAAGATCACGGACTGTGACTCGAGTGCCAGGCTGTGATGCAGATGTGTCTTTATCCGCTGTTTTTGATGAATGTCTTCGCAAGATCCTGCCGTTGTGGATGGTCAAAGTGCTTTCAGTGCTATCGAGCGAACTTCTCGAGACGACCGTCAGCAGCGACAGGTCTCCAACGGATGCAAGACACGTCCCATAACGGCCATGTACGTCTTTTAGTGGTGGATATTTGGATGTGTCTAAATGGTCAGCTTGGCTCAGACAATATGAGGCATGCAACATCTCAGAAAGTAAACCAAAAAAAAAAAAAAAAAAAAAAAAAAAAAAAACAAAACCAAAAAAAAAAAAAAAAAAAAAAAAAAAAAACAGACTCACAATAAAGCTTCCCAAGACCGCCATCTACCCTAAACTCAGCAGCAGAAATGCCTGAGCCATCATCTTCCACCGCACAGCTTCCACGGCTGTAGTCGATATTCACGGCCACCCGTGAAGCTCCTGCATCGAGACTGTTGCGAAGGAGGCCCAAGACGGTTGCGTTCAACGAAGAGACTGTCGATGACGACTTGATCTGTGCCGCAACGGCCCCGGGCAGCCGCTGGATCGACATGACTGTTCACATGCTGGAGGGTGTGAACTATAAGAAGCAAGATTGTCGTCAAAGGAAAGGGGAGTCGACATGTGAGTTTCAAAGCAAGTCGTGAATTGTGAATGTGAAGTTGTTGCCTCTGAAGTCAAGAGCTCCATCACTACCAAAAGACTGTCACGTGCGGGGCACAAGCAATTTGGTGTGCGAGAAACAGACGCGACTAGGCCCCGCCACGACAGCGCTACTGGACCACTGACGTCTTCAGCCCCAAAGCCCCGAGCCCCTGGGACTCCAATACTTAGCCCTTGGCACTGTTGGCTGTGGTAAACACTCAACAGCCATTCGCCGCTCGGGCCCCCAAGACCCCAAAGACTGCCCCAACATTGCCCCTGGACCTCCCATTTTAGGCGGAAGCTGGCATTTCTCCGGCGGCAGCATCGCTGTTGCATTCCAGGGCCCAGACTGCGGCCAGTCCTGCATACTGCACACTATCTGCACTCATCTGCATTCTACACCTTTGTACTCCGTATCCTTCACAAACACACTCACATCCCATGCTCCTCACCCCTTGCTCAACCGACAACACAACGCGACAACAGACGACATCCGCCGCTGGAGCGATCGAACAAGCGAACAACGACAACGCCAGTCCTTTGTCCGTCTTTTCCACGTTGTCGAGCAATCCCGGCATCTTGATCTTTTTTTGCAGACCCTTGATTCGATCTTATCGACAATTATCGACCACTATCGAGACATCTCAGCTTCGACTGTGTCGACTATCACGAGTTCTCGCGCCTCCGTCCGCGACCGACCCATCTCGCCAGACGCATGGCGATGACAGAAACCGCACAGGGTAGGCGCGGATGTCCATATCAAATCAGCTTTCGCTCATCCTACTAACTTTATCAGAGCACAGCCGCACGGCTCGTCGACGTCCGTTTACGACTTGGGTCAAGAAGCTCGCACACTTCAAGGGCGGCGCATCCTCGTCGTCGTCGTCGGGCGCCGACCGACCACTCAACAAAGTCGCCAGCTCGAAGAAGCGCGCCTCCAAGAACAACAACCCCTATCCTCTGTCCGGCCGCCTCGGCGTCATCGACAACCCCAACCGTTTTGCGAGCGATCACGGAGAGAGCCATATTGGCGAGAACGACAACGACGAAAACAGCTACTACAACAATGGACCACACCGCAGCCAGCCGTCGTTTGCATCGCGGCAGAGCGACGTGACGCCCAGCTCGGCATCGATTGGCGGCCGCAGCCGGCGCAGCAGCCTGATTGAGTCGGCCAGCGACGACGGACGGGCACCGCCGACAGCAGGCGCTTTATCAGTGGCGCCGACCGTCTCGACAATGGACCACGGCGGGACACCCCGGTCAGTCCTGGCACCCAGCGCGGGTGCATCCTCTTCGATTACGGGCACGAGCCGCACGATTAACGGTGGCCCGGGGTCGCGGCGCGGCGGCGACAGCACATTCTCGTCACCGGCGCCGTCGGTGCGGTCGCTGACAACGACCCTGACGACAATACAGTCGCTGGCGCCAGCCGCCGCCATGGGTGGTCAAGCGGCCAGCAACGGCACCGCCAGTGTCGGCATGACATTCAGCAACCACCACCACAACCATGGCAGTCACCACCACCACAACGCCTCACAGCAGAGCAATGGCACCCAGACTATCCAGTTCCACCAGCCGTTCCCCAGCACGCCCGCCTCGGCCATTCCCTCTCATCTCACACCCCTGGCCAGCAACGCCGGCCCAGGCCACCCGGCTACCTACTCGACCGCCACAGCCAACAACTTGTTGTCCGACAACGCCTCCATCCTGACTTTGGCCTCGTCCAGCAAACGCCGCCGCCGCCGATCCTTTGACACGGACGCGTCCGTGCGTGCTCTGGCCCCGTCGTCGCTCTTTGGTGGCAGCCGTGAGAGTCTCCCTTTATCCGTGCTGTCGGCCAACATCGAGGGCCCGTCGTCGTCGTCTGCCCTCATGCCCAGCACGTCCGCGAGTAGTAATGCAGGACCACCGCCAGGTTCGATTGCCCTGCACACGACAAACAGCCGCATGAGCGTGGCCAGTGCAGGTCTATCAAGCTCGGCCGCCGTGGCAGCCGCCAATGCTGCCACCGCCGCTGCAGCTGAACGCACGAGCATTTACTCCTCCGCAGGGATCCTGGGTGGTGACCGCAACAGCGTCTATGCTGCACGACAGAGTCTCGGAGGGGGGGGTGGTGGTATTGCCGGCGATGCAGCAAGTATTCGTAGCGGTCGTAGTGGACGCAGCGGATTTCTTGGCCACGGACGGTCGGAGAGCATCACTGGTAGTATCGGTGGTAGTCTGACCAGTCCGCTGGCGAGTCCGCTGGTCAGCCCGCGGGAGACAGAGGCGGAAGAGGCGTTGGCTTCAGCGGGTCTTTCGGCGTCCATTGCAACGATCAAGACGGCCAACACTGACGATGCGGTGAACAGAGAAGCTGCCGACAAGGCCGACGAGGAGAAGTGATCTTTAAGAAATGAAGATGGAGAAGATGGCGACGATCCCACGATACCTTTTTACTTTGTCTTAGTCTATGCCTGCTATTTTATTTCTTTTTGTTTGTGTCTACGGTTATTGGGTTATGCGGATGGTTATTTGGGAGGATAGCGGATTATTTCAGATGTTTTTGTCTCTTTTACTGGGTTTTTTACTTCGTACCTCTCCTGTGTATCGGGGTATTGTACGCCGTACTGCATACTCCATGCAGCGTACTCGTTTATTAGATTGGTTCTCACGATAATAAGGACGCCATGTCCTTCTCATCTTTGAAAGTGCTTGAACGTGGTCATATATTGCAGCTCTATCGCACCTGTAATACTCCGGACGCCGTTAAAGTGTGTGCTGCATGTCGTCCGTTTGAACTTACAGGGTCGTTCCTTCCGCCCACTTTTGCAGATAGAGCTTCCCGTACCCGTACCGTAATACGCCATTCCGTAACAGGACTAGCTCCGATCACTCCTAGCCTTCGCTTACCCCATCGCGCCTCCCTCCTCACTCTTTCCCGCGTCTCATTCGACACCTCCATCCCTTTTAACTTATCTGCTTGTTGTCAGACGAGGCAAGGCGAAGAAAAAAGAAGGGGCAAAAACGAGCGCGGCTGAACCATCACGCCCACTGCCTACATCCCTCTCAGCAACACGCTTTTCCAACACTGACACGCCGCGTGCGCACGCGGCTTTGCTTGAGCCCATTCTTGTTCAGCACAAGCTTCATCCAGCTGTGTTTGCAGGTCCCTCACGGCCTAGTTTGGAGCTTTTGACGACAACAACTGTAAAGTTACTCGACAGCCTATTCCATTTCGAATCCCGATATCCTCGACTCCTCTCCTCCCACCCACCCTATCTCTGCATCCGTTACCATGACGAGCCTCAGCAGCGGCAATCAGACGCCACGGGCCGGCTCCCTCTCGACAGGCCACCCCACGCCGGGATCTGTGGCTACACCGGGGCTGCAAACCGACAACGGCGTCAACAACGGCGTCAACAACCTCAGCAACAGCGGCAACACTGGCAACAATGGCCACCCGCAGATTGCCCAGCTTCCCAACTTCCCTCCCACAGCAGCAAGCACCGCTGCAACAACAGCCGCCTCGTCGACAACGGCCGGCCACCCCAGCGCAACACCCCGCAACGCCGTCACAGCACCACGCCTGACCGAGTCGGCCGCACAGATGGCCGCCCGCATTCCCAATATCCTGCCGCACGAGCGCGTGTTCCCCATCCAGATTGGCTGCGAGCTGTTCAAGTTGTCGGGCGCCTCGCTCTCATCAGACGCGCCGTCGTACTTCTCGCAGTACTTTGAGTGCCAGCTGAAGACGGCCGAGGCGCACGGTGTCGAAGATGTTGGCTCGGCCATCCGCACATTGTATATCGACCGCGACCCAGCCACGTTCCGGGACATCTCGCTGCATCTGCAGGGGTACCACGTGCAGCCGCGCGACGGGACACACTTTGTGCGGTTGTTTGCGGACGCGCAATTTTACTCGTTGCCGCGGCTGATTTCGCAGCTGTACGACGAGTCGATATTCATGTCGATTGGCCACCGGGAGTTTCAGATCCCGCGCGATCTGTTCCAGGACCCGGGCAACCTACCCAACTATTTCTCGCTGGGGTTTGCCGTCTTTTTCAGTAGCCCGGACGACTTGTTTCCTGGGCTGGACCGTGAGGGCCTGATCCGGCCACCGTCGATCCTGCCACCTGCCGTTCCGGGCAGGTCGGCCGATATATTTGAAGAGCTGCTGCACATGCTGCGTGGCTACCCGGTCAACATTCGCGACGAGAACCACCGGCAGACGCTGCTGCGGGACTGCCGCTACTTTAACTTTAAGGGCCTCGAACAGAAACTGATCCCGCACTCCTTGACCTACAACCAGGCACGGCTTCGCTACGAGATGGCCTTGAGGGTCGAGGATGTCCTGAAATCGGGCATCTCGGTCGCCAACGAGCCCACCCTGGTCGACCCTCTGGCGGGGTGGGTCAACTATGCACGGCCCTTTGTCGACGACAAGCCGGCCGAGCTTGTGCTCGAAATCGGGAGCGAGAACACCAAGCTGCACTTCTTCCCGCCAGCAGCTACGGCAATCGCTTCCCCCACACTAGGCAGCACCGGCCGCCACGGCACGCGCGCCGAGTTCTTCCGTGATACCAAGATTCGTATTGCACGGTTGTTCGAGGTCATTTCTACGAAGCTCAACCTACCGCCCACAACACAGCCTCTGGGTCTGCTAATGAGCAAGGGTGGCGCCAGCAGCCAGCCGCCATCACCAGGAAACACACCGTTGAGCGACGATCTTGTGCGGGTCGTGCTCGAACCGGAGACGGCCATCACGCTCGACGGACGGCCGTTTACGCTGCCCGAAACACTAGCGGACGATGACAGCAGCGCCACAGATGCCGTCTTGTCTCCAGGTAACGGCGAGCCCGGTCCCTCTCGCAAGCGGCGGCGGGTCGACTATGCAGCACTCAGCGGTGGAGGCCCAGCCGTGCCCGGTGGGAGTGCAGGCACCGCGTGGACGATCAAGACGGGTTTGTGGCGGCTGCGGATCCAGGGTGTCAAGAACGGCAAGAGTGCTGTCGAATGTGTGCTGGTGGGTGTGAAGCTGGATGCCATGAGCTCCGAGCTAGCCCGCAACCAAGAGCGAGGGTTCTTGGGAGGTTAGCTAGTACGAGTCTAGTTTTTTGTTTTGTTTTTAGATTTGTTCCCTGTCTATTTTGTGTCTATCTAGCATTGCTGTATTTTATGCCGCCGCTGGACAAGGGTTTGGCTTTACATTTCTTTGCATCTATTTTCTTCTTTTGGTTTTATATTTATTGGCTTGTTGAGACTTTATGCAGGACAATGGCAGTTACATACGTCGTACAATATATTCTGGTATCTTGGGTTTACACACAAATATATAATGGTTAAAGGCAACAGATCTCAGCAGCTCTCAGCTACTATAGTTCTATTGCCCTGCTTTATCCTCGACTTCGCCGTTCCGAGGAAACAGACACACATCAGATGGAGGACGAGCATCCACAGAATAAGCTTTTATGATTCCAAGCCGTTTTCACTTGTTTCGGCATTCCACATCCCTGCGTTCCTGGCGTTCCAGGCGTCTGGAAGCGGCCAACAGCTGCGATGCGGTAGATGCTTAAAGTGCAAGGCTGGAGCCACTGACTGTGCACAACTTTGAATCGACGACAGTCGTGGTCCCAGTCTATCCAGTCTACCCAAGTCTTCATGTCCCTCGTTCTCCTCCCTAATCGTTTCTTTGTGTTCTAGACTCACCATACCTTCTTGTTTTGGTCATGTTGTTCTGCCATCCCGTCATTTTCGTTTTCATATTTGATGATGATCTGCTGCCTTCATGACTCTTCTGCCGTCTTTCGTGTTTTTCTTTTCTTTTCTCTTACGTATTTAAAGCATCGCGTCCTCGCGATTCCGAGAAGATGAGACAAATCCCATCTTTTCTATCGTCTTTTCACGAACCACTCTGCAATGTACAGCCTCGCATGTCCCAAAAGCGCGAAGGCACGAGGCGACAAGGGCAGCACGGCAGATCGTCAAACTCTATTTTCTTCCCCTGCTCCCCGTAAATTGTCGCTACACTGCCTCTAAACGATAACAGCTCGGCCATTTCCCGGCGAATGGCTCTGGCCAAAAAAGGGGAAAGACGGGGATTGGCCGACTCTCATGCAGCCTTGCGCGTCGTCCTAGATTTTGCAGAAATAAATGCGAAAAGTGTCATAAATAGAAAATAGGAATAAAAGTGTGAAAGAAAGCAAAAGTCGGGGTATTCTATGTTTATGTTGCAAGGTCGGCCAATGCTTATTTCCTCACTGTTTTCTAGCTGGATGGACTTACACTGGAGCGGAGTTTATCTCTCCACATATTCTGTCTGTGAAAAGTCCGGTCGGGTCATGCAACGGCGTGGAGAAGACCTGGACCTACGGCAGTACAAACCCTTGGAATCGCCCGTAATCCCCGTCGGCCAGTGGCTTCGCCCATCTGACAGAAACAAAGTGGGGCGTCGTTCTCGTTCCTGCCCCATGCATCTTCAAGTGCTGTGTCAACTCTTCGTCAACCCTCCTTCCGTCGCTCCTTCCTGTCGAGCCTCTGTCCACTTTTTTCGCTATCGCTCTTTTGGGCAAAAGAATGCGATTTCGATGCGGCTCAGCAGGCCACGACTACCCCAGCCAGCGTTAAACTGCGTCAAGTTGCATCCAAGCAGTGCCTCACACACTTTACTCGGCACAACACAATACCACATTTTCACCACCGCACTGCATCGTCCAACACACCACCCATACGACGTACTTCGTTTACACGCCAACAGCCAGTAACGCCGAGTCTTTGCAGCCTATCCCGACAGAGGATGAAGTAACAGCCTTATGGGTCTTGGCGGGGCCCTGAGACCTGTCGACCTACATATATGAACTTCTAGAAAAGACTTTGAGAAGGATTCGAGCCTCGTCAGTGTCGGTCTTTTGTAGTTGAACCGCTTCTCAAAGCTTTGTCCGTCGTCGGTGCCACGAAGAGAGGGAGAATGTAAGAAAATATAGGTGCCAGCCAGAGTTTAGTGACTCGAAACAGGTTGAAAAAAGAAACATAATAAGGAAGACCATTGCCCATCTTTCTCTCTTATTCTCTTTTTGTTTTTCTCCTTTTCTCTTTTCCTCGAGATGGAATCAACAACAGTCAGCCTGGACATCCAAGCCTCCAATCACCTCAATCCCCGAAAGCCACCAACAGCCTTCCTCAACCCTTTCCCTTTTTACGAACAAAGAAATACGACCTGTCCAACATCCAAGATATAAGACTGTCTCTTCTGCTCTCCCTCGCGTCGTCTTTTTTGGAAACCCTCTTTTTCATTCCCATCCCTTTTCATATCGTCTCATCATACATACATATCTTACAATGTCCCCCAAAACTGCCATCATCGGTGCTGGCCCGGCCGGCTGCATGCTCGCCCGCCTGCTGCACCTCGGCGGCATCGAGGCCACCCTCTTTGAAGGCGAGGCCAGCCCCAACTACCGCTCCCAGGGCGGCACTCTGGACTTGCACACAGCCACCGGTCTCGCCGCTCTCAAGGACGCCAAACTGTTTGACGAGTTCATGAAGAATGCCCGCTACGACGGCGAGTACATGCTCTGCTGCGACAAGAACCTCAACAGCTTTTTTTCAAAGGGCGACAAGCCCACCAGCGAGAAAGACCTGATGGGCCAGCGGCCCGAGATTGACCGCTCGGCACTGCGCCAGCTGCTCGCCGAGAGCCTGCCTGCCAACATGATCCAGTGGGGCCGCCATGTCAAGACTGTCAACAAGGCTTCTGCTACAGCGGGTGCCTCAATCACTTTCAGTGACGACACAACCGCCACCGGTTTCGACCTGATTGTTGGTGCCGACGGCGCCTGGAGCAAAACCCGTGCCGCCCTCAGCGACCAGAAGCCCCTGTTCTCTGGCATGGCCCTCCAGGAGCTGCACATCCCCGACGCCGACAAGACAGCGCCTGCTCTCTCAAAACTCGTCCACCGCGGCAGCATCTTTGTGCAGGCCGACGGCCGTAAGGCGTCCATCCAGCAAATGGGCGATGGCTCGCTGCACGTTGGTGTCTGCACGCGCCGCAGCGACGTCCCCAATGTTCCCCTGATCAACGCGGACGGCAAGACACGCTCTGACAACTGGACCGAGACCTGCGGCTACGACCCGACCAACCTCGAAGAAGTCAAGGCCGCCATGCTCTCTCGCCCGGAGCTCATGTCCGACTTTGACCCGCGTCTCCAGGATTGCATCAAGTTTGCTGCGGGCAAGACCACCCCTCGATCTCTTTACTGTATGCCCGTTGGCTTCCAGTGGGAGCACCAGCAAGGCATTACTCTGATTGGCGACGCCGCCCATCTCATGACCCCCTTTGCCGGTGAAGGTGTTAATGTCGCCCTCGACGACGCCCGCAAGTTGGCCGCCATCATCCTGGCCCAGAATGCCAACAAGGACCATACCACAGCCCAGTTCGACACCGCCATCCGCGGCTACGAGACGGAAATGTACGCCCGCACCGTCAAGGTCGCCAAGCTCACCAACGACCTCTTGCTGGCCTGGTTCTACACGCCCGGCGCGCCCGAGTCTGTCGTTGCGTCCGTCATGGCCACCCACCTGCGCTTCCACATGCCCCCTCTCGTAGCACCGTTTGCCACGGCTGCCGTGCACGCTTACTACTTTGTCTACAAGAAGTGTCTGCACAAGGAGATCAAGGTGTAGATGGGGAGGATGGAGTGGGAAAGGTTTGTTTGATTTGTTTGGTTTCATGACGGAATGATACCATGGTGTTCAGTAGTTTAGAGCGTTTTCACTAGAATGTTCCCTTTAATAGATCTGGTTAGCTGTATACGACGTATGTGGAATGGCATTGTTTACTTTGATTTACATATGGCCTCAGCTGTGATTATTGTAAGGTGAGATATACCTGAGGTTTTGGCTTATCTTTCATTTTCTCTTTTTTTTTTCTTTCTCCAATAATCTTCCATGTACATTTTTACGTATTTTTCTAAGTTTTTTTTTTTTTTTAAAAAAAAAGGGGGGGGGGGACGGAACGGGATGGGTTATTAAATGGGTGAAAAATCTCAGTCTTATCTTTTTGTGACATTTTTTTTTACACTTGTGATGATCCAACATTTTCCATAATCCTCAGTTCACTGACCTTTTGCTCCGTCAGAAAGGTCTTTGGTACTAGAAAACACCCCTTGCAGTATCTAGATCGTTCCTGCACCCCTCACGATCGTGGTATTACAGAAAATAGCGATACGCGCTGGACAGAGCGCCCATAGCGTAACGTCGTCGCCACGCGCCGTCGCGCTCCCCTTCCCTAAAGGCCTGTCCCAAAAGAACTTACATAAGCCCCGCGTGGCCCAAGCTCCGTCCAGCCAGCCACCCCTCTCTCCTTCGCTCTTTCCCTCCCTCGCGTTGCTCTTTCCTTCTGTGGCCAATACGAGACCCGCTTTTCAGGGGCTGAAGACAAAAAAGAGACAACTGAACAAGGATTCTAGGAAGGAGTGGCGGTTTTGGTGCTTGCCGCGGGTCACGCCGTTTCCCCAAACCCAAACCAGCCCAAGCCAAACGCCAGCCAAACGCTCTTGCTGTTTTTGGGTGCAACCCAACAAACTAGCCTCTCACCTCTCACGGCTGGCCCCTTTCGCCTTTTCGATCCTCTGCCCTCCTCTTTTTTCGTCCCTCGTCCTCCCACCCAACCACCCGCAACGCACGCAGCAGTCGTCGTCCGCGTGTCCCATACACGAGCGCTGCTGTTCCGTCTTCCATCATCTTTTTCTTGTCGCTCTGCCTTGTGCACGCAGCGGCATTGCAGACCAACCAGCGGCCCAACTCGCCCCCCTGTTTCTCTCCGAATCTCGAATCACAAGAGACGATAGAGCCCGACGCATTTCACGCAGTGCACGCATTTCAGCCCCCGAACTCTTTGCTTTGCGACCGTTCGACAGCTCACTTCTCCGTCTTTTCTTTCGCGCATCGCACGACCTTGTGACACCGTCGGCCTTGTCATCTTCACAGCCTCCTTCACGAACCGAAGCGCATCTCGACAAGTCGTTTTTGCATCCCCCGCATAGCAACCACTGCATAGCCCCAGCTTTCGCGTATTGCTTATCTTTTGGTTCTTGTTCTTGCATTACGACTTCGACTCTTTACTTCCACGCTCTCCTGTCGACGAGTCCAGCCAGCCCTACGCCAGCCGCCTCTGAACTTTTTCGCGAGCTAACCGTTCAAATCCAACCGGTCTATCTCAAACCGTCGATCCGGCCCATCTCCTTCCTTCTTTTCTGTTACCCTCCCGCGTCGACTGCTCATCTTCCCGTCTCGCGCTCACTCTCGAATACACACCGCCCTCTGGCGGGCCTAATATAACTTCATAACCTTCGCCTCGACACCACAAACCCGCCGATGCAGGCTCCCGGCCCCATGCAGCGCCAGATGCAGCGGCGTTCGCCGGGCGCCGAGAACGGCGGCCAGCCGAATAACATCCCGGCGCGCGCCATGTCGCCAGCAATGGGTGGTGGCGGTATGGGCGGACCTGGTATGCCGCGGCCGTCAGCGTCGAGCCGGTCTGTTGGTGGTGGAAGTGCGCCTGGTGGCGGCGCGCCCGGAACACGGCGAGCAAATGTGAGTTTTCCCTCTGTTGTCTTTTTTTTTTTTGTGTGTGTGTGTGTGTGTGTATGCGCTTTTGTTTGCTTTTGTGTTTCTGTTTGCTTTGCTTCGCGTTTGTGCACCGCCTTGTGCTTGGAGAGCTTGTCGGGTTTATCGACCTCCCCTGCCTGGCCTATGGGCGGCGATCCATCTGCAGACGGACACTTCTCCTCCTTCGGCCTGAACATGAAACGTTCATGCTATACTCCGTACCGCCACAATATTTGCCGCGCCAGTGATTCTTGTGCTTTGGGGCAGGCAGCGTTGATGCCACGGTATTTGCCGTTTGTCGTCGCTGCAGCGCAGGTGCACTCACCGTCTCTCTTGTCGCTACTTGCACAACCCGCTTCATCGCATTTTTGTTTTCTCCTCCTCTCCTCTCCACAGACACTAATGGCTCCTCGAAAGACCTCTGGCGGCTCCGGCCCCGGCCCCGGCGCTGGCCCCGGCGCCAGCGGCAACAACGCAAACGTCCCTCTCTCCCAGATCGAAAAGAGCGTCACCCACCTCCTCGTCGCCACAAAACAGCTTCTCGAAACCCTGACGCAATGGTCGCGCGGCCAGGCCACCGACACCCAGGTCTCAGATGTCTACGTTCGCCTTGGCTACGAATTCAACATGGCTTGCCGGGCCTTTACCGCTATAAACGTCGACACGTCCGACCTGGGCAATGTCCCTGAACTGCTACGCAACATTCTGGAGTCGACCCTCAGCCAGGAAGCCAGCAGCGAAAGCCTTGAAAAGTACCTGCCCCGCATCCGCGATATCATCATCAACCTGCTGCACGGTCTGAAGCGCAAGCAGCAGAAGCTGCGCCAAAAACAGGCCCGCGAGCGCGAGAGCAGCGCCACCGTCAGCTCCACTGAATCTCTGGCAGCGCGTGCGAATAGTTTGAGCACGTCTGGCAGCGCAGGATCGGGCCTCACGACACTGCTGAACGAAAGTATCGAAGGCGGATACGGAGACCCCCAAGGGTACCCACAAAACCAGCAGCAACAGCAGTCCCAACAACAGCCGCAGCAGCAGCAACAGCAACAACAACAACAACAACCGCCACAGCTGCCACCCAGCCGCGACGATGTCAAGAGCTCGTCGCCCAACCGCCGCTTTATCCCACCGCGCGATCAGTCTCGCGGCTCCGTCAACTCTGAGCAGTCCAGCATGTCCAGCGCTACCATGCAGTCTATACCCGTTCTGCCGTCGTACCCTGACGGCGGCTCCAACTCGCTGGGCACGAGTGCGTCCATGGGCGAGCTCAACATTGACGCTTTTCCTCCGCCGCCACCGCCCAAGTCGCAGCAGAGCGCGCTCATGGCCCTTCAGCGTAACGGCGACCACCTCGAGCGCCGCGCCTCTCGACGCTACTCGACCTACCACATCCAGAAACACCTTGGCGGCAGCATATCAAGCGGCGTGCCGCTGATGCCCCCACCGCAGACAGCGCCCATCCCCAACCGTGGCCGCGGCGAGGTCCGCGAGTCCATGCGCGCCGTCCAGGGCCGCAACGGTCGCAGCAGCTCGTCCATGGGCCGGAACGGCGGTAGCAACTACGAATCTTCGCCCATGCGCAGCAACAACATGCCCGGCCGGGTGTCAGAGGAGGACGGCGGTAAGGAGGTCGTGACCGCCATCAACACTGACATGACCCGCCGCGACGACAGTCCCATGGCTAAGACACCGGATGATAAGTACCCGCAGCCCAGCGCCACGCTTAGCGGCCCGCCTGTTGATCTGATGCCTGCCCTCCCCGTCACATCCTTTAATAACGAAGAGCGGTCACCTGTACGGCGGCGCGCCGACAGCAACGAGGCACGTACGGAAGCCGAGCTGCGGGAGCGCGCGCGGTCAATCAATGCCGCGCAAGCTGCTCTTGTCGGCCAAGCACCACCGCCAGCTTCGGCAGTGAACGCGTCGCCACCCCCGCCGATGCCGGCACCGGCTGCACAACAGCCAGAAGTTCCCGCCAGCAAGGAACTCACGCTCTTCTTGCAGTACAAATCCAAGGTGAAGAAGTTTGTACTGCCGGAAGGCTACAGTGAGCTCACTATTGGCCGCCTGCAGCTCGCCTTTATCGAAAAGTTCTCGTGGAACACGCAGCAGAACGGCGCCGATTTGCCCGAGATTTACATCCAGGATCCTGTGTCGGGTGTGCGCCACGAGCTTGACGACTTGGCCGACATTAAGGACCGCACTGTGCTGGCGCTCAATGTCGAGCCACTCGACGAAGTCAAGCGCCACATTGACGAGGGCATTGGTGCACTCAAGTCCATGGTGCAGCAAGTCAAGCAGAATGTCGACGAGCAGGGCGCCGCTCTCCAACGAGTGTCGGACCGCCAGCAGGAAGCGTCCAAGGAGATGGCCCGTATGGCGGCCGCGCCCGTGCAGCCTATGACGCCGCCGGCCGACTCGCCGCGCTCAGCCAGCATCGGCAGTGCGCCGTCCTCCTCTTTAACTCGTGGAGGTACTAGCGGAGGCGGCGTCGGCAAGCGTTTCTCGAACCAGCAAATGGCGGAGGTCCAGAGCCTGCGCCGCGATCTGGCTGTTCTCCGTCAGACCTACTCCAACTTCCAGTCGGACGTCGAGAGCTCCATGACGGCGCTGCGCAACAAGGCCGCCAATGTCAAGACGGCCGTGGCTGAGACCGCCATTCCCGATTTCGAGGGTGGCCAGGGCCAGGCGGTTGTGGCCGCTGGCCGCAAGAAGCTGAGCGCCGAGTCGGACCGTCTGGTCACCAAGGTCGACGATCTTCAGGACCTTGTCGAAGACCTGCGTAAGGATGTCGTGCACCGCGGCGTGCGTCCCCTACCCCGCCAGCTCGAGCTTGTCACCAAGGACATTACCCAGCTGGCTAAGGACCTGACGAAGATGGAGGAGGGCATGAAGCGCGACAAGCCCATCTGGACCAAGATCTGGGAGAAGGAGCTCGAAGAAGTCTGCAAGGGCCGTGACGAGTTGCAGCTGGCCGAGGACCTGCTGGTCGATCTGCAGGACGATCTCGAAAAGGCATCGGAGACGTTTGCACTCGTCGAGCAGGCCACCAAGGAGCAGATGAAGGATGCGGGCGTCAATGGCGGTCCCTCACCCGGTGCCCCTGGTGGCCCCGACGGCTCGCCCAATGGTGGCCTTGTGGGGGGCATGTCGTTGATTTCGCGCCAGCTGTCGCGTGGCCTGCGCACCATTGGCGATAGCATTGGCAGCAATGTGGACCCCAATGCTGCCAAGGAGGGTGTCCTTGGTGAAGTGCGCGCACTCCAGCCCAACCATGAGAACCGTCTAGAGGCAATTGAGCGTGCCGAGAAGCTGCGCCAGAAGGAGCTCGAGAGCCGCAAGGGTAACCCGTTGCTGCGCGAGCTGGCGGGCTTTGTTGAAGAGGGCAAGCTCAAGAAGTCGGGCGGATTCGAGGAGGTGGAGCGGGCGCGCAAAGCCAAGGATGACCGGATCCGTCGCGAGGTGTGGGAGCGTATGAACGGCCCCATTGGCGGCGAAGACGAGGAAGAGTACGAGGAGGAAGGGGAAGAGGAGTATGAGGAAGGAGAAGAAGAGGAAGGTACAGAGGGTGCGGTGGAAGCCGAGGCTGCTGATGAGGGTGCCGAGGGCGAGGCAGCGAACGGGGTGGTGCCTGAAAAGGAGGGCGCTGCGGCCGGTGCTGTGTAATGAAGATCAAAGCAGTCTATGGTTCCGTCCCTGTGCCCTCCTCTTTTTTGTTGGGATGATTTCTTTTCTTTCTCCGTTCGAAGACTTTGTGTGGTATGGAAAAGGAAGTGGTTCGACGCTGAGTCCATGGATATTTTTGGAAGCACATATACCCCCCTTTTTTATTATCCTTATCCCTTTATTCTTTTTGATTTCCCCCCCATTCTTCTTCCTGTCTTCCTCGCTCTCCTGTCGTCTCGTTGTCTTGTCGTCGCCTCTGCTATTCTCCTGCCTAGCCCCACTCATACTCATACATACATTAGCCTCGTCTTATACATACGAGCGCCTTTTCCGGCCTCTTGTTTTATGTTTTTTATGTTTCTACGTTGATTTTTGCTTTTCTTTGCATTCTTTATTTTTTTTTCTGGATTATTTCTTGTCCCCTTATGGACAGTATGCATAGCGAGACGAGACAAGACGAGCAAAGGCGAAGAAGGACGATTTGGATAAACGCTCGAGATTGAAAATAGCAATATCAATTATCATGAAATTTATACAAACTGTTGTGATCGTATCATGACTTCTCTTGGTGTAAAGCCTCTCACTGGCTACAACTTCGCCGCCTGCGGATAGATGAATGCCTCCCATGCACTCATCAGCGCTTTGCCCTGCGGATCGCCCGGCGGATTAAAATTGGACGCAAACACGGCTGCAAGTCCAGCCTCGCGGTCCAAGATCCACGTCAGGTTGATCGCGCCGCTCCAAAACACAGCACCCTTGCGCCGCGCCGGGTGCGACGACCCCGTCACCAACAGTCCACCGAGACTCCAGTCGTACTCCTTGGTGTCCGGAACATCGCCCGTGATCCAACCGGGGTTTTCGGTGTTGTGGAGCAGCTGTGCACGGGCCACATCAGTCGGCAGCTGTGGTGTGTAGAGAAGCTCGGTGTTTGCAGACTTTGTGGGCAGCAGCTTGCCGTCGTCGTGCAGCAGAGACCGCAAAAAGGTGAAAAAGGACGGCATGTCGCCGTACATGCCCTGCCCGCCCAAGGCACAGGGTGCTTTGCGATAGAGGGAAGGACCGTGGACGACGGGGTTGTCTGGACCGCCGGAGCGCACGGGCAACGATGGCCAGAGCCGGGCCATGACATCAGGATAACGCTCTGGATGGTAAGTGAGAGCACCAGCCGGCAGGCCCAGGGGTGCCAGAATATCCCGGATGACAATCTCTTCGAGCGGGATGGAGGGCAGTTTTGGCTGTCCAGATCCAGATGCGGAAGGAGCGGCTTCGGCAGGGCCCGCTTCCGGTTCGGTCCGGCCCCCAACCCTAGCATGAAGACGCTCCAACAGCCGACCGGCCCAGTCGATACCTGCACCGTACGTCCAGCCTTGTCCCGGTTGGAAGGCCAGTGGGAAGCTGAAGCGCTCTTCGACGGATGGCGGCGTCGCCACGATCTTGGGCGGTTTCCCCAGACCGGCCTCGGGCGGCTGCTTGACAAGCCATGCGCGGTAGCGGATCAAGTCGTACGTCAAAAAATCGTAGCCGACACCCGAGCTGTGTGTAAGGAGCAGACGTAGAGTGATGGGCGCATCGCGAGCGACGAGCTCGGGCGTGGCATCGTCGTCATCCGAGGAGAAGCCCTTGAGGACGGGGAGAGCAGCCAGCTCGGGCAAGAGGGGGGCTACATCGGCATCCAGGTCCCAAAGACCGCGCTCTACGGCCTGGAGGGCAAGAATGGACGTGATGAGCTTTGTCATGGACATGAACATGAAGACGCTGTCCATCTCGAGCTTCTTTTCCTTGCCTGGCTCGAGCGAGCTCAGGCCCAAGACCTTTTCATAATGGAAGGTGCCTGGGACGTTAGCAGTGTTCATTTTGTCACAGAAAGCAATACGCACCCTTTTTATTCTCAGCGAGAAGGACGACGCCCGGGATGGTGCGGTCGGCCACAGCCTTGCTGATGACTTGTTCAAACGATGTCGCCATGGTGCGAAACTTCTGTACGAGAGATGGCATTGTGGGGAGAGGAGAAAGAAAGGATAGAAAAATAAACGACGGGACCAGCTGTAATAATGTAGTAATCTTCAGTAGCAGCGACTCTGCGGGGTCTGCGGCAGTATGGCTGGAATCTCACTCCCGTTTCTGTGGTGTGTTATTCCGCGTGCGTGCATATGGCCTCTCCAATTGCCGTGTTTCGTTTTTGGCCTGGACCGCACTTCCCCGGCTGTTGCATCCGATGGGACGGAACCAAAGAGAGCCAAAGGAATTCGTAAAGCTACTTTGGAGGAGCTTTCGTGAGGGGTAGCTGAAGGGAATGTTGGCGAATAGAGGCGAACACGCTTGGATCGGTTCGGTTTGGTTCACTTTGGTGTTCATCGAGGCTTGGCTTTGGAGAATCACTTGGTGGCAAAATCATCAATCATACAGAGGCTGGGGTGGAGCGTGGTTTTGGAACCGTTGAAGTTTAGAAATACCATCATTTTAGAGAATTAACTGATGCTCTCGAGGAGTTATATACAACCGTTCGCCAAATAATAACAAAACAGAGTCGGAAAAGAGAAACGAGTAAAAAAATAAAAACAGTACACAAAAGCAGTAGAGTAGAAAAAGTAGCGATAAAAGATGAAAACTAGAGAAACAAATAAAACACCGTTCCGACCTTCCGACGAAAAAATACAATTGACTGAGAAAAAACTTTGTAAAAAAGGGAAAACAACGCGAAGAAAGACAGATCAGAATCCAGCCATTTAGCAATCATGGCCATGTGTAGACCAGGGACCCCACCAGCACACCGTTCACGCACAGCTAGAGTTTTTGCATCGCCCGGTTCCCAGGTAAATGGAACCTGTTCTAGCGGTACCGTGGGTACTCATCCGGCCGGTGTCTCTGGTTGCGCGGATCACGCGGGTCGTAGGGGCCCGGCGGTCCTTGGCTGCCGTCGTTGGATTGAGGCGGCGGCGGAGGAGGACCGCGGCTGTCGTAGCCAACAGGAGTATAACGGCCGGCATCGCGGGGATCACGCGACTGCGGCGGCTGCTGCTGGACAGGTCCACCCGGGCCGCTGGGCGGGCCGGCACCGTAACGTCCGTAGGGAGGCGGCTGTTGCGACGGCGGAGGCGGTGCAGGCTCGACATTGCGCGGGACGGGCGACGGCTGGTAGCGACCGCTTAGCGAGTGAGAGTGAGAATGGGGGTGAGAGTGGGAGTGTGCGTGCTGTGGCGGAGGCGCTTGCTGCATTCTGGGGTCGCGAGGGTCACGAGGATCCTGTGGGGGATACGACCGGTCGTCGCGCATACCACCACTGCTGAGGTGGTGTTGGTGCGATGGCGGCTGCTGCTGCTGCGCGCCCCATGCCGAAGTCGGCAGAGGGCCCTGGGACGGGCCGCCGGCTGCACCATAGTGGTGAGGAGCGTGCGAGGGAGGACCTTGCGACCAGCCACCGTCTCTGCTTTGCGGAATGGGATCGTGTCGGTTCGGCGGCGGGCGGCCGGGGTACTGGGGAGTCGGTGAGGCTGCATGCGGCGGCGGGGCCTGCGAGCCGTATCCGCCTCCATAGCCGCCGGGCTGCGGTGTTTGTTGTTGTGGCGGGTAGCTCTGCGACGGCGGCGGCGGTTGTTGCTGCTGCTGTTGCTGCTGCTGGGATGGAGGCGGCTGCGACTGGTACGGGTGGCGGCTGTAGTAGTCGCGGTCGGCAGCGGCAGCGGACTCGACAGGCGACATGACACTGGACCGCGAGCCGGGACCAGCCATGTTGTGGACCTGGGGCGAGTTGTGCTGCTGCTGTGCAGGGGGTGGCGCCGGGTACGGCTTGAGCGGTGGGATGGCCGACTGCGACTGTGGCGGCGGTGGGTTGCGTCCATAGGGCGAGTACACGGGGTTGCCAGGGTCATGGGCAGAGGAAGGCGGAGGCGGTGGGTTGCGGCTGACCATGGACGGCGGTGGTGTCGACGAAGGGGGTGCACTAATGGACGAGACGTCGTTGACGCGCTTGGGCGCCGGCGGGCCATCGTCGTTGAGAAGCGCCATCAGACTCGAGGTCTTAGCTGGTCGGTTGGCAGCAGGAGTAGGCGTGGGCGTCGACGTTGGGGGCGGGGCGACGCTGCTGGCGTAGGGATCGTGCGGCATGCCGCCATGCATAGGACGACTGCGATCGCTGACGCCTCCACCCATGACGTGCGGGTGCACTGGTTCTGTCAACAAGCTCCGGACGGGTTGCTGGTGCTGGATAATGGGTGCCGGCGACTGGCCGTAAGGCTGCGGCGGTGTGTGCGCAGCAACACGCATCGGGTCAGACGGAGGACCAGGACCAGGACGACCAGGCTCATTGGTGCGGTAGTGCTGAGGAGGAGGCGGGCCACGGCCTGGCGTCGACGCCGCGTAGGGATCGTAGACGGACGGCTCGGGCTCCTTCATGCGGCCAGACGGCTGGCGAGAAGGGGTTTCTTGACGTATCTGCTGCTCCTGTTGCTGGCGGTGGCGCTGGGCAATCGAGTTGAGGCGCGCGTCGACCGCGTCGCTTGTCGGATCGGCCCAGGACGAGGTCGGCCGTGGCTGGCCTAGGGGTTGCTGTTCGATAATCGGAATCGGCGCAGATGCAGCGGCAACAGCTGCAGACGAGGGAGGAGGCGGTGGCGGCTGCTTTTGGGAGGAGAGACGGCTGCCAGTAGGCCCAGAAGGTTGCTGCAGGCCTGGCGGTCCTTGTGGTCCTTGAGGTCCTTGAGGCCCTGATGCTCCCACAGATCCTTCTCTGCTGTCGTGGTAGGGTGCACCGTACGGCGGCGGCACGACCGACGACGGGCCTCTCATTGGCCGGGCCGATGGTGACATGGCTTGGCCGACAGGGTAAGCAGAAACAGCAGAAGGGGGTGCCACCTGTGCTTGCTGAGGCAGAGGCACGGCGGACACAGGCGCAACCAACTGCTGCTGCTGTTGGCGCTGCTTGCCGTGGGACGGCGGTGTTGGCTGAACGACCTGGGGTGCCACGGCCACACCACCCTGTGCAGCGCTACCGACAGACTTGACTTGGGTCGGCAGAGGCGGCGCTGGCGGCGGGGCCTGGGCAATGGGCACGGGCGTCTGGTACCGGCCGAACTGGGGCTGTTCAGTCTTGATATCTGCCATCGGCTCGCCGCCCGCCAGAGTTTTGCCACCGGCCCGTGGGGTTCCCGTTGTTGCCAGAGATGCAGAAGATGCTGCCGCAGCTGCTGCCGCGGCCGCTGCGCCCACCGTCGCTTGCTGTGCGTCAATTCTCTTACGTGGCGCAATGGGCGGCGCCGGCGGCGTGGGCATCTTGTCGCCGCGTTGTTTGCGCATGTTGGCCTCGTTGGCAATCGCCTCCCACTCGGCCTTCTTCTCGTTCTTCTGCCGGACATAGTAGTTCTTAACCATGACGGGCGTCTTCGACTGCATGTGTTGAGCGATCGCGTACCAGTCTGTGCCAAACGTCCGCAGCAGCGCCGGGAAATCGTTGCACTCGCTAACGCTCCAGTAGCTTGAAGTCTGCTGCGTCGGCCGGAACCGCTCGGAGTTGCTGCTGCCGCCAGCGTTGGCCACGCTGTTGTTGTTGGCGTCAAAGTTAGTGATGCCAATCTGCAGAGGCGGCGGCGGCTGTTCGGGCCGCAGCGAAGGAGGAGCCAGCATATCGCCAATCTGCTGTTGCTGCTGCTGAGCGGCCGCCGAGGCCGGTGTCAGGGCCTTTTCGACCATGGCACCGTAGCCAAGACGAGCATCTAGAGCCTTGGAAGAGTCGGGTGTGCCCATCGGCGTCGTGCCAGCCGGTGTCGATGCCAGAGGAGGAGGGTGCATGCCGCTGTGAGGGGTCGATGGCGGGCCATCGTAGTAGTGGCCACCCATTCTCGGGGCAGGTGGCGCGTTGGGAGCAGGAATTGGTGTCACCGTAGCAGGAACACCGTCCTTGCGGTGCTGCTGCTGCTGAAGCTTGGGCGGCATAAGCGACTGCTGGAGCTGCGACGGCTGCTGGATGTGCTCGCTCGGCGGCCGCGGGCTGCCCTGGACGCGCGAGTTGGACCGTGAGCGTCCCGACTTGCCTGCGCCAGTCGCGGCTGTGCCGGGCGGCGTTGGTGCAAGAATCTGTGGCGTCTTGGCGGACTGCTTGGGCTCCTTGGGCTCCTTGCCCTCCTTGATGTCTTTGAGGCTGTCCTTGGGATCCTTGGGATCTTTGGCATCTTTGGCGTCTTTGGACTCCTTGGGGTCTTTGGCTTCCTTGTCCTGCTTGTCCTTGTCCTTGGGCGCACGGCGGCGGTTTCTGCGGCCATCGGGCTTCTCCGTACCGTCGGCAGCGGCAGCGGCAGCACCGCGGCGACGGCCGGGTGTGCTGACCGGCGTGGCACCGTCCGAGTCGGCCGCCGAGGCATTCGCTGTCTCGAAGCCCCATGTCGGTGCAGCGGCACGACGCGGTCTGCGCCGTTCGCCGTTCTCGCCTGTCTCGTTGGCTGCCGAGTCCTCGTTCTCGTCCGGGTTGCCGAGCTCCGACACCAGCGCACTCGACCGCTGCTTGCCGCGCGTGCCCTTCTTGCGCCGCTTCGGCTGCCGCTTGAGCTTCTCTTTCAGGTTGAGCTCCTTCTTGACCGTGTAGTAGTACTGGATGCAGGCGTGGAAGTCGCGCTTCGGGATCATGTCGGCAATGCGACCCCACTGTTTGGGGAACTCAAGGTACGCCTTTTCGAACAGCGCCGCCTCCTCGGGCGTAAAGTTGATCACGGGTGGCAGCACCTGCCACGACGTAACCATCTTTTCCGGCGGTAGGAAGCCCGAGCGGTCGATAAACAGCGTGTTCACCCGCTCCTCGTCGCGCCAGTACATGTCCGGGATCGTGGCCTCTTTGATGCTGGGGTAGCGCTCATTCTGTGCGCGAAGCTCGCGCTCCTTACGCTCGTCTTCTTCACGCATTGAGGCTTGCAGGACTCTTTCCAAATCGCGCTCAGTTGCAAAACGACGACCCGTGCCACGGCCGCCTTCGGGCCGTGCAGGCTCAGCGGGTGGTGTAGCCGGCGCAGGAATCTCGGCCATGCCGTGGATGCCCATGTACTTGTCGCGGCTCTTGACGGCGACAAGGTCGTCCGACTCGGTGAACTGCAGGTACTTGACGTAGTTGTCGCGGTACTCGGTGCGCTGGGTCTTTTGCTGCTTTGTCTTGACCAGGTCGAGCTGGCGCATTTGGTTCATGATATAATCCTCCACACCGGGGGTCGTGTCGTCTTCGTCAAGGGCGGCCCGGTTCTCGTACCACGGCGACATGCTGTAGTCGGGTACATCTTCGAGCGGTGGTGTCTTCATAAAGAAACGCGCCACTTCGGGGTATGACAGGTCGACTTCGTCGATATCGGTCGCGTTCTCGTCCTCCTCGGGCTGTGACGGGCTGGACGGGCGAGCCTGCTCGAGACCAGGTGGTGAATCGGCCGATACCTTTGCCTGAGGCTGTGTTCCATTGGTGGTGGCAGGAGGGGGAGCAGTGGCAGAAGCGGAGGCGGATGCTGTTGCAGGAGCAGAAGAAACAGGCGCCTGGGTCGGGATGACAGGGACGGGAATGGCGCTCGTGCTAGTCGTCGCGGCCTCGGGGGCAGGCTTCTTCTCGCTCTTAACAGGAGTCTTGGCCCTGGCCGTAGCAGACGAGACGGGTGATGGCAGCGGAAGCTTGGTGGCTGTTGGCGAGGCAATAGCAGCAGCCGGAGCAGCGCTGTCCACATCCATCATATCGGCAGCAGGGTCGGAGCCGATGGCAGGCGTCTTTGGCGGTGCGACGGTAGCAGCCGAGTCGGTAGCAGGCTTGCCTGCAGTTGTCGTCGTGCTTGTTGCTACAGCATCAGTGACGGCCGAAGAAAGTGGCACAGTCTCCGGCTCTTCCTTGATCTTCTTGGACTCCTGCTCGGCCTCCTTCCAAGCGGCCAGCGTCTCTTCTGGAACAGCGCCCCCTACGACATCCAACAGGCCAATGTTGGCTTCCAGCATATCCTTGGCCAAGAACGACTCGAGGAGGGCAGCACGGGCAATACCCTCCTTGGGAATGGCCTCGGCCTGAGCACGCAGCTTTTTCAGTTGTGCCTCGTGCTTCTCAATCTCCACGTCAAAGTAGTCGTTCATGTCTTCCTCGTCCGAATCTGAGGTGCGGTCGGGCGCGGTCGAGGCGGGCGAGCCACGGCGGACAGACACCATGAGTGCATCGACATCGACTGGGATGTTTTGCTCGGGGGCAGGCTTGACGTCCTTCGAGGTGGCGGCAGCGTTCTCCTTGTCTTGCTTCTCCTGGACCTTGGCGACCTCTTTCCGAACGTCCTTGACAGTTTCGGCCGGCTTCAAAACGGTCCTGACAGCTGGCTCGTCCGTCTTGGAAGTGACGGGCGTACTGGCCTTGGTGCTCTCCTTTGTCTTGTCCTTGTCCTTATCGCCGAAGAGAGTTGACACCTTTGCCGTTTTTGCTACTTCGGAGGGCTTTGTCGTATCCACAGCCTTGGACGGCTTGGCCACTTGGTGTGAGCCTGACTGGGGCTTCTTCTCGCGTGGCGGCTGCTCGTCCTCTTTTGTTGCGGTAGGTCTTTTGTCTTTGAAGGCCTCCTTGTCCTTAGATGTCAATTCTCTGTCCTTTGTCGGTCCCTTGTCGTCCTTCTGGTCCTTCTCTTGTTTGCTAGAAGGCAGTGAAGTAGGCGACTTTGAGGCCTTGGCTGCGGCAGTGTCCTGGGCGCGCGCCGCATTACGGGCAAAGATTCCCGTTGGACGCTTGGTGTCGGAGGCAGTAAATGAAGAAGCCGGGAGAGGAGAACGGGCACGCTTGTTGGTGAGTGGCTTCTCAGCGGCAGCTGGCTTGGCGGCGGCGGCGGGCGTGGGCGCAGGTGCACTAACGGCGATCTCGCCCGGCTCGCTCTGCTGGTCGGCATCGGGCATGGGCGTATCGGCGGTTGTGGTCGATGGAGGCGCAGCATCCTTATCCCTATCGTCGGCGCGGGGGCGCTTTGTTTCCTTCTCCTTGTCGGACGCTGCTGGCTTTGTTGGTGCAGAGTCCGTCGCTGGGTTTGGTGTGCGGCCGGGCTTGGGCGAGTCGGAAGTGGTCGACTTGGCGGTAGTACTGGAGGCACCCTCCTTGTCTTTGCTGCCAGGATTCGCCCACTGCACGCTTGATGCGCGTTGGGGCTTGGGCGGCAGCGGCTGCTGAAGACGAGGACCGGACGGGGCTGAGGAGTTTGTGGGTGGCGGCTTGGCGGGCATGGTCGATGATGATGTCTCTGAAGCTGCTGCAGATGCTGCAGCTGTCGAAGCTTGCGTGGTGGATGAAGTTGCCGGCTTGTCGTCGTTCGCCACCCTGGCCGTGGCCGCAGCAGCAGCCGCCTTGCTCGTGGAAGCATCGGCAATCGAAGGCGGGCGAGCCGGTATTGACCCGAAAGCAGGTGCAGATGGAGCGACAGGTGGTGGTGATGCAGGAGGTTGGGCTGCATCGCGAGTAATGGTGGGTTCACGAGCCGAAACTTCACGCAAAGGCGGTTCGCGGGAAACAGGATCGCGCGAGGAAATGGGTTCACGGGCAATGGTGTCGCGTGGGAGCGGGCTGCGGTCCTGCTTGGGCCACGGGCCGTCGCGGTCGCCGCCGCCGCCACGCACATCCCTAACATCGCGCGGATCACGATCATCACGGTCGCGTGGACCACCCCCTCCCCCTCCACCTCCACCTCCACGCTGGTCACCATCGTGCCCGCCGCCGTAACGGTAGCTGTCGCGGTCATCGCGGTCGTTGCGCGACCAGCGACCTTCCTGGGACCTACTGCGCGGGAAACGGTCGCGGTCGTCATAGATACTGCCGGCACGACCACCGCGGCCACGCTGGTCCCAGTCACCCTGGGGCCGGCCCCGGCCAGCAGCGCCTGGGCGGCCGCGCCCGGGCGTCGAGCCACGGTAAGACTGTGAGTTGAAGACGGGGTCAGATGAGGCGGATCCAGCTGATAGCGGCCCGTCGCGTGATCCTCGCCGAGGGCGGTCGGATGCATCGCCTGGCAGCCCGCCAAGTGGGACTTCGCGAATGTCACGTGTATTCAGGATATCGCGTGCGTCACGCAGCGGCGTGTGCAGGTCGCGTGGGTCGCGGCTGTTGCTGTTGTTGCCACCATCGGCACGGCCCAGCGGTCCATCGCCGCCACGAGCATTATCGCGCACCGAGTCCCCGCGTATCAAGTCGCCGCGGAGCGGTTCGCCACGCGCTGGTGGCTCGCCGCGCCCGGGAGGATCACCGCGTCCCGGTGGTGAGCGAAGGCCGCGGCCGCCCATAGTCGGAGGTGAAGCCCATCGTCGTCCAAACTCGCGATCGCCGCCACGATCGACACCGCGGTCACCACGGTCGGCTCGGTCGCGCCAGTCGCGTTCACGGCTGCGCTCGTCTCTATAGGGCGGGTCGCGTCGGTCCCTAAAGTCGCCACGGTCGCGGGGACCTTTATCGTCGCGGTTGTCTTCGCGCATCCATCCACGGCCCTGGCCGCCGCCACGTCCGCGTCCGCGGAAATCGCCCGCAAAGCCGCCGCCTCGGGACGCGCCCGGCAGGTCTGCGCGGTCACCTAAAGCTTTGGGACCGCGTGGTGGGTCGCGCGAGTTGTTGGCGTCGCGGAAGCCGCCATCACGGCTATCGCGGTTGTCACGGTTGTCGCGGTTGTCGCGGCCAGACTGAAAAGGGGGCTGGTTGTTTCGGTTTTCGCCGGAGAGCCGGCGGCGTTCGTTGTCGCCATATTGCGAGCCTCCTCGGTCGTTATAGCGGTCGGCAGGCGACCGGTCTCCTCTGTCCCTTAGCGGCGGCGGGGAACGTGAGCGACGGTCGCTGTCATAGCGCCCTGTGTATCTCGACCTGTGGGTGTTAGGTTGCATGTTTGATGGGAAGAGAAGGAGAGAGGCAAAACGTTGCACGTGGTGCCGATGATCAAACAGGATAAAAGAAAGGTCGAGGATGGATACGATGTCGAGTCAACGCGGCCAGTCGGCGCTTCCGGGCACGACAAGGCACATAGAGATGATCCTGACAGACTTGCTGACAAGACAGACAGGGAAAAAATGTTGACAAAACACGCTGCAGACAACTTACATCGAGACAGTCCGGGGATGGTCGGGATTGCGCCCTCATTCGCGGTGGACGAGATCGAGTCCCATCCACGGCGCCGGCGCACAGTCCGGGCGCAGGATGCAGAGTCAAAAGGCGCGGTGGCCTAGGTCGTTGTCCGTGTCGGCAGGGGCGAGACGGTATCGGGCGAAGCGATGTTGATGTTGTCGTCAAAGTCGAGAACCCGAATTTGAGACGTCTCCAAAAGGGGGCGCCTAAAGTTGGCGTGACACTCGCTGGATGGGTGCCTGCAGGCGCTGGCGGGCGGGTAAGATAATAGTGAAGAAGTTGATAAACACCAAAGAGTCGACGGACAGAAAAGATGTCGTCGAGCCACGGCCGGAGATCGTGGGGGATGCGATAGGGGGCGCGTGGTGCAAAAGACGGGTTTTGTGCTTTTGTGCTTTTGTGTTTTTGTGTGGTGAGTTTTGGCGTTTTGAGGTTGCAGGAAGCAAAAGAACTGCAAAGGGAAGGCGCCCCCCGTGAGAGAGCCCCAAAGGGCAAGACCTGAAAAGGGCCTGAAATACCGCTCCCTCGCTCCTTCCACTTCCCACGTTCAAAGGAGATCCAATGCGTGGGTGGCCAATCAGAGGCCTTCAGCCCAGTGCAGCCCCCAGTTTCGGCTGTTGTGGCTCTCGCAAGCCTAGCACGCTAGGTTGTTTAAATCTGCACGGCGTTGTGGGCATTCTTTCCTTATTGCAGGGCGACAGCGCGAGGCTATTGGTCAGCATTTGAAGATCCACTTATTTCGAGAAAAGGTACAGAGGTACATGAGTACGGGGATACTTGCAGATTGGCTACTACTAGTGCGTACTGGGCCTGCAGCCTCAGAGCATGTCACGCTTGTGAAGCCGAACGAACCACCACCAAAAAGCCAAAAGAGGCAACTAGGCAAAAATAGTGAAAAAAAGTTTTGGACGTTATCACGGGCATCACCAAATCGACGACAACTTAAATATATGAACTGCAACGGCTGATTTTGGGCTACTTTTTGAGCTCCATCTCATTTATCGTATTTTTTTTTCTCCAGCGGCCAACTGAGCAACTACGCTCACAGCCGCAAATATGGCCGGATCGAATGAAACTCAACCCATGACGGGCAGTCAAAACACCTCAGTCAACGCCGCTTCTTCATCTTCCGCGCCCGTCGACAACCTGCCGCCGTCGCAGGCCACCGATGCCGTGCTCGTCAAGTCGACCCAGATGCCTGCCGACGCCCAAAAGGTCGAGGAACTCGACTTCAACGACTTCAAGGGCCGCCAAATCACGGCCGACGACCTGTACCAGGGCATGCGCTTCATGGGCTTCCAAGCATCTGCCGTCGCCGACGCCATCCGCATCATTAACGGCATGCGCGCGTGGAAGGACCCAGAGACGGGCGAGGGCACAACCATCTTCTTGGGGTACACATCGAACTTGATCTCATCGGGCCTCCGCGGCGTTCTGCGGTATCTCGTGGAGCACAAGCACGTGTCGGCGATCGTGACGACGGCCGGCGGCATCGAGGAGGACTTTATCAAGTGCCTGGGCGACACGTACATGTCGTCGTTTAGCGCTGACGGCGCGAACTTGCGCAGCAAAGGCCTCAACCGCATCGGCAACCTGGTGGTGCCCAACGACAACTACTGCGCGTTCGAGGACTGGGTCGTGCCAATCCTGGACAAGATGTTTGAGGAGCAGGAGGCCGCCAAAGCCGCTGGCGACGAGACCTTCCACTGGACACCCTCCAAGGTGATCCACCGGCTCGGCAAGGAGATTAACGACGAGCGCTCGGTGTACTACTGGGCCTACAAGAACGACATCCCCGTGTTCTGCCCCGCGCTGACGGACGGCAGCTTGGGAGATATGCTCTATTTCCACACATTCAAGACGTCGCCGCAGCAGCTGCGCATCGACATTGTCGAGGACATTCGCAAGATCAACACCATGTCGGTGCGGGCAAAGCGGGCGGGCATGATTATCCTGGGCGGTGGCGTGGTCAAGCACCACATTGCCAATGCGTGCCTGATGCGCAATGGCGCCGAGTCGGCCGTCTACATTAACACGGCACAGGAGTTTGACGGTAGCGACGCAGGTGCGCGGCCGGACGAGGCGGTGTCATGGGGCAAGATCAAGATTGGTGCCGATGCAGTCAAAGTGAGTCCCCGGTGAGGTAGCAGGCTAATGTGTTATGAAGCACTCACTAATGAACTCCAGGTCTACATGGAAGCTACTGCTTGTTTCCCACTGATCGTGGCCAACACCTTTGCAAAGGAGCCTTGAGGAGGTGATGATAAAAGAGCCCCAGCCAGACTGGGAAGGCAGGCCGAGCCGAGAGCGAGACTTGATGTGAAGTTTAAAAGAGCCTATCTAATCACACGTATCAGTACGTCCAACCACGGTCTTTCGGCTCTGCATACACAAGAAGACCGAACCTACGATTTGGTATTGGCAGCTGTGTTGAGCACAGTCCACATCACCTACTGCCCCTGACACGAACTCGACGAGCCACGAATAAAAGCCATCAATGGCCGCAACGACTTTATAGATTACTGACTAGTGTATCAGTCGGAAAACAGCATTTTGTACATATCTCAAAATCCAAAATAAAATACAAAGCATACATCAAGTAGTCCTGGCGAAGCTGAGCGTTATGCGCGAGAACACTAATGGCAAACTCCAGGAGCGGCAAGAATATACCCAAAGACCTCAAATAAAGTTTATGACAAAAAGATCAAGACAAGAAGATCAAGACAGGAATATCAATTCCATATTTGCACATAATTTTGTCATTGAAGAAAAGCTTCACAAATACACATTGGATTAGTTGAGGTGTCGTCTGATATCGTCGGAGCTTGCCTTGGCTTACCTAATATTGCCGATGCTATGCGGTGGACATCACGTGTATCCCCCGTGGGGCAAACAAGGGAGGCCAGCGCCACTTGAGCTCCCAACAGCGTGCCAAAACACCAATAAAAGCACCTAACAGCACCAAAGCCGAGCGGGCCCAGGTGCCGATAGTAACCACTGCGGAGAAAAAGGTCGAACGCCGCCAGTTGCCAGGTGCCCGCAATTGCCGTTTACACTGATAGCATGGCGATATCGAGGGGACCTCTCCCTTTTCTTTGGCTTCCTTGACTTGATCTGCAGTTCACACCAACATAAAATTCTACTCAAGTACTCGGCCAAAGTACATTGTACTCTCACTCGCACTCGCACTCGCCAGCATGAGACTCCCGACGCAGTCGATTGCGAGCGCTGCGGCGCTTCGGAACTGTTCGCGTCGTCTGACTTCGACTTCGACTTTGACGTCCTCCTTTGCTGCCGGTCACTCCCACAACGCCCGCCGCTTCGCCACGGCCCAGTCGACGGCCGACGATGCCAAAGCCAAGGCTGCAGCTGCCGCCACCGCTGCGTCTGACAACCGCGTTCACATTGTCGAGGTCGGCCCTCGTGACGGCCTCCAAAACGAAAAGAAGGCCATCCCCCTGGCCACGAAAATTGAGCTCATTGAACGGCTGGCCAAGACAGGTCTTTCGACCATCGAGGCCGGCTCGTTTGTCGCGCCGAAATGGGTGCCACAGATGAACAACTCGGCTGAGATTCTCGAGCACGTTCTGCAGCACAAGATCTCGTCGCCCGTACCAATATCCTATGCCTTCCTCGTGCCCAACACCAAGGGACTGGCCAACGCTACAGCCATTTTGCAACAACATGCTGAGCGGTTTGTCGCCGGCGTGGCCGAGGCACAACACCTTGCCGAGACGCTGGGCACCAATGAGGGCGCAGACGGCATCGAGACCAAGCCCTCTTCCTTCCTCCCTACCGTCGAGCTCGCCGTCTTTGCCGCCGCCACCGAGAGCTTCTCCCAAAAGAACTTGAATTGCGACATCGCCACCTCTCTCGAGCGCTTCCGGCAAGTCATCCACGAGGCCAAGCAGATTACGGCGGCTGCCTCCGCCGCGGCCGGCACACCCATCCCGCTGCGCGTCCGCGCCTACATCTCAACCGTGCTGGGCTGCCCCTTTGAAGGCCCGGACACGGACCCCCGCCGCGTCGCCGAGATCGCCACCGATCTGCTTGAAATGGGCGCAGACGAGATTGCCCTGGGCGACACGACGGGCATGGGCACGGCACCACGCACTAAGGACCTGCTGCGCAGCATCTCGGCCGCTGGCATCCGTAATGAGGACGTGGCGCTGCACTTCCACGATACATACGGTCAGGCGCTGGTGAACACGGCCGTCGGTCTCGAGCACGGCATCCGGACGTTTGACAGCTCCGTGGGCGGCCTCGGCGGGTGTCCCTACAGCCCCGGCGCGACGGGCAATGTGGCCACTGAGAACATGGTCTACTTCCTGGAGAGCTTGGGCATGGATACGGGTGTTGATTTGGATGCTGTGGCCGACATTGGTGCGTGGATTACGGGCGAAATTGGCAAGGCCAACGACAGCAGTGTAGGCAAAGCCGTCCTGGGTGCACGGTTACGAGAAGCGTAGGCAGAGAAAGGGGAAGCATTATGGACATATCAGAAACAAACAGCATCTACCAAATCAAAGTAAAATACAGCATATCCATCAAGTTCAATAGACAGGCCCCCGCGTTATGATTAATGACCGTATCCACAAATACAGTGGAAGAGTGCATCCGTTGAATTTCAAATCATTGCTACAAAGTCGTCTTACCAAGACGGTTTTTGATACAGCCAAGTCCATCAAACTCTCCAAAAAGTGCCTCTTGGTGGACGGCCGGACTCGGGTGTTTCGGTGCTTTTTGGGGGGGTAAGAGTGAAAAGTGAAGGATGAAGGGTGGATGGCACAGTTTCACTGCAGTAGATCGAGGCGCAGGTCTCTCCTTCCTCACCCGACTCTCCTCCTTTCTCACTGTCGTCATCGCTCAGCACCATGCTCGCCCTCCACCAACTGGAAAATGGGGGTCACTCTTCCTCTCTTTGGGGCTAGCCGCCCCCGGATTCTAGGCTCTCTAGACCCGCTTGGCTACCAACAGCAGGTCTGTCTCACTCCACTAACGGCTCTTTGTAGCGGGGTAAGAGCGACCGAACTACTTTTGGATGTGTAAGTGGTCGTCTGGTCGTTCCTTCCTTGAACTTCCTGTAGGCTGTAGCTCACGCATACCTCACCCAGAACGAGAAAGCCTGATTATGGGCAGGTGGGCAGCAACGCACCTTCCCGTTTCTCGCATCGGGGGAAGCAAGGGAAAGAAGTCCCACGTGTCGTGTTGTGTCGTTTTCCCCTCAAGAAGATGACACTTTCTTCCCTCTCGTAACTGATCTTTTGGAGCTCTTCCTGCTCTTTTTTTCTCTTTCTTTCTGTTCTCAATTCCGTCCCTTCCTGTCCAACCATATATTCGACTGCATCTGATTTGTCCATACATCTACCCCAATTCATACTGTGCTCTCGAGTAATACCAACATCACCAATCACCATCGAGCCACTCTTTTATTCGACGACAGTTAACCGTCTTCCTCTCATACCACTCCGAACATGACAAGAATTCGACTGGGAACCTGCTCGCCCGCCCCGGGTGGCTCTTCACAGGCGTCGCTGACCCTCCTTGAGACCCTCGCCCGCCGCGCCGCCTCGCAAAGCATCGACCTCCTCCTCCTCCCAGAAGCCTTTTTGGGTGGCGGTTACCCACGTGGTGTCAATTTCGGAAGCACTTTGGGTGCCGAAAACACTGGAGGTCGTGAGGCATTCTTGCAATACTTTCAGCGCGCTGTCGATTTCGGCGACGTCGTAGGTGACGCCGGTGCGGGCGGCGGCGATGCTTGGGTCTACAAGACCGGCGACAAGCTGCCGACGGGCGACGGCACGCGCGAGACACTTGAACGCATTGCCCGCGAGACTGGTGTCTTTTTGGTCGTGGGCGCCATCGAGAAAGCCGGCGGCAGCTTGTACTGCTCTGTCGTCTATGTTTGTCCCATTGAAGGCGTTCTCGGCAAGAGGCGCAAAGTGCAGCCTGTAAGTACCACATCCTTGTCTATCATCCCTTCTGCTACGCATACTGACGACCAGCCCGCAGACTGGCCTAGAACGGCTGATCTGGTCGGCGGCCGGCCCCACCTCCCTCCGCGCTGTCTCTGCCCAAATCAAGGGCGTCCGCGTCAACCTCGCCGCCTCCATCTGCTGGGAGAACTACATGCCCCTCGTGCGGCAGTCACTCTACAACCAGAATGTCAATCTCTACTTGGCACCGACAGCCGACGGCAGCGACGCGTGGCTGTCGCTGGTGCGGACAATTGGGATTGAGGGCCGCTGTTTTGTGGTGACGTCCAATATGACAGTGAAGGGTGGCGCGCAAGCACCCCCCTTGTCGACGGCAGCAGCAACGGAAACAGCACAGCCGCCGACCAGACAGACAAACGGAGCGGCAACAACGGCCAATGGAACAACTTCCCACCCGACTTCTGGAGTCAATACGAAGATCGTCGACTGCGCATCGGCGTCGGCCACCGGCAAACCCCGCCGTCGCAAGAAGTCGTTCGTCTATGATGAGTACGGAAACGAGATTGTCCTGTCGTGCGAGACGGTCGCTGAAGAAGATATTGAGCCGACGGCCACGGTCGTCACAGACGAAGATTCGAGCGAAGAGACCAATACCAAGAACATGAACGCATTAGCCTCGGATGCGCCCGTTCCGCTGCCGCCTTTCCCTCGCTTGCCCGTGGACAAGGCTTGGGAACGCCACAAGCACGAACGCCGCCGGTCGTCTGTTTTTGACGAGGACGACAACGAGATTGTGCTGTGCCGTCCGGCCGAAGCGACCAGCGTGGCTGCCGAGCAAACCATTGAGGACACGGCGTCGGAAGCCAGTCTCGGTCTGGGACCGGGCCCAACAACCATCCCGTCAAGAGCAAGACCCGACGAAAATTTTGAAGGGTCAGCGCCGAACGTATCTGGCACACGCGGTGGCTCTGCCATTGTGTCGCCGTTTGGCGACGTCCTGGCCGGCCCACAATGGGACGACGCGGACGGTATTATTGCTGCAGACGTCGATTTCGAAGACTGTATCCGTGGCCGGCTTAGTCTGGATGTTGCTGGCCACTACTCACGGTATGTTAATGATGAGCACAAAATTATGATGAAGGAACGGAGACTAACATACTGCAGGAACGACTCTTTCAAGCTGTCTGTCACAGGGTTGGACATGAGTCCCTTGCCTTACTGAAAAAATCTGGGAGATCTGAATAAGATTCCAAGTTCTGTAAGACTAAATATCCTGTGTGTATTTGACCAATCATGTATGAAATGAGAAATTTCTTTATGATACTTCGGTCATGGCGTCTTGCTACAAGGTCTTGTACAAAATCATGGAAGATGGACGGCGGAAGCTGGCTACATTATTATATATTGACCACGGTCCTCAGCATATATGTACATGTTTTACATCTCTTCACCGGCTGAGATTGTTACCAATCATTTTGCTAATAGTGACAATAAAATAGCGCCTTCATGATTACCAAGTATCAGCTTGACTCTCTTATTTTGGCCTTGGACGGTCCGAACAGTATGACAATTTGGTACGACGTACATAAATTGATTTGCTGGGTGTTGCCTCGTTTGAGCAAATCCCCAGCCTTGTCTACAATCCTACTGTGTAGCGCTTTGGGTTCGTTATCGGAGAAAAAAACGCCGAGAAATCTAAACGAGTGACATCCAATGCTGGTGTGAAATGGAAGGCCAGCATAAAGAAAAGCAAAGCCGCAGGAAAAAAAATATCGCCATCCATAGTCCATGGTAATTGGTGTCTTCCCTTCCCATTACCCTCGTGCTGCTTGCTGAGGGCCTCTTCTCCCAGCACTGCATTGTTGTAGATTTGCGGTCGATAAGCTCTCCATCTGGACATAGCGGTTGTCCTGGCTGGTGTTGGTGGCGCTGCCGTTCCAATGGTCGCCGTTGACGTCGTGGATGGCGTTGCTGTAATTGTTTCTGTCATCATGGTGACCGTGGAGAGCGTCGCTGGCGCTGGGATCGAGTGAGCCCGGATACCACACAAAGAAAACGACCATGACGATAAACATGAGGGCCGAGTCACAGACATAGAGCGTCCACTCGTGCAACAGCGGATAGCCGTTCTGGCCCATGGCAAACTCAACGACACGAAAGATGCTGTGGATCATGATAAGAACCGAAGAGCCGTAGGGAGACTATGCTTCTCTGCTTCAGATCTATTTTTATTGCCCAGAGCCAAGCTTCCCATGCCATTGCTGCGCTGCCACGCTCCGGGGTGGCAGAGAGTGGGGACCATCGCCAAACATTGCAAGATTGACCAATCAATTTACATCCTATACTCGTACAACGTAATAGCGGGCCTTCCGTTGAGTCGTGTCGTCCCCTTGGCTGGCAGCCTACGTCGTACAGCCTCGGAGTATAGAAAGCAATACGATTGGTCGAGATGAGAGGTCGAATTCAGATGATTGTGTAGAGAAAGCGCAGCGACAAGGAGCAAAAGCATGGTCCATGTCTTCGCCCTTTTTTTCATTTGTTCGTTTGTCCCTTATTTTCTTTCTCGTTGGGCTGTGATCTGCCTCGCATTGCTCGCATTGGGTTTTTCTTCCTTTTTTCCTGTTCCATATTGGCTTGTCGTGTGCCCTCTTTTGAGCTGCCTCGTCCACTGTGTGACCCTTTTCTTACTATTGCTTTTCTTAGCAACAAATCAAAGACAGAAACCAAAATGTGCCGAGCTTTCGTTTTTCGGTTTGACATTTTCCTTCTTCTTATTTTCAAAAAATATCACGTCACAATGTCGTCACAATGTCTTTGTGACGATCTTTGGTTTCCCAGAAATCTGTTTCACAGTTTAAGCTTCTTGAATAAAGAAAAGGTCCCGACTGCCTTGTGAAATAAGTAAGCCCGACAGGTGCAAAGATGGCCTTTTCAATGACGAGCGTCCACACCACATCGACAGGGCCTTCACCAACTCTTCCTTGTATGCGGTACCAATGTTCTCGTGCTGGTTGTAGGCGTCGACGGCCCACTGGATGCGGGCAATGGCCATGTCAAAGGACTCGCCCTCGCTCTCGGCAATGTCGTCGTCCGTGTTGCCTGTGCGGGCATGCTCTTTGGCTAGAGCTGCACGCACTGCCTCCTTAAGAGGCGCCGTCTCGGGCCCTCGCTGACTTGTTCCAGTCTCTTTATGCCGTTGAGGGCCTTCTGACAAGGCAGGCAGGCAGGCACATCCGTTCGCGACCGCCCTTGGCAGTCACGTTCAGGGGTATGTCAGGTTGTACCTTCCGAAAAAAAATGCATTTTATATTGCTCAAAATATTGCTGGTGTATTTCCTAGAACCCCCCCCCCTTTTTGAACCTCTTTTTTTTTCATCACCCCTTTATTTTATTTTTATTTTTATTTTTCGTCAACCAACGACCTACTTCTTCACCTCCTCCGTCACACCGTTACCGGCCGGCGGCGCGACCGGCAGGGTCTGCGACAACGGCGGCAGGTATTGCCGTGACGTGTGCCGTGCCTGCTGCGCCAGAACTGCATCCATAATCACCAAAGCAGCCATCGCCTCGACAATCGGCACGGCTCTCGGAACGACACAGGGGTCGTGGCGGCCCTTGGCGGCCAGCACACCTTGGGAGGCACCGTCGTACGTTGACGTGGTCTGCGCCTTGCCAATGGTGGCAGGCGGCTTGAAGCCGAGGCGGAAGTAGATGGGAGCGCCGTTGGAGATGCCGCCCTGGACACCGCCGGAGTAGTTGGTCTTGGTCGTCAGACGCGAGCGCGTGGCGGCAGCGCCAGGCGGTGTGGCGGTACCCGCGGGCAGGGGTTCGTTGGGAACAAAGGCGTCGTTGTGGATGGAACCGGGGATTTCGCAGCCAGCGAAGCCCGAGCCAATTTCGAAGCCCTTGGTGGCGGGGATGCTCAGCATGGCGTGGGCCAGGACGGCCTCGAGCTTGTCGAAGCACGGCTCGCCCAGACCAGGGGGTGCATTGCGGATGACGCACGTCACGGTGCCGCCAATGCTGTCCTCGCGCTCCTTGAAGCCCTCAATGTAAGTGGCCATCTCGGCGGCCACCTTCTCGTCAGGACACCGCACCGGCGCGTACTTGTCGACGGTCTCGCGGTCAATCTTTGTGAGCAATGTGTTCAGTGCGGTGGCCTCCGCCGACGCCGCATCCTCCTCGCTGCCCGGAGGGAACAGGTGCACCTTGCCGACGGACGACACAAAGGCCACAATCTCGATGCCGTACGCCAGGCGCAGGTACTTATCAGCAATCGCGCCCGCCGCGACACGGCCAATGGTCTCGCGCGCGCTGCTGCGGCCGCCGCCGCTGCTGGCCTTGACGCCGTACTTCTCGAGGTACGTCCAGTCGGCGTGGCTGGGCCGCGGGTAGAGGTCCATGGTGGAGTTGCCATAGTCCTTGGGGCGCTGGTCCTTGTTCATGACGCGCAGGCCGATCGGAGTGCCGAGGGTGACGCCAAACTCGGTGCCGGACTGGATCTCGACACGGTCGGCCTCGTTGCGGGGGGTCGTGATGCTCGACTGGCCAGGGCGGCGGCGGTCCATCTGCGGCTGGATGTCCTCCTCGGTGAGCTGCATGCCGGGCGGGCAGCCATCGACGATGCAGCCGACCGAGCGGCAGTGGGACTCGCCGTAGCTACAAAAGTTAGCAAGGAAGGAAGCGGACGAGAGAAAACAGGAAAAGGTCCAGAAAGAGGACGAGGGCGAGGGTCACTCACGTCGTCACCCGGAAGTATTCGCCAAAAGTCGACATGGTGGGCAATGGAGGGGCTTGGGGTCCTTCGAAAGAAAGTCGAAAGATCGAAAGGTCGAAATATCGAGGGGTCGAAAAAACTGACGATAATCGATGACGATTGAGGGCCAAGTGGGTATCGTTGATAAGAGGGAAAGGGAGAAAAAGAATGTCGAAGCTCGATTGACTTTTGTATCGCAGTTGCAGTTATTACAGACTGGGTCGGCTGTCGTGCGTTTGTGCTCCCAGAGTCGTTCCGTCGTTCAATTGAGTCAGAGTCACTTTCTTGTGCAATCGTCCTACTCCGACATTCCTTTTTACTTTTTTTTTACTTTTTTTTTACTTTTTTTCTCCCTCTTTCCCCGCCATCGGCGACCTGCGTCGCCTCGTTGGCTGGCCCTGGCGCGCTAATGTACGTTGAGCAATGGGCCTAATGGCGCAAGTTGCAGCGCTGTCTACCACGGCTATTTCTTTCCTCCAGGCTGTCTGCGCTGTGGACTGTCGAGGCTGTCAGAGTGGGGGCAAACTGTCTGCTTTCGTTGCCTCCGCATGCCGGGCCATCATCACGCCAAATGACTAAGCAGAAAGGGCCCCTGTGTCCACTGTCAGCTTCCCTACCGAGCACTGTGGAGAGCTTCCATCACAAGTAGACAAGCTCCATCTTGTCAGTTTCAACAGCCATCATCCCCATCAACATCCCGACAACCAACGCCGTCCACGCGATGTATCCCCTCGCATCCTGGGCCCCGCTGCCGTCACATATCTTTCTGTTATCATGAACGACGGCCGCCCCGCCGCCGGACGGCCGGGCCGTTCATCGCCGTTTCCACCCTCCTCGTCGTCTCCTTTTCTCTCTCCACCTCTGCATCACCGAAATGCTACACCACCACTACATCTGACCGCCCGCTTCTTGTCCCTGCCCGATGTCCATGTCGAAATTCCCGACCCATCCCGTGTTACCGTCGTCGGTCTCAAAACCCTTATTCGCAAACAGCTCGTCCGCGCCGCCGCACTCGCCGATGCCGAGCCACCTTCTCCCACATCGTCTTCGAAACCCCAGCGGAAAGATAAAGAAAAGGAGAAGGAACCATCGGCATCGTCGTCGCCCACACTGCACGATGCCCATCGGCGGCGTCTGCGCATCATCTATGCCGGCAAGATCCTGGCGGACGATGTCGTCCTCGGCAACGTCCTGAAGCCGGTGCCTCCACCACCACGTGCTGGACGGTCACCATCCGTATCGACCTCGGCCGCCTCGACGCCCGTCGGCAACCAGTCTACAAATATTGGCAGCGCACAATGGGGAGGGACGGACTCGCCGCCATCAGCGGGCGAGGCGGCCCGGGTCTATGTCAACTGCAGTATCGGCGACATTATACCCGAAAGCGAACTCACGGCTGAAGCGGATGCAGCGGCGGTAGCGGCGGCGATGCTGACTCGCAGCAGCGGTGGATCTGCTGCAGGCTCAGGCACGTCAGGTGCTTCTACACCAGGACAGCGAGGTGGCGGTGGAATGCGTCTTGACTCGACTCACAGACGAGGCGCAAGTGGAGGCAGCAGTGCTGCTGGACCGTCTACCCCGTCCACCAGTCGTGCAAGCGGCAGCACGACCACCCCCGCCCCGCGCGGCTTTGAGAGGCTCCTCCAAGCCGGCTTTACATCTGCTGAAGTCAACCAGCTGCGCTTGCAGTTCAACACCATCCAATCTTCACGATTTACACCAGACACGATGCCCTCCCCGGACTCGTTGCGCACGATGGAGGACAATTGGCTGGATAACAACCAGGGCGGAACAGGGAGTGGCAGTGGTGCAAACGGTGCTGCAACGAGCTTTGGCCGTGCTGGCGCTGGAGGAGGCGGCGACGACGGCATTCCACCCGTCGAAGACACAGGCTTGCCTGGCATGCTCGACATTATGGTGCGCGCCATGGTAATTGGCTTCATGTTCCCGCTGGGCAGCATGAGCTGGCTGATGCGCGAGGAGGGCCTGTGGACGCCCAGGTGGCGCATGTTTGTGAGCATGGGCGTGGTGGTCAGCCTCATGATTGGCTCTGTCAAGACTCTTGCTGGAGAGTGGTAGTGGCAACAGCTTTTGTCAAGTAGACTTGCTGAGTATCTTACTGTTTTTGTACGTTATGGAAGCGCTTTCGCTGCATTCGTTGTCTTGGTTTTGCAATTTTTACGCTAAAGTACTTGCTGGGCGTTGGGTTTGCGTGGTTTACATTATATTCCTTCCCCTGATTGTCCTCTTCAATTCACTTGTTAAAGGTCCGAGAAAACAGCGAAACGTGTTTAGTTTGTGCCAAAGGTGATCATGGATACATGATCGTTACTATATAAAGGGAAAATAAATCTCAAACGCGAGCTGGCTAGACAAGAGCTGACAAATAAACAGAAACAAAAAGCAGAGAAAATCAAAAGATATATCATAACTAAATAAAGCAAACATGGCCGTCAATCTCAGATATCATATTATTCGGAAGCATTCCTGTCACCTTTCATCAACGTTCCTCACTCACTCACAGCTCTCTCACAGCTCATTGTGGTCGTTCTCCTCCACAACTCGAGCCGTGGGTTCAGCTGCAGAAGTCGATGTATCGGTCGCCGCGAAAAGCGAAGATCCATCAGCATCAGCAGACAGTGAAGCGGCCGATGTCGCAAACAAAGGCTCAGTCTCGACTTCGGTCTCAGTGGTGGTGATCTGCTGTTCCTCCTCAACTTGGGGCTCAGCAACAACAGTGGCCGATGCAGGCTCAGCTGAAACAACTGACTCGATCGCCTCAACTGTAGCAGTCTCTGCAACCGCAGTTGTAGAAATATCAACTTCCGCCTCGGTCGCGGTCGCTGCCACCGTCATCTGTGTGGCCGTCTCCGTTGACGTCTCCGTCACCGTCTCGTACACCTTGACCGTCATCTTCTCCACAACCGTCTCGACCAAAGTGTCAACAACCGACCCGGACATGGCCGCCGAAGACACCGAAGACAATGAGGACGCCTCAACTGCTTGCTGTGCAACACCAACATGTGCATCGCTGATACCTTTCACCGGTTGGTAGCTATATTCCATCGCCGGTTGGGCACCGTGCGCCTGTGATTGGACGGAATGGGAATAATGTGTAGCACCCTGGTCACCCACACCTGCACCAGCACCAGCGCCGGGTGAACGCAGTGTAGCCAACACAATGACAATCACGCTCAGCACCGTAATAGCGACGTGCTTACGGTCTCGCAAAAACACCTTGACCGCAGCCACAAGAAGCTCAGGCAGCGATGCCGACTCATACGGTGCCTGGTGAGGGTGCTGAGCGTGAGGTGCCGCAGAACCATTTGTGTCGTTGCCGAGGCCACGATCCACCGCGGAGACCTGGCGGCTGCGACGCTCTTCGTGGCGCTCGTAGACCTCGGCACTCGGCGAGGGGGGTGACGGGCCGTAAGGCGAACGGTTGTCGTTCATATCGCACGTGGTCGCTGTTTCAATTGTCCCGGGCATATCAGGCAGTCGCGTGCTCTCGACGTGGTGAGAGTGTGAGTGAGAGGCAGGAGGTGCCGGGTGGGCCATCTGTGGCGGAGTCCGGCCATAGATCTCACGGAGGCGGTCCTCCGCTTCACGGCGTCTGCGGTCGGCATCTGGGGCGTGATCTGTCGTTGTGATGGCAGCTGGCTCGACAGGTGAGTCTCGGAGCGGAGGTGACATGGGAATAGCACTCGGCACCTCCAAGTGGAAATGGTCGACGGCTGGGGGAGAGCGCGTGTTCTCGTCGTGAGCCTCGTGCTCCTCCTGGTCTTTATGCTGATCAAGGTGGTCGTGCTCATCGTGCCCCTCATGCTCGTGAAGAAGATCATCCTCGTGGATCTCCTCCTCGTCCTGCTCCTCTTCGTGCATCGCCGTCTCAGCTGCAGTGTCTTCTTCTTCCTGCTTGCGGAGTGCCTCATGCTGTTGCAGCACCCGAAGTTGGTTAAGCTCACGGAGAAGCGCAGCATCGGCAACAATGGGCTCAATCTCACAGTCCACACGCTCCATCTCACTCCAGCAAGCACTCCAGGCGCCAACCGTCATAAGGCCGTTGCTTGCGTACACCTTGACACGGAAGACGCGCTCGGCGCCAAGAGACTCGTAGCGGATGTCGGAGCGGCAAGTCGTGCACCAGTGGCGCTTGTCAGCCCCCTTCTCTTCCGCCCGCTCGTTGTAGTAGCCATCCTCGTCCTCGTAGTCCTCCTCCTCATCCTCGTCGTCAGCAGGGCCCAGGTAGTGACCGCACTCGAGAATGCGAGCACGACGGCGGACTGGCAGCTCCAGTGCCTCCAACAGTCGCTCCTCAAGCACCTCGTAGTCGTTTTGTGGGTGAGGAAGCAAAACACCACGCTCGGCCACAGTGTCGGCACCCAGAGAGTAGTCCTGGAGCTGGCACCATGCACCGTGCAGACGCTTGAGAGCAGCACTAGGCTCAAACGCTGCAGTCGCTGAAAGCTCATCGTCATGGATAGACGAGCTGTTTTTGTTGTGACTCTTACGGGGACTGCCCATACTACTGGGTGACCGGCTGCTGGGACGGTCTGATGCAGAACGGCTCATGCTCTCGTCAAGAGTTCTCAGGACATCCGACCACACCCAGCGTGTGGGCATGAGAGTTGCGTGAAGAAGCACAAGTGGTGCTGGCTCTGGCTTACGGAACACCTTGAAGCGTGTCGGGGTGTGGTTTTTATTGGGCGAGCCAGGCAGAGAAGAGTATGTGCCGACGGAGCCCATACTCTGGCCATCGTCCAGCCCGCTGCCGGTACCAAGACGTCTGCGACGAGCGGCTGACCGAGGAGAAACACCAAAAATGACTGATGGGGAAGGAGAAGACATCTGGATAGCACGCACAGACGAAGGTGTGCGGAAAGCAGCTCGAGGGGTTCCACGGATGGTGTGATGAACATACTCGTCGTCGTTGTACACCTCATCATCGTCGTGTTCTTGGTGCTCCTCATACTGGGACATGCGAGAGATTCCAGACACACCAGACATCCGTGGCGAGTAATGGCTGGTCTCGCGGTGGTATGCGACGCTGCCAGTCTCTTCCCGATATTCCTGATCGTCCTCGCTCTCGTGATGGTCCGTGAGGTCTTCTGCTGTGCTGTGGTGATCCATCTTTTGGTGGCCGTCGTCGACACCGTTGTTGCTGGCACCGCTGTTGTGCTCAAACGACCCGAGCGAGCTGCGAGGACTGCGGTCGCTGAACACATCGTCTTCGTCTAGCTCGGCGTCGCCCTCGTCATGGTCGTTCTCGGCTTCTTCATCCGTAGTTGTTTGATGGTCGGCATCGGCCTCAGCAGCCTCCTCCATGATACTGTCGTGGGACTCTGACATAGCTCGCATGATGTCAAAGTGGCCGTTACCAGAGTCCTTCTCGTTGATCTTGGCCACAACCGCGCGTGCTGCAGCCTGGATGAGAGCTTCGGTGCGCAGTGACGTGCGCCGGTTCGAGACACCCGAGCGAGAAGACGATGCTGAGCTGCGTCGTGAAACATCCTCATCATCGTGAACAGTGTGACGAGAGTCGTCGCGGTTGTCGTGGTCACCACGCTCGACCTGCTCGTCCTCGAGGGCTTCATCCTCATCATGGTGCTCATGTTGTGATTCGCCACCGTGAGAGAGAGCTGCCTCTGTAATCGACACGTCTGCCTCACCGTGCTCGACAATGCTGTGGTCTTCGTGCTCTTCATCGGCTTCTTCAGCATCATGCTCGTTCTGCTCATTGTGGTCTTCGACAGACTGAGCAAACGACTCTTCGTGGGTCTCTGCAAACTCTCCTTCGTCTGAGGGCTCAGCAATGTGGGACTCTTCGTGTTCTTCCTCATCACCGTGCTTCTCTTCATGAGGCTCAGCAGACTGGTGGATGGCCTGCTCGGCGAGCTCTTCTGCAAACTCCTCTGCAGTCTCATCCTCCACTGTAGCAGACAGATCTCTTGGCTGATTTTCTGCGGTGGTTGTGTCGTCTTGCTCGGCGGCCTCTCCTGTGGTATCTTTCACGGCCTCCTCCACGGTCTCTCCAGTGTGTGCACCATATTCAACGACCTCTTCCTCCTCCACGGTATTTGTTGTTGCAGTGTCGGCAGCGGCGAGCTCGTCCTCAGTCTTCACGCTCGCTTCTTCAACGTGGGCGTGGTTGTGCTCGTCATCGTGGCTCTCGCAAATGCTGACTTCTTGGCTCTCATTGTTTTCGTCGTGACCTTTGATCTCCACGCGGGCCTCGCTCTGACTTTCCTCACTCAGGTCGTTTGGATCGGCTAGGAAAGCATCGATGGCCTCGATAACGTTGGCTACATCATGGCTGTTGCCAGCGTCGGCGTCGGGCTGAATCTTGTCGCGTACTTTGTCATCTGCAACAGCAGGCTGTGTGCTATCCGGTGTCTCCTCAACAGTAGGCTTGTCGAGAATAATCTCCTCGGGCGCTCCCTCCTCGTGGTCGGCAAGGTTGTGGTCGAGAACGATGTCGTCGGCCATGGTGTATTGTGTCGTGTATAGAGAATAGGAGGAAATCTTAGATCGATTCACGAGGTGGGATGTATATGTATGGCGGAAAGAGAACAAGAAATAGAAAAGGGTATTATGTCGAAAGCCTGCTCGAGGCAAGAACAAAGGATCAGTGTATGTTTTGTTTGTGCCTTTTTCTTGTCTCTGCACTCTGGCAACGACAGATGCAAAACAAGCAAAAAGCGGTATCTATGTTGTGATTGACAAAAAGGAGTTTGGGTATGGTGAGAGAAAGGAGCACAAAAAGTAACAAGAGACGCAAGGTGGAAAGGACGAAAGGTAGATTGGGCAAGAGCAGCTAAAGTGGCATCCAGGGGAAGCAGGTACCAACGACGTGGAAAGCTCTTTCCTTGTTCTTGTTCCTTTGTTTCGGCGCATAATGCTCCAAATTGAGCAGTTGGGTGGCAATTACAGGCCCCTGTAGCTATCGTGGTGGTGGTCGTTGGTGGTGGTTGCAGGACTTTGTTTACCTCGCCAACCGTTGCCAGGTCAATGGCGCCACGCAAAGAGTAGAAAGGGAAGGAAGGAGCCTCGCCAAGTGCATTACTTTCCTATCAATCACAAAATGAACAGAAAAGGCTAAACGCGATGCAATTTTGCTATGATTCTCTTCACTAATTTTGCATTTTACAATGTCGCGACGCAGCTCAGTCAGCTGTCAGGTTGACTGGAATTCAATCGGCACGTTTTTTTTAGTCGTAACGGTGAGACTGGTATGGCGCGCGGGACGTCACCGGAGATGTATCTTTTTTGTGCAGATAGGCGTAAAAGGTACATATCTCAACAGCATTTCAGCCAATGCCAAGTTTTTTATGAATGCTGCTCGAGCAGTATTTCTTAATTGATTCTCATATCATTTCCATGGAATTGCCAATTGGACTCATTCTCACCGCGATCTCCCATCATTACCCAATTGACGTCACACTCCCAAGGCAAAATACATAGACCCAACGAATTCAGGATCCCAAACTTACACAGTACACAGCATCGTGCAAGCAGTCATTATTGCGTCTTTTATTGTTTAGTATCACCGTCATCTTCCTTGGTTCAAGGTCCAGTCACACGAGATGGACCATCTGTTGTCTATCTCCAGATCGGCAGTCCATCACACAATGAGATGTGTGCCTGGTCGGATGCCGGGTACATCAAGATCTCTAACATCATACACCATCACAAGAGACATGAAAAAACTTTCGTGAAATTATGAAATTTAATCTATCTAGCAAACAACAGCAGGTACGACGTAAATGCTCACAAATCACCATGCATATTATATTGCATTCACATAAATCTGCAACACAACGTATCTATGTTAAGTTGTCATCATCGTCAATTCAAACAGTTGATAAAAAAAAAAAAAGACAGCTTGTGCCATCAGGAGCACAAGGCTCTTTGGCAGTCCACATCGGACTTTCGAACAAACAAGGTCAAACAGAAAAAGAAAAGCATCGTAGGCCAGATACAAAGAAGAAGAAAAACAGGAAAAACCTATCCCGAGATAACCATAACCATACCCATCCTAAAATACCCTTTAAAACGACGCCAGATAAAGATAAAAGCAGGAGAAAACTTTGTATAACGGAGTGTGGTGAGAAAAAGGGAACAATTCTTTTGGACCCGATCGATATGCAGAGAGACGAAGGAAATAGAATGGAGCTGCGAAGCTGGTCTATGTCGAGCCAACAGAAAAGTTGAGGCCACGACGGAGAAGAGTGTGCGCGTAAAAAGGAAAAGCCCAGGAAAATCAAACGCCAACGCTGCTGTGCGAAAATCACAGCTCAAAGCCAAAAAACAATGCAAATCAGAACGAGCAAGCAAAGAAAATTTACTCGGCGTTCAGCATGTCAAGCCTTGATGCGGTCGTCTGGATGCTGCGGGCAATCCGTGCTATCCGGGCCAGAGCCAGGGACTCCTCGACCTCGCCGATCACATCCTCCTCGGCAGAAGAGGCATCGATGAGCTCGTAGCGGGACAGCGCCTTCTCAGACTCGACACCACCAAAGATGCTGTCAACATCCGACGTCACCTCGGTGTTGAGCGAAAGGGGCTTGCTGGCAGCAGCGGGAGCCTCGACGGGGGTAGAGGAAGAAGCAGGAGACGAGACAGTCGAAACGGTAGCGTCGTGGTACAGAGCAAAGGCCGGGTCGTTCTCGAACTCGGCGTCGGCAACCACAGGGACGGCAGCCTGGACGGGTTCCGCAACCTTGTCGGTGACGGGGTGCGCAATGATGGGCATCTCAATCTTCTCCTCCTCGTCGTCGCAACCAACAAAGTTGGACACCTTACCGGTCAGGATCGAGGTATCAATCGTGGGGATCGCGACATCGGGGGTCTCCAGGACGGCATAGACCTGGGGTTGGAAGGCGAAGGTGGGCTCGGCCTCCATGTGCAACATCGAGAAGTCGATGTTCTGCTCCGGAATCATGGCCATGCCAATCTGCTGGGCGGGGTAGGGGTTGGCGTCCTTGGGAGCCTGACGGTCCTGGCCTTGCTGGGGCACCTGCGACGGGATCTGGGCCTGGACGGCCTGGACAGCCTGGGCCTGGGCCTGGTTCTGGGGAACAAGGGCGGGGTTGGCGCTCAGGCGGTCGAGGAAGTCCGAGAACGAGGGCGAGCCGAGCAGCATGCGGGTGAGGTCAGACAAGCGCTTGTTCTCCTCGGCCAGCAGGCGGTTCTGGGCACGGAGGTCGCCGTTCTCGGTGACCTTGCCGGCAATTTCAGCCTCAAGCTGCGAGATGTATTCTGTCAAAGTTAGTATGCTGTATGCTGTACAGATTTTGAGATTAATGTCGTAGTGTATGACTTACCCTTTCTGCGGGAACGGAAAGCACGTGCGGAAACCTTGTTGCGGAGCTGGCGGCGCTCCTTGCTAGTAAGCTTCTTGCCCTCCTCACTGGCGAGCAGACGCTCGTCGTCATCCATATCCTCCTCGTCCTTCTTAAGACGCGAGATGTTGCCCATACCACCCATGGAGGCGTTTGGCGAAGAAGGCTTAGCGCGCATGGAGCTCAGCAGCTGAGTGATCTTCTGCTCAACGATGGGGTCCGAAGGCTGACCAGCCTTAGCGCGCTGCGACTGGGGCTGCTGCATCTGGTGCTCGGGCTTGGTCTGGCCCTGGCCAGACGCGCTCTGGCGCTGGCGCTGCTGCTGCTGGATGATCTGTTGCTGCTGGCGCTGCTGGGCCTGAGCCTTGGCCAGGGCAGCCTGCTGGTGCATACCAGGCCAAAGACGGCCGACATTGCCAACCTGCGAGCCACCGTTGGCAGTAAGGACGGGAGGAGACTGCAACTCCTGGCTAGGGACGATGACGGAGGCGGGAGCAGAGGGGATCTGCTGCTCGAAGAAGAAGGAGGGATCGGCGGCGGACGACTCGAACTCGATGTCGATGTCCGAGGGGCTAACCGAGGTACCTTGGGGAGCAGTGTTGAAGTCAAACATCTCGTCGGCACCGTTCATGTTGACGAAGTTCATGTCGTAGTTGGCGAAGCCGGCCATCTGGGGAGTAGGGTTCTGGGTAACGGCGAAGGTGTTGGCCAGGGCGCCGGGGACGAAGCCGGTTTGCTGCTTGTACTGATCATACTGGTGGCTGGGACCGGTCATCTGTTGGCTAGCAGACAGCATCGAGGACGGTGTCGAAGCGGCGGTTGTGCGAACAAAGGCGTTCTTGTTTGTTGTCGGTGAGAGGGAAGGCGAGGTGTACTGGTTTGCGTTGTCGTACTCGGACAGGTCGAGGAGCGAGTCGATGGGATCCATCATGCCCTGCTGACCAGAGACGGAAGCGGCCGACGACATGTTGTCGGTCATAGAGGAGCTGTGGGCGTCGGCTTCCTGTTTGATGCTCATTATTGCTCGTTGGTGATATCGAGGTGAGAGAGTGTGAAGGAGAGAGCAGACAGTCAAAGAATATTGCGAGGGCGCGTTGTCAATCGGTGACGAATGTGTCTTGCGTCCACGTCGTGATTCGAAAAGGTGTCGATGCAGGAGATTGCAGATGACGAGAATGGAGCCCGGAAGGGGGGTGCGAGGCGATTTAAAGACCGGTCTTTACGTCGCGAAGAAGGTACAAATGTCGTCGAGGCTGCAAACGTGGAAAAGATAAGCCACGATGATTGATTCAGAGTTTTGGTAGTGATCGGTAGTTATGAAACAAGGACGAGGATAGTTGTAATGCGTAGGATACAGAAGGCGAGGGCGAGATGGGAAAGGATGAAGGAAAAGGAGAATGTGCAAAATAGAAACAAGACGACGAGGATGGGTTCGAGGATGGGGTGGTGGCAGATGAAAAAGAGGAAAAGGGGATGCAAGATGAAGAATAGGGAAAAGTGGTACGAAATGGTGGAAGTGGGTGAAATCACGGCAGAAATGGGTGGAAGTGGGTGCGAGCAGGGCCGATGCCAGAGTGTCTGCAGTGGACAAAGGAAGGGAGGAAAAGGAGAAACAGGATACTCGTCTAGGTTTACTGGGTGCCTGTTTGGGCCCCGAGGGGGGTGTCGGCCGATGAGGGGAGGGCGTGTGTGTGCGAGAGAAGAACGAGGCAAGAGCGAAGGGGACAGGGGAGAGCTGAAAGAGGAGGAAAGAGCAGATTGTGGCGGACTCTAGGAAACACCGACGGTCCAGGGCAGCCGGCACGCACCCAAAACGACTGGCTCAGGCGCTCTTTCAGCGGAAGTTGCGGTAGACTGCTCCTGCTCATCTTTCCACAGCGTTCCCCGCTGCCTGCCGCTGTACGGAGTAGGGAAGGAGCGGGCGGCTTGAAAGGAAGGACAGGCTCGAACTTGAGCGTACGAGGAAGTTACGACCGCTGTAGACTGGGAGAGTCCTTTCTGTGCAGCATGCAGGCTGACCAGGGGGGGGTGTGAGGAAACAACACTGATGACGCGTCCCTTCCCTCAATAACCAGCGAACCCCCTTTCCTCTTTCAGTCTCTCTTTTCCTTGGGCCCCACCCAAGCGATTTTCTTACTTGCTCACAGCCCCAATACGACGTATCTGCCTGGTATATTAGGCAACGGCTAAATGGCCAGGTCGCTTTTTGCGGCCGGCGCACCAGAAGGGTACATGCACATAAGGACGTTAAAAGTACAGCAGGTGCTGAGCCAACCAATCACGGACGGCTCCGTCTCGCTCTCGCTTTCGTGTAAAGCAAAAGAGAAGCAAAAAGAAGGCTATCAAAGAACAGCCAGCCAGCGCCAGAGAGGAGTCCACGACCACAAAGCGGTAGCAACGAGCATATTGGGATAGATTCGGCGCCAGCACCCACTGTGCCTCTGAGGTGAATGCTATCGATATGGAGTACTTGGCTGCGCACGCATTTAATGCCCAGATGGGTGTATCTACCTGTTTTTAACCCTGCTTTTTTTACTATTGCTGCTCCTTTTCCACCTCTCCATTCTCGCTCTTCAACCTCATTTGGTGCATCGCGCCGGACGGTCGTCTATTACGACAACAACCCAGCAAAATGGCCCTGGGGATGACAAGGCCTTGTCCGCTAGACTGCCCCTATTTCCCATACTAAGCGCGATGCGCTTTCTCGATAGGCCAGGAATTGTCTCCTGTGCTTGTTGCTTGTTTTGTTTCGTCGTCCATCTTGTCGTTTGGTTGTTTCGTCTGTTTCCTGAGAATCGGGAGGCGAGGTGAGAGTGAGAACTGTTCATCGATGTTGCATCCTGTGCCTGTCAGAAAAGGCACATCATAGAGGGTTTACGGTGAGTCGACTGTGCATTGGCTGTGAGGCATGTTGAAATGGCAATGTGGCGATGCGTTCCCGCAGTTGTTGTTAAAGATCCCTGCCAAGGCTGTTCACTTTACTGAGTAGACTGTGCTAGGGCGCGAATGAGCCCCGATACGATTCCCGTTTTTCGGGGTTTATTTGTTTGTTTTTATGGGCATTTTATTCGACGTTTATTTCGCGTTAAAAATTGACAACTTCACCAAGCCGCGGTCCTCGTGGCGAAAGAAGGCGGGTGCGGGCATCACGCGGTGTAATAGTAAATATAAAAATATGTGCAGAGTGAAGTTATCGATATCCGAAAATAATGTGCTCCGGAGTGGCAGAGGCAGAAAAGATGTCACGATCGTGCGGTTTTTTAGGCGATGGGCCGAGCTGCAATGAAGTCACGAATTCTCGTGTGTGTTTATTTTTTGCCTGCCGTTTTGCAGCTACGAAGCATTGTTCTCGCCTTATTATCCCTTTGAATCCACATCGACAAACAGCCCCGGCCCAAGCACGATCTCTAGTTATTGGGCTGTCCCTAGTCAACGGCCCTCGTCCCTTGCTCTTTGGCCGGTTCAAATTCACAAATGGGGTACTTCTCTGGCGCGCCTGAATACGTTGCATAGATTTGTACCCCTTTTGCCCTGCGGACCTGTGCTCCGTTGTACTCCGTATATTGCTGCCGCAGGGTCTTGCAGGCAATTTAGCTGATACGGGATACTGTCACATCGTAGATAATAATCCATGCCGCACGATCGCGTCAAAGGCACCGTTAAAAGGATAGACAAAAGCACACGCACGAAACAAAAACCTCCCCGGATACCATGGAAAGTAGCCAAGCCAGACCGGCGGTCACGAACGCGGGCGCCAGGAAGCTGCCAATGCTTGACAAGAGCCAGGTGCCAACAAAATAATAACAAGCACAACTCCCTCACCAGGCCGCCAGTGAGCGCCAGGAATGAAATGTTTGTGACATACTTGCAGCTGGGTGGCGATCTCGAGGCTGAAGCAAGTACTGCTACGCCCGACAAGCAGTGCAACAGTTGTGGACGTGGTGCTCGTAAAATGAGACGAGCGACATGCACAGCCTCAAAAGTCGATAGCAAACGACAGATTGGTGAAATCCGTCGTAAGACACCAGAATGCCCGGCTAGTAAATAAAACGCGAACAATGCTTCAAAAAAGGTAGAAAATAACAATTTGCGGTTCACTTGGCCTCGTTTGCTCTTTCCCCCTTTTCTCCATTTGTGAGCATATTTGTTTCTTCCATTTTCTGCAGTCTCTTCTTTATGTTTTCCTTCGATCGTGCCTGCCGCTGTCACAAAAACACTACTGCCAGGGCCACGCGGTAAATGCCGTCGCAAAGTCCGTGGCAAAAGCAGGGGATCCACGCCAAAGCGGAGTTTCCCAGCCCACTAGCGCATCGCCGCTGGTGGTATTTCCGAGTGTGACAGGGCGAGAATGGCAGAAAAGGAAGGAACAGCCAGGCATCTCACTAGGGCCGTTTTTATCGCCGTGGCCGGTGGCCGGTGGTGGCCCGGTCTTTCCACACTTACCTGGAAATACGGAGTAATACTGCCCAAAAAAAATGTCGTAGCGTCTTGAAGCTAGCAAATCCCACAAAAACTGCAAACCCACACCTTCAGTACCTTCACAAATCACTTACGCAGCGAGCTATGGAGCATCAGCTGGTCCTTTTGCGTCCTTTTCACAGAGTTTTTCTTCCGCCGACGGCTCTCCGTCTTGGCCGCTCCATGCCTTGGCTCTGGCGTCTCGCCAGACGGTAGCGGCCGAGAAAGTGTAAAGAATGACAACATTACGAACTGCCGTGCACCAGAAAAGGCTCAAAATCCGCGGCCATCGTCATCACCACGAATATTTTCTCAGCCCTTTTTGCATCGCCGTTTCGGACGGCCCTCAGCCCCAGCGCCATGACGACGGCCCCGAAGAAGAAAAGAATAAGAGAAAACAAAGACGTGTATCTTTCGCTCTCTCGCTCGTTTACTGCCATCGCGGTGGCGCTCATATTCCATCCGGCAGGCAGCAAGTCGTGCAAGCTTAATCGAACATCCAACGCCATGCAGAAGTTGTTTCCTTGAAGAGCATCTTTCTATTTTGGCATTTTGACGTTTGCCCTTGTCGATGCCTTCGAGAAGCCGGGGTGGACTGGTCGAGACCCCTTTATTTTTCTTTGTGCTTCATAGGTCTCAAAGGACTCATCATAAGCATCATGAGGTGACTGTCCCCGACAAGGATTCCAATCACCGCACGATCAAGCAAATACCTTGTTTGTTTCACAGTCAATGACAGTCAAAACATTATGAGGAAAGACATGCCATGCCATATTGTCTTCTGGCACATCTTGGCGGTTAGTATCGAATCTCGACATGAGACATGCAAAGGGCCGCCAAAATTGCACAAAGTGGTGCATAAAAAGCACAAAGCAAGGCACCCTCACACTCTCGATGCTGCAACAGGCGAACAGACAGCTGAGACAGATCAGACACGCCAAGGGTGCCCCGCTAAATGTCGACCCTACGACGTACCTCGTGCAAAATCATCCAAAACGTATTACTGAGTAAAGTAGGTCACGGTGATGCCCGCGTAAAAATAGAACGACGCCAGGGGTGGCTTGCCCCTTACCCCCGGCAAAGCCCAAAGTATGTACAAAAGGAGTACGCATATTACGACGTACCTGAGTCGAGTCAACAAGGAACTCTCTGTGATCTCGCCCCAAAAACATCCAGAAGGTTTTGCTGCCCCTGGCCCAGGCCCTTTCTCCTCTCACTTCGATCTTCCAGGGCATCCCGGCATACGTAACATCCAACGTATTACCGTGCGCAATGCCCTGAACGAAGAAATTTCTGCTTCTCCCACTGTGTCTATCTCGCAATGAAGCCCCCCCAGACCGTCACGGCATGACGAGGAGCCCATTTCCACCCCCTATGGGCCTGGCCGGTGGGTAAAGTCGAGCCCATTGGTTCTTTGCCTTCTAGCGCCGGAGCATAGCGCCTTTCGTTTCTCCCCTGGATCTGTGGAAATCCTGAAAATAACTCCGTTTTTGCTTCTTTCTGCTTTCGGGTCTTCACTGCCGGACGCGACCCAATCCTTGCGGATCCATTGGTTTTTGCCTCTGGTTTGGTCCTTTTTTACTTGCTCACATCGTAATACTCCGTATTATTTCCTTTGTTCACAACTGCCGTACCATCTAGACTTTCGAAACGAACGAAAAAGAACCCACCGCATAGCAAATCGTGAGGCAGTGTTTGACATATTTTGCCTTCTTTGCGTTCATCCTTGTCGACTAAAGCTCAAAATCCGGCGTGGCACGTTCTTATGCCCGAACTTGCCTCTAAAAATAGAGGGGCCGGCCGAGGCATTGGCTGCATTGGCTGCATTGGTAGTGTTAGCATCGAGCGAAAGAGGAAATCTAAAATTCTGTTGCCTACTGCCCTACAAGGAGCGGAGTAGGATAAGCTAGATAAGGAAGAATCACGGCCAAAATCTCCTCTTTCTCAGTCCGTATTTCGCATCTTGTGCAGTCCAAGCCTTCCATCCAAGCCTTCCATCCAAGCCTTCTCTGATTTCTGACTCCAGACTTCTAACTTGCTGGGTCTCCGCCTTCTCTGTCCATCTGCCTAAATGGGACTATGTGGCCTTCATCTGCTCATTTTTGGGCAAAGGCGGGCATTTGACGATGGCATAATGGTCCGTACCGCACATTGAGTTCACGGGATAATATGAAGAACGAAAAGATAGACACCGCTCTCTCCGGCTGCTTTCCATAAACGGAGTATATACCCGCAAAAATTGTTTAATGTTGTCAATGTGTTCCCCCCTGTCCGGGACGCGACTCAAATCTTTAAAAATGCTTATGCCCGAGCGTGTGTGCTTTCCTTTCAACATGGGTGTCAATTGGGATGGGAAGCATACGTACTCAGTCTATATTGTACACCCCCAGGTTTAAAATGAGGAGCAACAAGGCAGAATCGGCCATTTCTTCTTCCTTTGTGTGCGGGGTTGCTCATCTTCGTTATCTGATGTCTTAATTTGCTGATGAGTTAATGTGTTCTTCCCATGCTTAAAGGGCGGCCTCTCAGATATGCTCTCTTCTTCTCCTCTTCTCCTGGAAAGTGCGCCTTGCGATTGAAACAAACAAACGTCAATATCATCAACAAACACGTACGCCTGTCAAGCTAATGCGTTTTAAGGCTGTGGGATGTTTTCCTTCAAAATGCATATTCTAAATGTGGATGTTTCTGTACTTGCCAAGTAACACGAGCAGGTGTCAATGAAGCACCGTAAACAAAATCATAGGGACTCAAAAAGATGTCTGGAAAGGGCATGGGGCAGTCGATAGTTTGAAACCTGTCATTCAGTGGCTCTGCGATAACGTATGCGATGCGAAACTAAATTAAAGTGAATGATAATGGTAAGAAGGACACACTGGTGCATGAAGCTCGTCATTCAATGTTTCCACATGCAATTTGTCATTTTTTTGCCATAGTCTCAAAGTAAAACGCGACGAGTGGGTATACTGGACTGTACGATTATCATGGACCTTCGGTTCACCCTTGGCTCAACAAAGCTGGGTGAAGTCATGCATGAGCCTATGAGCTACAAGTGAAGCCAGAAAACCGAGCTTGTTTATTGAAAGCGCAGATGTGTCCGAAGTGGATATGGTACAGAAGGTTCAGGTTACAGGCTTATGCAGTACCTCAGGACGGAAGGCTGTAAACGAAAGCATCGTGAGTAAAGAGCTTGGATGATGTACTTTACAGCCGTGTTGCATACATGTCAGTAATATTTACATCCAAGCGAGTGTAAAATTATAATACAGTCAACCATCGCATATTTATCCAAACAGCAAGCCGTGACTAGGGTCTAATGTATGAGTAGTCAGGAAGTAGAACATCGCCTCCCAGAAAGTGTTATGACGTAGGACGGAGTCGAGCCGAGATGCTCGTGAGATATTACGAGATGAATGAGGTTGCCCTTTATAGTAAGAGAATAACAAATAAAATAAAAAATAAAAAACTCTTTTGTTTACACACATATCGATGATTTAGATGTCTTTATTTCTTTCCTCCCCCAAGAAGTAAAAAAATAAAAGGACTCAAATCAGATTTTATTTTCAATGGTTTCAAATCCGCTGTTTATACGACGTACCAACCCCCCCAATCTGTAACTAGAACTAAAAACAAACGAAATAAAGACCGAAAGAATATCAACTCTGCGAGACCTTGCCTTTTAAAAAGCTCAACCGCCTTTAGAATTTACGGATAGAGTTGCTCTGTTGGTAAAAAAAAATGACGGCCGCCGTCCTTTGAAAGAGAAGAGCGATTCGACATAGTCACGTGATATCGAATTGGCGCCCGTTTTAGGAACAACAGGGACCAGGAACGGGCGTTCTACTTGCTGTTAGTGCACGCAGTTGGACGAGAGACGAGGCAATGGCGTGTTACGAGAGGTGCGGTCTCATGAGGAAGGAAGATGGATGGAGTAGGTTGATGCAAAGGAAGAAGCAGCCTTGCAGCCTGCCGGATTCGCAGACCAACACACCGTTCCTTCCACAGCTTCTGATGGACAACAAAAAGAGCAAGAGCTAACACAGCAAGAGCAGAACACAAACGGCAGGCGCAACTCGCAGGACAAACCTAAGTCGTGTGACCTTTTCTCTGTCCGCCCAGCTCTGGCTTTTTGGCTTTTCCCTCTCCCGTATCCCGTATGTTGTGCTCCGGATTCCCAGTCCGTCTAATCTATTCGTTTGCCGTGTCTCGCCAAAGAGAAGACGAGCTGGACCAGTTCAATCACGGCAGTCTTGGGGGAACACAGGCGTGACAGGCTCTCTGCCGTGTGCTAATTTTAACATAAGGGAAGGAGAGCCCTTTGGGTGTACCAAAAGCTCTGATCTTCCCCACTTTTTTCACAGCTTCCCGTTCGTTCTATGTGTCTGTTCGCTCCTTCCCTCTCGTGTTTCCCCCCCTTTTTCTGGTGGCTGGACCAATTTTTCATTTTTTTCTTCTTCGATGCCATCTGGGCCCGCGCCCGCGCCCTCGACCTTTTTTTGCAATTTTTTTTTTCGGCCACCATCCCCAACGCTCTTTCCCCCTCCCACTTTCGTCCAACTTTTTCGTGATTAATTTTTGCTACAAAAAAAAGACAAAAAAAATTAAATCGAAAAAGGAAACAACAGCCTTGTTTTTTTTTTGAGTTTATTTTTTTATTGTAATATTTTCGTTATTGTTCACGACCGAGCAAAACATCCACGCCAATTCGCTCGGCAATTGATCCCGCGCAGCTTCAATTCGACCTCTCCTCTTCGTCTGTCGTTGTCGCCGACTGTCTGACCCTCCCCCTTCGTCGCTGCCGGACGCGCGGTTGGTGTCGAAGCTGAAGAAAAAGAAAAGAAAAAAAGGAAGGACAAAAAAAGCTCCGAGCTTTGGAGCCTCGAGCTTTTGAGGACAGAGCTTGCGGCCATGGCCAACATAGCTGCCATGGAGACGCCGGTAGTACCGCCGCCGACCCAAGAGCCGGCCCCGTCGCCGGTCGTGGTCAAGCCGGAGCCAATTCGGCGCGGCGGGTTCCAGTACGACGGAACGTTCTCGACGATTGACGGCGTGGCTTTTGAACGGCCACAACACTTGCTGCGCCTCTGCTACCCCAGCGAACCAGAGAAGTGGAAGATCAAGCTCGGACGCGGCCGGCCACCGAAAATGGAGAAGATTACGGACATGGAGGCGTCGCGGACACTGTCGCGCAAGTTTATGCTTGCGCAGTTCCGGTTCTACGGCATCCCGCCGCCATATCAGTCGTCGTCGGACGAAGTGCTCGCCATTTTCCGCGAGCAGGTGACAGCAGGCAACGTACGTTTTAATCTCCGTATTTTGTGAATATTGGCTTTTGCTTTTTCTTGTCAATTTGACCCCCACGAAAACCGTTATATGTTACCGGTCCCACTCCACTATGACGACTTAGATGAGCTTCGAAGCTAACCTTGTCTGCTCTTCCAGTTTCGAAAGATGACCCCCGACGTCGAGACCCTTCGCGACGAAATGGTGGCCGAGTGGGACGCCCGCCGCGACCCCAATGCCCAGCGACCCCGCGGCCGGCCCAAGGGCAGCACGCGTAAACCCGAAGACTTGTTGCCAGCCACGATTGTCGGCGCCTACGTCATCACGAGCAAGGAGATCCAGGACCAGTGGTCGGTCAACGGCACGCTGACGCTCGACGTCGCCGCCACCTCGACGCCTGGTGTATACAAGGGGACGTTCCATTTCGGTGTTGTTCTGGGCGTTATGGTCTTGTCGGCCGACGAGAAGCAGTTGACGAGCCACGTGCGGCGACTCGATGCTGGCGACGATCCAGACCGGCGTGGCGGCGGAGACGACCTGTCGGCCGCTGGCAAGCGCAAGCAGCCCCCTAACGGCGCGGGCCGGCACAGCGATGTCACGCAGCAGCAGATCATGTCTGGCAAGAAGGCACGGACGGGGCCCGGTGCGCCGCCGCAACATCCTCAACAACACCCCCAACACCCGCAACATCCTCAACATCCTCAGCATCCGCAGCACCAGCAACAACACCCACAACACCAGCAAGGACCCCCAGGGCAGGGCCTGGCACCCATCGCCGGGATGCAGGGCATGGGGGGCATGCCCGGAATGTCGGTGATGCCGCCGCCTAACATGCAAGGCAATCTCGGCGGTCTGGGGGCTCTTGTCGGTGGTGGCATGGGCGGCATGCACGGCAGCCCAGGCGGCTCTGGTGGTCATCCGGGCCACCAAGGCCACCCAGGTCATCCTGGCAACTTTGGCCACCCCGGCAGCCACCCTGGTGCTCACCAGGGCACGCCCGTCCACAACGCCACAGCGCCCGAGACGCCGAGCACACCCTCGACGCCCATGCCGCAGATGAGCGGCCGGCCGCCACTTAAGTTCTATGTTCGCTGGCGCGGCCGGGGTCTTGTTGACAACAACATGCAAACTGGCGAGCATCGCGGCACGCTCAAGTTCACAAACAAGCACTACACCAAGTTCGCCGGCGAGATGGACCTGGCCTTCTTGGGTGCCGACGAGATCACCGGCAAGCGCATCTCCGATGTGCCCACGCTGTCCGGCGAGTCATGGTCTGACTACATGGAGACTGTTTACGACTGGACTAGGAACCGTTGGAACTGAGTCGTCTGTGCGGCATGCTTCTCATGGCCTTTGCTTTTCGACATACTGCGTTTACGACACATCACACACACACCACGTCACATAACCGCATTTCACATTTGTTTTTCCATCGTTTCGGGATATCCTCGGAGTCGCTCTTTCTCATCTTCTTTCGTTCTCTTTTTTTCTATGTCATATCTCGGACGGAGTCTCTTTCATGTTTTTTTTCTTCTCTCACATTGTCCTGCATGGGCACCAGCTCATCTATACTCATCTCCTTCTTACTTTTTCTCGTGCCTGCTGTTAATTTTGCGTTTCGGATGGGTCTATCAGGGATGATATATCTCTTTGTGAAGAGACAGGTATGGGACAGCACTGGGACGACGTGCTCAAAAAAAATAGGGAAGGTGTTTTTCAAATATTTGGCTTGTTGGTACGAGCTTTGATTTCTTACCATGGCCGCACCAAGTTTACAAACTCTACAATACAAGGCTACAAAAATGGCGATGGTTCATGATCTACTCTATGGCCCCCACTTTTGGTGACGAATATATTGACACTAGTCATTCTGTACCACCATGACTTTGTCTACATTGCATGAAGCTATTCACAACACGTTTGGCGATGTCAAGAAACATCACGACTGATCGTGGCTGGTAACTACGCCCGCGTCCGACATGCGCATGACTTATGATGAAATCCTGCGGCTTTGGTGTTTAGCAGGGATCCCTACTATATGCCGTTGTAGTCTCGTTCTGCCTCTATATGTCGCTGGCAATCATATTTCGAATAGTGACATGAGCAGGTAGACCACACTTATCCCACCTGGACACTGATATGTACTCGACCACGACTGACCATGTAAGATGGCAGCTTTCCCAGCTGCACAGCCTCTCGGAATTACTCGACTTATCGTCACAGATGTCGATCCTCACCGCTGGCAGTTGCAATCACCATCGAGATGCCATCATCGATGTATCGCCCGACATCTACTTCACGACAACAGCCTGTAGATTGTGCTCTATGAAGGCAAAACGACTATCCGACTACTTCAAGTGTCTGGAACCCAAGAATTCTCGCGATAATGGCGTGTTTTTTTTTACTGTCGAAAGATGTAGCCACCACCCGGGCAAGGCCGCTCACACATTTCTGGCACCAGCCCGGTACCAACGCTGTGCCCTAACACATTGTCCAAGACACTGTGCCGATGCGATCAATGCATCTCTACTTCGGCTAGTAGTTGCTCGGAGTTCTTTCCCCGGAAAAAAATCCGTTCAACTGTCCAAAACATCGCCGCTGAATCGCTGATGTACCCCCGGCACTCGCCGTCCGCACATATATGCACCTGTACATATACTGCGTATTGTTGACAATGCCGAAGGCAACGAGCTGGCAGCTACTCGTGCACAAAGTTCATGACGGAACCAGAGGCATCCGCGAAAATATTGTGCATCGCGAGATGCAGACGGTCAACCTTTCCATGCGCACATATGCGATATCGTAGGTATCGCCACCCTCGGATATAGAACGATCGCTAACAATTGGTATATATTTCATCGTTGAAAAAACGACAAAAGTTTACATAGCAGACACATTTCCAGCCGGCGACGCGCTTTCAGCTTCTTCCTTCAACCGTGTCATGCTTTGAGGCACAAGCTACACGTCTGCCTTTCAATCGACATCATGCAGAAGTTTGCTTCAAGTTCAACAACTATTATGTGCCTATTGATATTCGAATGTTTAGACCTCTGGCATTTCAAGACACTGCCGTGCTTACCCAGATAATGGTGAGCTGCGATGCCTGATGCCTGCTACCCAAATCCAACACACTTTGCCTCATTACCAGTGTGCCTCAGTCGCACCACTTCGCTCATCTTCACGATGATTCAGACAAGGGCCGGCGAATACTCCGTTAGGACCATGTTGGCCACTTACAGACACCTTGCAGCACCACGACCGCCCCACGGGCCTTAACATTACTCTTCTGTTTGACTGGAAGATGCAGCGTTTTCCCATTGTGAGGCCATACATCACAACGCATTCCTAACTCCTTTGCGTTAACAACGCAATCAGGCGCCTTCTAGGTCTCCAAATTAGCCATTCTCGGCCCGTTTGCCGTACTATATCGTTCTGGGAATGTTCGTTATATTAGCTGTACTACACCATTGAAAATTTTGGGCTGTCGTCTTTTCAATACCGCGTCCGCATGTGTAAGAACGTCCGCTGTATCCCTCTGTTCTACGGAGTACTTCCCTTGTATGCTACAGTATGGCAACCGCTTGCAGTCAATCTACTGGGACCTTGACAGCTGTTACGATTATGGTTTACTGAGTCCGTCTAACTTCTCAGGCTAAACGTCGGATATTCCGTTTTGTCTACGCGTGTGCACGTCGTACTTGCTTCTTTCTCCCACAGACGCCCACTACCTTCTCCGCTTGCATATTCCGACAGATGGAAGACGACAAAAATGAGGAGACGAGGAGACGAGAAAAAGCGTGGGAGGCAGCCCAAACCCGCAAAATTTCGGTCATGTTTGAAATGAACACGAAGAGGAGCAACGAAGAAATTGGCCGACAATACCACCGCAAGAGGAGGCAGATCTGAGCGGCACAAGACGACGAGATGAAAAAGCGGATCACGATAAGCTTGGCTTTTGACTCGGTCCCGAAGTCATTTCCTAGTCACAGGCACTTGAAAGTAAAAGAAGTTAAAAGGGAGTCAAAAGACAAGACGGGGCTCACTGGTGTTCATCTTGACGCAAGGAGACAGGGAAAGCAGCGACAGCGTAACTGGGCAAAATACAATTGCTGAAGACGGCCACTTAATTTATTCTCCTCTTTATTCCCCTTTTCTTTCCTATTCATCGCTTCTTTTCTTTTTCCTATGGCGTATTGCAGTCTAAAGGTGACAACGACATCATCTGAACGGAGCTCTCCGTCGAGGCTCCTTTAAACATATGGTCTCTAGGGCCCTCGTCTAGACGTTTCGGCAGTTGGGTGTTTGAAATTGTGTACGGAGTAGTCGTAGGACGCGTTATGTCTCCACTTTGTTTTCTATCAAATTCCAATGCTTCCAATAACTCGCAGTCTGGCCAGACCTGGGCCTTTTTTCTGGTGGGCTCCGACGCCATGGGTATATCGAGGTCGCACTAAGACAATCGGACACGATCCGATTAATCTCCTGTGCTATTGGGAGGTCCCCCTTCCTTTCTTGTCGCTCATGTATATGTAAATCTTACGGAGTACACTGCACTTCGTTTCCGGAAGAGAAAGGAACCAATACGGTGCACATTAAAATGAAAACCAAGACAGCGGACGGCATGACGCCACAGTCGGGCAATAGCATCACGATACTCCGTAGTAGCTCGGGACCTAGACCTCTAAACCTGGTCCCGCCAGCCCAGGACCCAGAAAAGTCCACGAGTCCAGAGTCCACAGGAGTTCACCAAAGTTCACCAAAAGCCCACCCGGTCCCGCTGACAGTCCCTCTGGCAATCCCGCTGGGTGGTTCGCTGCTCGCTGCATCTGCTCGCTGGATTTGGTAGTTCGTACACTCCGTTTTTTTGTGTTTTAGCTTGTCTCCTGTCTTGCACTCTGTCTGTTTTTGTGTTTACCGCACCTTCTTCGTCAGTATTACACTTCGCGGGGCCTTCTTTTCGTCCTCTGTCGCTCTTGTACTCCGTAAGTGCCTCTTGCAATGCACATTTCCCCCTCTCCCCGGTATCTGTCGCTCTGGTATTGGCAAGTGAACTCTCGCGGTCTTGGGTCAATTGGGCTCCATTCGCCCTACATGAGCACTGAGGACCATCGCTCTGCTCAACCTTCTCGTGTATGCATCGTCGCCTCTCTGTAGTCTTTGCAACCTATTTCATAGCAGCCGACGCGCGGGGGATGTTTCTTATATTGGCAAAGGGGCTATTTTCGAAAGAGCCCCCACGCCCTCCCTGCTTTTACTGTTTCTATAATCTTTTTGGAGGTCACTTGAGAGAGAGAGAGAGAGAGAGAGGATAGAGACATGCGTAACCCTTTTTTTCTTCTTCTTTTTTTCTTGTCCGTGAGTAAGACCCAGGGACGAGACAGAAATCTGGGTTGATGTACTGCAACGTCAGAAGGGCTTAATAGAATGCAGCCATCTCATTGAGGCCGGGTCGCCCCCAGTTCCTGATGCTGTCCATGCCTGTTGCAAAGGTAATACTGTTCAGGGAATACTGTTCAGGGCAGGGAGCTGCTCAGATGCTCGGCTGCCCAAACAGAAGGTTGGACTGGACTATCCAACAGACAATAGAATTAGAGCAACGCCCCCCGAGTCCTCGGAACTGACATGTCGGATGTGAAAGCTGGTTTAGGAAGGCCCCACGGATGCGCTGTATTGCAGCATGCACGACTGCAAGACTGTTAGCCTGCGAGCCGACGTTGAAATTGCTAGAGTTACGATACTGGCTAGAACGAGGAGAACAATATACTCAAAATCAAAATCAAGGCAGTCAAGGCTGCAGGGACTGCCTGTGTGCCACCCTGCTCGCTGCGCATCTTACATGGGACAAGACAGCAAATCATCATGAAGCTATTCTACGAGTGAGGCGGTTAGATACAGCCCCCCGTTCCTCGTGAGTTCCTCGTCCCTACTCCGTAGCTCGCTATGACCCCCGTTTCTTGCTGTACTGTGTAAGCGGGTTCTTGGCCCTTTGATTACTGGAATGGCGATGGGCAAAAGGACAAGGGGGCTGAAAGGCATGGGCTATCATCCCTGCCTAGGCACTCTTTTTCTGTGTTTTTTTCTTCTCGATTTTCTTCTGATCTCTCGTCTCGAGCTGCATGATCCATCTTTTTCTCTTTTTCTCTTTTTCTCTTTTTCTCTTTTTCTCTTTTTCTCTTTTTCTCTTTTTCTCTTCTTGATTAGAGCATGGTAAAGCAAAGTGACGGGGTTTGTGCATCTGTGCAGCAGGGCGGTCGTAAGGCGATGGACACTCGAGCAATCGCGATCCTCTTCCTAACTGCTCGTCCTTTCTTCTTCTTTTTTTCGGGTGGTCTAGGGTGGTCTCGGGTGTTGTTTGCATTCTGTCTTGGAAGTGCCGTTCTGGCGGTGTGCCAAAACCAGTAGCAGAGGAGCAGAGCCCTGCTGCCTGCTAACCTGGATCGTCTTGTCTCTTAAAAGAAGTCGACCTGCCCCCTTTCTCGTTCTAGTATCATCTTTTCAACCGGGGAGTCGCTCTAGTATTCCCGGAGAGCGTAGTGCTGCTCTAGGGGCTCTCTGGGTGCAAATCGTTCTTGTTCCATCGTTTTCTCCGGTCGGCTCGGAATCCTTCTCCAGCTTCCAATCGGCGGCGCGGACTGTTCGGGAGGGATGAGTAGGTAAAGAACAAAACGAAGGAAGAAGCTCCCACACTAGGGACCTGTCGAGTTGAAAATGTAAGACATCACTTGTAGTTTTAGTTCTATGATGGGCCCAACGGCCTAAAAGCAAACCGGAGCCACCACAGATCACAATAACAAGATATGTATTGCAGAAAAAGCAACAAATGATAGAAAGACATCTATGGATTGAAAGAAAAAAGAAGCAGAAGATGAAAGCCCCAAAAGAAAAGACCTAGAAATATGAAAGAGTGTAGTGATGCATGCCAAAGGATGAGGAAATAGCTACACGTGGTGCATCATGTCTCGTTTGTTGTGGGCCCCTGCTTAATCCTTGCATCTTGACTCTGTGTACGGAGCAATTCAAGCTTCAAGCATCGATGCCTCGTCCCCCACGCCTCATGCCTTTCATCCATCATCTAGGCCATGCTGATAGATGCAGTTTTGCTACCAGTCCTTAATGCATGAAATGCATCATTACGGACCAAATCGCCCGGCATCTTTCTTAAGCCATGTTCATTCGGCCGTCTTCTCTTTATTTGAAGTTCCTGGACCAACATCGTTGTCACTAACAGCTTATTAGTCAATCTATCAGGTGGGCATCTCTGCTATCACCCACAATGCTATCCATAGAGGACCCCGATGGTGAAAGAAACCCAGACTTGGATAAACCGGCTCCATCTGATCGTAGAGGACGTGATAGCAGTCGATGTACAGCTAGATTACAGTATAATCTCGACATTACCCTGAGACTAGAGAAAGATTAGAAAATGAGCTTCACCAAGACAGAATTGGACCGGAACAAGGGATGGCCAAGGAGGACTTCCTGTCCATCGACTATCTTCAACTATACAGGGATTCCAGGAACGAAGCATTGTGGTCTTCTGTCCTAAACATGTTTTAGTAATAGCCAGGCAAAACGTGTATTGAAAACCCATCGCCCGATTGCATTTTATTTTTTTTTTGCACAGAGGAGGGGCATGTATGCAATGCACTCTATATCCACATCCACAGTCCCCCCTCTCAGCCCACAGACGGCACCCCATTTTATGGTATCCCAGTGAGCTAATTACTACTCCGTACTACATAAATGAACAACAGAAAGAAAGGGAAAACAGCTAAAAACACAGCTGCCTACGCAGCATCGCGGTTGCCTCTCCGGCCGCCGCGCTTCGACCGTGTGACGTGAGCCTTGAGCGCCTTGCGCGTCTCTGTCAGACTGCGCCGGTTCTTGGCCCGCGCCTTGCCCATGGTCATGAAAATGTTCTTCTTGCGCGACTTCTCCTGGTTGGTCAGCGACTTGCCCTCGGCGACCTTCTTAGCCTTGCGCTGGGCCTGCACCGACTGGTGCGAGTCGCGCGACGGCTTGCCCTCCTGTGCCTTGGCAATCCGCTCTTCCTTGGTGGCCTTGCGCAGTGTCGATGCCAGCTCAATCTGCTCGGCTGTCAGACCGTCATCTGTGTGGCGTGCGGCCACCGCCTTTGCGTAGCGACTGGCCGTGGCGGCTGCCTTGCTGCCGAGCGCCTTCTCGACGCTGGCCTCCATGCGCAGCTCGCGCAGTTTTGCGAGATCGGCCGGGGTCAGTACGGTCGTCGTAGCCAGCTTGGAGATGGACTGCTTCTTAGGCTCGTCGTCTTCCTCGCTGTCGCCGTCGTTGCCCTCATCGTCCTCCTCCTCATTCTCGGCGTCTTCATCCTCATCCTCACCACTGCCATCCTCGGCCGCCTTCTTGCCCTTGCGCTGCTTCTTCATGGGAGGCAGCTTGGCAGGACCCTCGTCTTCGCTGACGTCGATCCAGCCGCCCGAGTCGTCGCTGTGGTCCGACATGTCCCACTCGCTCGAGTTGTCCGAGTCGTCGTCATCGTCTTCGTCGCTGTTCCCGTCCTCGCCGTTCTCGGTGCGCTCAGCAGCACGCTTCCGCTTCTTCTCGGCAGCCTTCCACTCCTCGAGCAACTCAATGCCGTCGATGCCGCCATCCGTAGCCTCCTCACCGTACTTGCGCAGCTTCATCTCGCCGCTGCGCAGACCCATGGTCGCCTCCTTGCCACGGTCCTTCTTGGCCAGCATCTCGGCGCCCACAACACGGAACAGCGACATGAGACCACGTGCGGCCATCATGACACTCTTGTCCTTACTCTTGCGGAGCAGCACCAGGTCTTGCAGCAGCGTCTCGTTCATGGCGAGCGGCTGGCGCAAGCAGACTTCGCGGATCGCCGCCAAGCCGGCCGAGGCCACTTCGGCCGCAGAGGCCTCCGACACAAACTCATTGGCAATTTTGGCCAGTAGGGGCTCGAGGGCGTCGGGCGGCACCTGGTCGTGCACGGCTTGCGCTAGCGATGCCAAAAACGTGGTGACGGACGTTTGACGGGGCGTTAGGTACTTGGTGAACCAACTAAAGAGCGGCAGGATAATGAGCTTGTGGAGGCCATGCAAGCGCGTAACCAGCTGGAGAATCTGCAGTTTGCTGTCCAGCGAGAACTTGCACTTGGACGACTGCAGATGGCGCGTAAACAGCGCCTCGGCGAAATCATGTGGTGCGTGGAGAAGATGCTGACGGACGGGGGCGCGAAAAATTAAACGTTAGCCACCGGTAGATCAGAAGGAGTGTTTCGTGTTGTTTTTGGGGGGCCGGAGGGAAGAGGCTGGGGGGTGCATTGGGGGTGGGTGGTCGGTCTGTTTCTCGTCCGTTTTTTCTGTTCTGTAGCTCCAAAAACCGTTGCAACCAGTGCAGCCCGTATCGCCAATGTGTGACCCGTTCTAGGCTTAATTCGTTTGCCAAGAAATCACGCACGGAAAAAAGAAAAAGGGAGCAGATGGAAAAACAAAAAGAAGAGAAGGAACAGAGAGAGGATAACGTAACGAGAACGAAGATGGCTTCACGACGAAATAGAAAAATTGACAAAAGAGGAAGGGAACGAAAGGCAAGGAAGGCAACGTGCAACAAATGAGAGAGAGAGAGAGAGAGAGAGAGAAAAGTAAGAAAACTCACCAGTGCCGAGAAGTTGAGCATGTGCGGCTGCTGCTTTTTGCGCTCCATCTTCTTGACCTTGTCGACAGCCCGTTCAAGGCGCTTGGCCATCTTCTTGGTCTTCTTGCTGTGCAGGCTACCCTGCTTCATCTTCTTGAGGTCCACGGGGCCACCAGCACCGCCGCCTAGCACACCGCCGTACTTGTTCTGGCCACCCTCGTCGTCGCTGCTATCGTCTTCGAGTTCTTCGCGCGCTTTGTCACCGCCCAAGAAGAACCGCACGGCCGACACGACAACCTTTTCGTTGTCGCCCAGGCACGCCTCGCGCATCACCTCCACAGGACGCTCGTCGACCCAGATCTGGCGCGTCCACAGTTCACGTGTGATTTTGACGGCCCAGATGGGCCGGGCGGATGTGCGGTCAGAAGTGACAAGGTTGAAAAGTACCGTCTGCACAGTGCGGTTGAGCTTGTGGTTCTTGGTGCGGCTGTTGGCGTTGCGCAGGTCTGAGACGATGCGGCGAAAGAGCAGCGTGCGCAGTGTCTTGCTGGGCGTGTGGACGAGGATAGGGAAGAGGGTGCGGGCGAAAGCGGGCGAGTCCAGGATGTCTTTGCGGCGCAGAAGGCCAAAGCTCATAACGATCTTGTCACGCAGTTCGGGGTGAAGCACGGCATGGTGCTGGCTCAGGATGGCAGCCAGGTCATCCGGGAAGCTGCGAAGAGCCTCGGGGTAGCAGTCGGCAATGTGTGCCAGCAGGTCGATTAGGTCGTGAAAAGCCCGGATTTGGTCCGGCGAAGCATTTGCCGGCGCGGTCAAGAAAAGATCTCGTTGGGAGACTGTGGGAAGATCGTTAGTGACTGTGCACATGGAAAGGCATGCAAGGCTGGTAGGCACGCACCATATTGCTCGTATTGTCTCTGGAACTCGTCTTCGTATGACCTAGAGAAAGGTTAGATATCGTCCAAAAGTCTTCGAGAAAGACAGAATAGCCCTCCATAAAGTCGCTTCCATTGCTGGGCAGTACTTGCTTTGGGTCTCTCCGGATCTTGTACTGCAGACTCGCACTGGTGGTGGTTAGCAAAGGCTTCATGTGATGGCTGGTGGTAGCTGGCCATGGCCGGTGAAAAAAAGGGTCGCAGAAGCTGGGAAAGGGGCAACATACAAGTCGGCATCAAGCTTCTCGAGCGCGGCAACCTTGCGCTTTCCCATTTTGTCGGGTTGGAATGTGTATTCGGGGGAAGGTGCGGCGTTGTGTCTGTTGAGGGAAGGAAGGTTCGCGATATGGCGATCGTGCCTGCCTCTTTTTTCTGCAACTATTTTTTCTGTACTTTTGGCGTGCACTAGTTGTTTCTGCCGCGAACTTTTTTGTATCTTATCTAATCACGATAACGATAAGCCCGCGATAAATCCGATAAGGAATGTGATAACGATAGCATATCGGCACGTGCCGCCCGCCGCGCTCGACGCACGCGCCTTCCCCTTGTTGGGAGGGGCACTCAAAAACAGGGTCCAGCCAAAAACCTAACGAAAAGACGACATCAAGCTGACAGACATTAGTCCTGTAAACTATATTCGCCCAATGCAACTCTACGCATATGTTTAGGCCGTCTGTGTTTCGTGGCCTTCTGCGCATTTCGAGCATTGCTTTTCTTCTTTTCTTTTTCCGACCATCGCCCTCGTCATGTAATGTACGTCATCCACTTCGCCCTATCTTCGCCGTAACTTTACTCGTTTCCTATGAGCTCTGAATTGCATGATGATGACAACAATTTCATCAGATCAATCACCACGTATTTTGATCCGTCTCGCCTTGTTCCCATCGTGTTTCAGTTTCCTCCATCCTATACTATATTTTCTTAGCCTGGGTAAATGTTACGAGGCCACGACACAAAGACACACAAAGTGCAGAGTGCAACGTGCAGTGTACATGTACAGAATGCAGGATGCCATCCAGGCCATGTGAAGCACAAAAAGCAGAAGACGCAACAGCAACACAACGGGTACAAAGCCAACTCGTGTCAGCACAGGCCAACTTACGCCGGCGTATGCCCCTGCAAGCCATGCTCTGATGGTATCGCGGCAGATCAGCCCAGCAGGTCCATAGGGACCACGAGGACCACATCAAACACGGCTCGGCCAGTTCAGCTCGACTCTCAGCGCACGGTCGAAGGAGTGCTCTGATGTGGCGCCGGTGCGCCAGGTGCTTCATTTGATACCTCTTCATCTCTGTGGCTTTCTGTACACAGTAAGGTCCACTACGATGTAGTGAAATAGAAACTCGTTCCTTGGTTGGGACTGTATTGTTTCGCGCCACGGCGAGGTGAAAGTCGATGGATGAGCGTGCCTGTGCCTTATTGCAAAATGGACCCCCACAGCGTTTCTTTTTGGCCGCTGGCCAGTTCGCGTCTGTCACAGTTCCGTCCTAGCTTCTGTTTTCTTTTCCTTTCCGTCTTTCCTAGTGGATGTTACGGCGGTTAGCTCCGTTGATCGTCTTTGGCCCATTGTCTTGCCCACTCGCCCGCTTTAAATTGGCTCCTCTCTCCTCTTTCGCCGTTTTTGTATGAGAAACAAGCTCCAGTGTGCCATTCTTTGTCTGGCATAGCTGGAGAACGGTGCCATGTCGGCTGGCGTAAACAAGAAGAGAGCTGGAGACGGCGATGTCTAACAGCAGGCAGGCAATTACTCTTGAGAGCGGGCACTCTTGCAAAATTCAGTCTCTCATCGGAGTAGTTCTGCTCCGGAAGAGAAGAGTCAAATGCCTCCCAAGTAGAGGGAAGGAACGGCCGGCTGGGAGCTAAACAGGCCCGAGCAAGAGAATGAGATGGTGAAGGAGAACGGCGAGCTCCACGACAAGGGCCCATTGTTCTTCATTTCCCACCCTTTTTTAGTATTCGGACATATGATAAACCCGTTGGTTACTCAGTAGACGGCGTTGAATAGTGTCCGTTGACCTAGCCAGTATGTGCATTTGCTCGATGAATTTATACGTGGAACGGAGTTAAACTCGTACGCAGCAAGAGCCCAATGCCCATAGTTTGTCGTCAGCGTTGATCTCCCCGTTTGACCAGCTGCTCTTCTATTCTTTTGAGTTTTCAATTTTTGATTTCTCGCCTGTCTAGCCTTTTATCACCGACTTTCCAATCTCAGGCCTACGTTTCCTGTGTTACATTGGAAATAAATCGGGCCAGAATGATTAGGATTGGGATTGAAAGATGGGCCGCGCCTGCACGGCAAAGTGCACAACAAAATGGGCACAGCTAAGAACATTGTTTTACTTTGTTCTTCTTTACGAGTAAGTGGTTGTGCAAGTCATCTGGTCGGGCTTGGACTCTAGCCCTGTGCCGTGTGAGTTTGCAATATGGGCATCTCGCGCCCGTCTTTCTTGATTTTTGGGCTCTCTCCCCGTTGTTTGTTGTTTTGTCAAACGCCGTATGGCCGTTGATAATCTCGAGGCCTTATAGAGGGCAAGTTCAGGCACAGACGGTCTCCTTCAAAACAACAAAGAGAAAAGGCCGATGGCCATAGGCGTTCATTTCCGTCTTTTCTTCGGCTGCCAGTAGCCACTCCCGAAGCTATGAATGCAGCAATCCGTCCTCGTCCTCCCTTGGCTAAATTGAACTGGGTCCGCCGGGATACCAGTTTGAGAAAAAGGACGAGTATTCGTGCAGCCTTGGGACAAGCAAAGAACCGAGGAGATTAAGATAAAATAAGAAACAATAGAAAAGAAAACCAAAAGACCATACGTGTTCACGGTCTTGTGTTGCCGAAAGATGCAAGTGGTAGCATCAACACAAGACACTGGAATATGAATATGGGCCACTGAGCACTGAGCACTGAACACTAGCAAACCGAAATGACCCAAATGGTTTAGCTAAGAAGGGGAAACAAGTGGTAGAGAGAGGGCACGGGGAGTATCTGAGCACCGCCTCCAGATTACGGCAAGCTTCACCGTCGTGGCCCGATATGCAGCCGAGAGATGCCTTATTTTGTTCTTTCCCCTTCTTCCCTACACATTATGAAGCGGCTTTTCTTCCCCTCGCCCTCACCCGACACTCCCCTCCTTTCCGTTTCTGTCTCCCTTCTCTTGGGTAGGATCCGAGGCAGGCCAGGGCAGGCGAGAGAAAGCTAAAATAATGCATGTCTTACAGGAACAGAGATGTGCCCAAGCGAGAACGAGGAAAATCAAACGAGCGAGAGGTAAGAGCTCAATGACAGAGCGGGCATCAAGACAAAGAGCTTGTGCAAGTTCAGACATCCACGAATGCGCGCACAAGAGAAAAGTAAATAATCAAAAAGAAAGGAAAGGGCCTGGACGTGCATTTTTTGTGACTACAGGCTCTCTTCTTTCCACTTTCTTTTTTGCTATTGTCCACAAGCATGCTCCGTACAAGGTCTGCAGACTTGTCGTCCCGTACACTTCGTGTACGTCCTGCAAGTCTGCAAGTCTGCAAGTCTGCAAGTCTGCAAGTCTGCAAGTCTGCATGTCTGCATGTCTGTAGAAAAACTGGATAGGAGGCTGCAGGAGGCAGGAGGGCTAAAATGGTTTGGTTTATTGATCTGCAGCAGGGTGTCGAGCGAGGCGAGAGACAAGAAACCCACCCACCCACACCTCTTTTTCTCACACTTGGCAAGCAAGACAAGCTCGACAAGGCAACCAGCATCGACCGACCTTTTCCAGTGAGCAAAAATACTGGACAATCAATTAACACCCATCTAGTTTGTCCTGGATATATATTTAGTAGGCAAAACTTTGCTTCAAAGTGAAGCGTACGTACTTACTCGCACTGCTGGGCCCTGAAGTGGTCTAGACAACTAAAGAAAGATCGCGCTGTGAGATGCATTTCATCTTTCACTCTCTCCCCCATCGTATCTCTTCCGCTTTATTTGCCCGGGTTTTACTTCCCTTCAGTAATGTGTCCACGTCCACGGGCATGCGAGAAACGCTCAGATGTCTTTCCTACTCTTTTCTTTTGATTTTCTTGGCTGTCCCGCCTTCCAGATTTGGCGACCTGTTGCAGTTCAAGGGACTGCTCGTATTAGAGCAACGACACCGCTTCTCCTTTCCTCTTTGTCACTTCACTTTGTCATCTTGTCATTGTTTTGTCCAGGAGTCAATTTCTTCCGTTCGTACTCGTTCGTACTCTTCTTTCTTTCCGTCATTTTCATTCCGTTCTTTCTGTTCTTAATCATTGTTTCCAGGCATCTTCGTTCCGCCGTTCCATCATCTTGCATCTCTGCCGTAATTTCTGACGGAACCCCCGTGGTTCTGCCGTATATTGAGCAGCATTTTTGTAATGCGCCGGAGGAATGTCAGGGCCTTTTTGTGCTCTTTGTGCACTAAAGATCGTCATAAAGCTCACCCATTGGTCATAGTTAACTCGGCGCCTGCCAATTTCGACGATAGCTTGCTTCGTCTTTTTTCCCCAGTCCTCATCTCATTTCGTGGTTCGTCGCTCTCCTCGCGTTCGGAAACACGTCTTGTCTTGTATTATTGTCTGTCAAGTATTCCGTATCGATTTCGCCTTCCACCCCCATCCCTGATGTTCTCTATTCTCGGTCATTTGGATCCGTCATGCCTTTGTGTACCTCCGTTCTCCGTACATACACCCACACACACGTCCTGTACCTTACCTTGAGACGTTAGATGCATCGTTATTTTCTCACAGGCTGCAGCGTTGGTTTGGTACAAGGCGGACGCGAAGGACTCGGCCTGTCTTAAAGTCTGTCGGTCGCCGACGCCTTGGACAAGACTTGCTGGCGGTTGATGGGCAATAGTCAGATCTGTGCCCCCCCCCCTCCCCCTCTCCCTATTCTTCTTTTTCTGGCTCTTGTTGGCTCATGGGGAGAGGGGGGAACGAGGTGTCTACTCCCTGGGACCTGGAGCAGCTTAACTTCACGCCAACTTGCCAACGTGGCGGTGGGCTAGGGGAGTTTATGGAGTAGCTTTAGTCTTTGAAACTCTCGTAGCACGGATGTGAAGCGCGTGAAGCTCTCTGAATACTGAGTTTGACCACATTCTAATTTTTAGGGCCATTTACCCCCGTTGCAAGGGGGGACTCTGAGAGGGTGTCGAGCTCGCGGTTTATGGAGAGACTTGATTGCTTTCGCTTCGGATTTACAAAAAAAAAAAAAACCAAAAAAAAAACCTGGGATGCTGTCAGATGCTTCGTCTTAAGCACCCAAGTACCCTGGTCGGCCTTGAGCATAACAAGCACAAATGGCCCATTATCGTCACTAAAATGCGCTTTTTGGTCGTGACCCTCTCCTCCTCTTTACCGATGGCCAAGAAAGGTCAAGGGGGAGGTTTGTCCAGTCTCTCGAGCTTGGACGGACTGGGAAAGGATGGGAAGCCAAGTCGAACAAGAACCAGACCAAGTCATCAAGACTCAAGAACCATCTAGGACCCAGCAAAGAACAAGGGCCGACACTATTTTCAAACCGTTCAAACCATCGATTTGCACCGAGATAGCGAGCGGCACTGCCACACACCATGAGTTGCGCTTTTCCTCACTGCCGGGACTGGGGACGGGGTCAGGCCCGTGTTGGAAGAGGTGTGCACTGTGTTAAGAGGCGTAAAGGGATGGTATCAGATGCGTGAGAGCGTGACAAGCTGTTTGGCGTGTGATACTTGACCGTACAGGTCCCCCATCATCAAAGCATCAAAGCATCGAGGCATCACCAGCACCAGCGCCAACGCCATCGACGAGAACAGACAAGAGGATGAGCGCTCTGGCACACAGCAAATAGCACGGACTTCAAGAGAAGGAAATGAACAAAAGAAGCAAAGATGCGTCTTCGACGAAACAGGACGACGGACGACCCTCAAAGGTTTTGAAGATGGGGAAGCCAACTGGCGCCAAGGCAATGACACCATCTCAAAAAGAAGGGTAGAAACCAGCGCCAGCGTTGCAGATTGAAAAGTCTTGGCATCGGGAGATTCAGCGATGCGCTGGGAGGGGAGACAAACTATCCACTAGGCAGGGGGTGGGGGAAAGAAGAAAGTGGGCGAGCGGGGAGGAGATAATCGCAAGAAGTTCAAAAAAAAAAAAAAAAAAGGAAAGCATCTTGGATGGAGCACGGAATGAAGGAGACACGGAGTACAAACTCAACTGTACGAATACGGACCGAACACTCCACTTAGCGGCCGAAACAATGAAAAGAAAGTTCCTTATACAGGCGAGGAGGGCCCCGGAATCCTGGCCTGTCTGCATTCTGACCTTTGACCTGCAGCCAACGCGTCCTCGGCAGACTGGACCGAAATGAGCACCCGTGCCTCCAAAGGCATAGCTTGGGAGGCCGGTTTTAGAACAAGAGAGTGGAAGCCGTGAGAAAGGAGGGCCACAGGCCATCGCGCGCATTGTACATCACGCAGCACGCTTTCGACCGTTTGGCCAACCCCATATTTTGTCAACACACTGCCTCCTCTTCAGGGTCGTACCAGATACTTGTGCACTTGTCTTTGTTCTGTTTGATGCGCGGTATATGCAGGCTGGCGAGGCGGGTGCGTTTTGTTCGTCTTTGGGTCCTAGCCTAGCTACATAATACACAGTACGGAGCGCTATTATCTCCACTATCGTCACTGGTTGATGCTCGCCCAGAGACTGGAAAAAAGCAAACTGTGGAGAAAGAGGGACCTGCCCTGTTCTTCTGCTTCTGTGCTGTTTCGGAGAAGTGGTATATAACCATGCTAGTGCTGTTATGCTTCTCTGCTTCTCTTGATTTTTCTTCGTGATATTTTCTTTTGCTTCTACCTGCTCCGATGCCTGTGTCTCTCGACTCGTTTGAAATACTTTCTCAAAAGTCAGCACACCGCAAGTTCGACCTCCCTGTAGATCTACAATCAGACCAGCGATATCCGGGCGGATGTCGCACTTTGTGATTATTGTTTCCAACTGCAACTCACATCACCCTAGCACCAAGCAGGCGCGGTTTGGCCTTATTGGAGAAGCTGAACGGTAGCAAAAAAGTGTACAATATGAATGTTATGGGCTTTGTCTGTCTCCTCAACTTGCAAAGCCCAATTGGCCCAGGCCACTCACTGCTTGAGTAGATATCTCGAACAAAGTACACCTACATGTTGCTTACGTCCACGTTCATGAGCATGTGCGCCTCATCGCCGGCACTCCGCAGAACTGGTGGACAAAGGTGGGCAAAGGCACCCCCAAATGGGCAGAGAAAACGAACCCCTTGCATGCCCACTTTGCCGAACTCGTCTTTTGAGGTGACCTCGAACATGGTCTTGCGGATTCTGGAGGTGAGGGTCGATCGAGGGTCGGCCGAAGGCCAGTGCGTTCGCGTGGATCTGCCTTATGGATTATGAACACAACCATGGACACGGGTATTTTCGTGCACTCTTCGGGGAAATTCTACGAGAAAATGTACGAGCGTAGCTTGCTTTTTGTTTATGAGTTTGAGCTGTTCTTTCTTGTTGTTGTTCGTCCTTGGCTCTTTTGCGCGCCTCCATTTCATGGTCACTCGTCACCTCGAAACGACCAGGGAAAAGGGCCGAGGCATAGCTCGCAGTCGCTACCCTTGGGGGTGCGAGAATGAGGGTGTGAAGGGATAACAGAAGCGAAATGAGAAAAAAGAGAAAACAGGAAAGTTGATGAGAATAAAGTGACTTGGCAAAGATATCAAAAGCATTAAATGAGAGCAAATTAAGCCCTCTGCCGAGATGGCCATGCAAGTACACTGAACATTTACGACGTAATTACACCAGTCCTCATACATCGTACACTGCTGGTGTATTGCAAGATAGACAAGAGCCAAGCTAGTGTCTGTAGTTTGCGGAACCGCAAGATTGAGGCAATGACGAAAACACCCCCAAAGAAATGCCGACAATTGCCCGCAGAGGGCCTGTGGAGGCCTGGAAAGGCCTAAAGAGGAGTGGTCTGCAGGAAGAAATGGCGATCGAGGCCCATAGACTACTTGTACAGCTGTTCGTGGAGGATGGGCCTGTGTCCTTATGCCGTTACAGTGGAACACTTAATTACGTCGCTGAAATCGAGCGATCTCCGTCCAGCAGGGCAGGCGCCAGCGAAATGGGCAAAAAAAACAAAAAAACAAAAACAAAGGGCGAACACGAACAGACATACCGCCAGAAATACTGCGTTTAAATGCCTCAAGGGGCTAATATCAAAGCAGCAGAACAGCACCAGAGAAAACGGGAACATAAAATCAACATCCTCAAAAAATTGCAAAGAAATCGCAACACCTTGTCCATGTACACAGTAGCTCTTTGCAAGTCATGCAGCTGCCAATTGTCAGATGATGCCGTCCAAGAGCTCCGGGTTACTCATACTCTCACACCTACACCTACAAGACGGCGACTCCTCACAGGATTTCTTGGGACTTTTTTGTCCAGTTGCCTCTTTGAGCATCGACCAAAAACAACCATACGAGACTCCATTGTGAATCCATTGTGAATCCATTACTACCTCCGCCGCCCATCGTGAATTTTTGCCCTTGCTGAATTTCCTCTTCCATCTCTACGCTCTACTGTCCCATTTTATGCTCTCACGTGTTTTTTTATCCCATCAATAGCCTTGTCTATCCTTCCAATAGCCGATAAAGACCATGCAAATTGCGGGATTCTACAACTGCCATTTTCGTTTGTCGTATTCTACGGATCCTGGCCAGGGCCAGGATATTGATTTTAGTGATGCTTGCGCTGTTCCTTGTAAAATGCCTGCAGGAGAGGCAGCCTGTCTGTATGTACGAGTACAGGTACACTTTGCAAATCCACGTTGTAGGGTAAAATAGCGTATCCCAAGGATGGAGCACAGGGAAAGAGCAAATCGCAACCGTCCCCGCTAGCTCTTTCCTGCTATGGTAAGAAAATACGGGAAATGCCGCCGGCCCCGAAACGGAACCCTCGCTTTTTTCACAACGGTTGCGTGAGACGGAACGGAAAGTGCGACTGAGCGGTGCGTCCAAAGCCAGCCTGGCGACTTCAAGGAGTCCAGACTGCCTCATAACCCCCCCCCCCCCCCCCCAAAACGGTCCCTCCAATCGCCCAATCGAAGTGTATGCCCCAAGAAGGCATAGGGCCCGCCGGCAGCCATTGTTGCGATTCCTGTGGTTTTGCGATCAACTGTTCTTGTGCTTGCAAATTCATTGTTCGTCAAGCTGTGCATGCTCACAGGCAGATAGAGACGGGGGGGCCAAATAAAAGAGAGGGTGTCTCGCCGAATACTACACCAGCCTCGATACGACGTCAAGCAGACTTATGTAGCAGACCTAATGCGTATGTAGCAGACCTATGTCTATCGTTTTTCTTTTTATATTATTTCTTTTACTCCCCGGTTGGGCTGACAGGCTGTTTCTGCAAATCATCCAATCCTAGTTGCACTCTAGCTCATCTTCAAGTAGGCGAGTAGGAAATCGATTCCTTCAAAAAACACCTGCCATGTCCCATTGTGAACTACGGAGTACAAACCGTTTTTGGGGGGCGCTGGACGTGTTTCTTGATGCTTGCCATTGACCATTTTCACCACTCTCCACGCTGCCCTGCCATTCCTTGGCCTCCCGACCATCCATGCCGAACAAATTTGGCGCTAATGTAGGACACAGACAAGAGGCTAATGGACGAAGCAGGCTTTTTTTTAATGTTAACTCTTCATTCTGGGCCTTACTAGCGGCTTTTCGCGCAAGTGACTTTTCGAGTTCGAGATATGAAGAACAATAGAAAGCCACAAGCGCACCAGGATAACACAATTCGACCAAATTGAATCAAAAGGTGACGAGGAGGAAGCCAAGGATGGCTTCAAGGGCTGCAGAGATGAGCCGTACTGGTTTGACCGAACAGAGTACCAAATTCGGCCCAACGAACAAGGGGCAAATCATAGTTTATCTGTGGTTGTGAGAAAGAGGGCTGAAAAGTACGGAGTATGATGTATCTTACTTTTATTATACTTTGTACCTCGCCAGCCCAGGGTGCGTTGCGCGCATCCCACTCTTGTGGTACCCCACGGCAGTGCAAGGGAAGGTTCAAGGGCGTGCCGAGAGGCTAGCCAGCACAATGTGTGTCGGGTAAGTGGCGGGCCCTACGGAGGTCGCCCGATGAAAAGGAGGACACCTGCACTGAGGGAACCAGCGAGAGTGGCTCAACAGACAATTGGGCGTGAGAAAAGTGCAGCGAAATACAAGGTAATACGTGTAAGTTATGGAGTTCGCCTTGCAGATTGCCGTCGGCAAAGAGGGATGGCGGCCGGGAAGCGATCTGAAAAGGGACGAGTTGTTTTTGAACAAGGTTGCATCCGATGGCGGTAGCCGACCAGGGACAGCTGAACAACAAGGAGAGAAGATAAAAAACATAAAAGATAATTAAAGAAACGAATCAGAAAACGGCAATGCCTGATTGAATGGGGGTAGGGAACATAACAGGGGGCAAGCGAGAGAGAAATAAGGACAAAAAGAGCAGTTAGAAAAGAAGACGCAAAACAATCGGATTGAACCAGTTTGTACGGAGTACTCCGTAAATCAAAGCTTATTGCAATACTCCGTACTGCAAACAAGCATCAAAGTAAATCCAAGAGCTGCAACAAATATCCTGCCGACTCAAACTACTACTGCAGGAAAGATGGGAAAGGGAGGGTGACAGGAAGGGGGGAGCCAAAAAAGCTTCTGTCCGCATTCTAGAAGCAGCTGCTAACGGGTTGGACATGTGTTTAATGTACGAAATACGGAGTAAAGTGTACTTTCTCTTCAAGCGCGTCGCCCCCGTTAAGATACAATTCTGGCTGGTTCGCTGCTTCTACTGACTCAACTGGCCTGACAAGGCGAAAGAGCCTCGAAATGAATTGATTTAGCCAGAGCAGAGCAGAAAACCGAAAGAAAAAAGAAAGAAACAATAGATGGGGCCAGTGCACAGCACGAAAAGAGCACGCGTTTGCGAGCAACTGGACGGATGATACACGGCGCATGATTGGAGAAGGCTGGCGCACAGTGAGGATTGCTAGGCGTGGTAGAAAGTGGTCTAGACGCATGATTATGTAGGAGGCGCCAATTAAGACAGCCTCGTCACGGAGCTCCAACGGCAAGGAATGGGTTTAAGGAGCGTTCCAAGGGCGCAATTGTGCCACAAACGGAAGGAAGGGGAAGGCACCCAGCAGCTTTTCCAAATACATAGCTTAACGGCAGTTTCCCCCTCGAGGAAACAGGCACCCGGTAGGGTGGTGGTTCGCGCCTGCCTCCCAATAAACGATTGAGCTTTCCCACGTGTTTACCTAGTTTTTAGTGCAAGATTGTAGGGATGATTCCCAGGGAAAGAACAAGGGGAAATAAAGAGAATGCGAAAGAGATAACAGGGAAGGACCAACCATGCAAAGAGGGAAAGTGCGATCGAAGTGGGCAAATAACACATGAAGTTGAGGAAGATATCTCACAAAGTATCCTTCAAGATGCAGCTAAAGTAGAAAGGAAAGAAAGAAAGAAAAAAAGGACGGGAACAGATATGGAAAAGACTGCTGGACGCCAGCCATCCTGACAGACGTGCCCCGGAAAAGGCCCTCGAGGTGCAGCAGCATGAGCACGGCGCTGTCGAACAACATGACGAGGGCAAATAGACGAGTAGGGTAGAAGATAGGTGGCCGACAGGCAACTGACAGGAGGAACCGGATCGAAGCCAGCTTGTGCGGTTTTAGGACCGACCTTCAAGAGGGCCCTCTTGTGCTCCGTCACGGCCTGGTCTGTGCTCACATCAGCTTGATAGGGACAGACAAGAAAAGATAGATCGTCGAGTGCCGGCCTGGGCAAGGACTCAGAAGACTGGGATGGCTAGTTTTACAGAAGCACACCCCCGGCATAAAGTGGCGTGATAGGGGGGCTATTTTTTATCTCCCACGAGCATCATCCACGCATTCCACGGGAATATTAAAACACGGAGCGAGGATACCTTCTATTTCCCTTTCCCTAGGCTGCACCTGATATGTGGGCAGCAAGATATGTTCACGCTGCTCTTTCATCAGTCAGGGCCGAGGCAGCGGGCGGCCCTAAAAAGAAGACCAAAGGGGGCTGTGCTTTGCTAGACGTTTTGGGTTTTTGATGGCCGAGTTTATATCTCCTGTTTAGCAGACAAAGCCGGTGTATATGTAAGTTACGTCGTACTTCGACTCGTCTGAGTACTGTGTAGTATCAAGTGGATTATGTCCTGGTTGACATGCCTCTCTCTACATACTATGTAGGCTACCGAGGACGATATTATTACTGGTGGCCGTTGACGTAGACTTGAACCAGCACACCTGTCCCTGCTTATCACTCACCGAAAATTGTGTCTGGAATTTTATATGCGCTTTTTCTGTTCGTGTTCGTGTCGGCGAACTAACTGTAACTTTACTTTTATTTTATTCTATTATTCCATTTTCATAGGATGTTTGCCGCTTAGCACTTTGACCGAAACATCCCCGTTTCTAGCTTCCATCTAGGTGCTTTCCAGTTTTCTTGTCACGTCCTTGTCCTTCCATTGTTTCTCTCCCCTCTTTCCTCGCCGGCAGAGCTGCTTGCCTGAGGGGAAGGCTTCCTATTTGCCAGATTCATGGTTCGGCATTGCTCAAGAGTTCCACTCCTCTTCTACCCCCTAACAAGCAACCTGCCAGCGAGCCAGCCTAGGGGGCGTCTAGGGTCGTTAGAAAAAAAAAAGAAAAAAAAGAAGAAACGTGAGGCTAGTGTTTTTTTCCCTTTTTTTTCGCAGTACTTTGTACCAAGTAGCCCGGCTACCTCACACCACCAGACCACGACTCTCGAGCCCATCCAACGCCTCCACTAACAACCAGCGGAAGACACTGGAGAACAATGGAACCAGTGCAGCAGCCCAAGACCCGCCTTTAGTGCCCCCCTGGGACCTCAAAGAGGGCTAAATTAGGAGAAGAGGGCCTCGAGGGACAGGATTGTCTGCTTAAGGTCCTCCATTCGCCGTCAATAAGGGCGTCACTGGGTATCATTGGAATTCGATCTGCGGTCCCCTGGTCTCAGGTCTCATCTCCATCGGTTCGTGAGCGTTTTTGGTCCCGTTTATCGCTTGTGCTCACGTTTGGCCCCCAAACCAGGATTGGTGGACTGGTTGGTGCGTGCCTTACGTCGTACAGTCTTACTACTTACATATACAATGCTCGTGCATGCCAGTGTGGGAGTGGGAGTGCCATCCGAGCCCATCAAAGTCCCATACATCGTGCCTCGCTCGCTTCTGTGAGACAGTTGCATGTTTATTTTGCCCTCTTTTTTTTTTTTTTTTTCTGGGATCCTTTTGATGTCAATATTTAGCCCTTTTTGTATTTCTTGATTTACTTCTGTCCCTTCCGATCTGTTTCAGCTTGTATCTTTGGCAACCTTCTCCACACCTTCTCTCGGCAGCCTCCGGCGGCTCTTCTCTTTGTTATTGCTTCGTGTGTACGGAGTACGCGTACATATGCGTAGTTTTTATCTGGTGCAATATTACGCATATTTTGACCTCGTAGACATATTTTCTTGACCGCTACTATCACGACCCTTTGTTTGTCCGCGCTGCCCCGTAACTTGATTTCTGGCATTCTCGTGTTCGTTGTATTCTCCTTTTTTTTTTCCATCGAAAATTACTCGTCCTTGATTTTCTGTCAATTCTTGAAGTGTTATTTATTTAAAAGTGTTATTTTTTTTAGAATTTCTCATTATGTCATGAATTACCACAGCTTCCATTGCGTAACATTTCTCACCGAAGCACCCTCCTTGACATCAGTCGCCGTAGCCTAGTCTAGAACCCGATTTTGGCATTTTGGACCCTTCTCGGCCTCGATTAGTCCTTTTTCTTTTTCTGTCAGTTCTTTCCACGAGGTGAAAGTAGGTTAGCCACAGCGTCATGTTGTCTTCACTTGAACTTTCCCTTACCTGGCTCTGAAACTTTGAAGATGGATGCCTTCCTGTTTGTCGGTCTTTTCCTGTCCGACTCCTACGCGTAGTTGTAGGCCCGCTTTCTGCTTTCTTCTTTCTTCTTTCTTCTTTCTTCTTTCTTCTTTCTTCTTTCTTCTTTCTTCTTTCTTCTTTCTTCTTTTCATTTTTTGCTGTTCGATCACTAACTGCTGCCCGATCGTAGCCGCAGGCCTCTTTCCATCCCTGACAGCCACTCACTCTAAACGCATATGTTCCCAAATTACACCCCTCCCTGGAGCACGGATACAGAAACGTCGTAGTATGCCCCTTCTTTCTGGTCCTTTGTTCCTTGGTTTAATACATGCTAACCCAACTCCCGGATCCATCGCGTTGGGTCTGTGGCACCCGAAGCTCTACTTGTCTTGGCCCCAGACCAGGTCTGGCTTGCTGTTGGCTGCTTTTGCCCGTATTTGGCTGCTGTTGGCGCGCCCTGCCTCTTGTCTCGCCCTATCTGTTGTCTGGAGTTGTTTGCCCTGCCGGCCCTGCCGGCCCAGATCATTGCGTCTTGTACCTTTCTTTTTCTTTTCTTTTCCTACTAGGCTGTCCCAAACTGTCTCAAGCACTTGTGTAGTGGCCGGGCCTGGCCCCAAGCCACAATCCCACCGTATGGCCCAGTGTGGTATTATCCAGGACGCCAACAGATTTATCGACGCCAACTTGCAGCGTGATTGTAGTTTGCTTTGCGTTTTCTGTATTCTGATATTTGCTCCGTGTTGTCTCTTTTGGCAATACCTTCGTATTCGACCTTTGCAGATACCATTTCATTATTTCATTTTGCTTTCAGAAGCGTTGCGTATCACAGCATGTATGTCGCCCTCGGCCTTGAGCCTTAACGGAGTAAGAGTAATCACCATTGGCGGCCAGCGTCGCAGAATGAAGCAGGGACTGACAGACGGACACACACACTTCGCAAGCCCAGCACATTCGTACTACCACGTAGTACAACACACAGTCTGTTGGCCGTTCGTGTGAGCCCCATTAGGCGCATGGAAAAACCATTGGAAAACGTGGGACAGTGACATTAGGAGAGGTGAAACCGTCAGAAACATGCAAACAGGCTGGAGGGAAATGGCAAATAGAAAATAGAAGAAAAAAACGGATGAATGGTTCGAAAATAGGACAGAACCAAAAGACCATACGCAAGTATCAAAAGACGGAAATACAGTACAAACCATTTATCTCCGTTGTAGCAACAAGCTACAGTAGTGTACGAATGAGCACCAAAAAAATACGGAGCACCAAAATCCACGTAGTATTAACACATACAAAGTGCAGCCGCGCTAGCGAATCGGCGTCGGGGAATGACAGGAACGAGGAACTGGCAAAAGAAGAAATATGCGTAAAGAAGAGAACATACTCGAAACTCAAGGGGCCCGCTCTATCTCGATCTGGCTGCGACCTGGCCTGTTTGGGTAGCTCAGAAAAAAAGAGACTCTCATATAGAAAATCAAGTTTATTTTAGTAGTTTCAGAAATAGTATATGTACGAGTATTGCAGGTTTTGATGACCGTGCCTGTTCATCTTTCGCGCCTGTTAGCTTCTCATATCCCCCCCCCCTCCCCCCCCCAAATTAAATCTTTGATCTTTATGTACTTGTGGGAACTCTTTTAGATGGGGGTTTCTGGGTCTATCCTTCCCTCCAGTACGTCGTAGTGGTAACTCGTCACCCACGCGATTCACCCCCCCCTCCCTCCTCATCCAACTCTGGTCCTGTCAGCTCGACCGACCGTGGTACGACGTATCGTTACAAAAGCCCAGAAGTCCAGCTAACTAAATATAACCTACAAGGATCCTTGCCATTCGTCATTTCTATTACCCTGGTACGACGTAGCTTTTACGGCATTGCCTTGTGTTATTGATAAACGGCCGACCCATCGCTGGATCTCTAGCCCGGCAGTGGCACAAGTGGTCTTCGACGTTTCTCTGGGGAGCGCGCCTCCATCGTGGGTTTTCTTTTCTAGCGCCGTTTTTCTTCTTCTTTTTGCTTCTACGTTCCTGTTTCTTATCCTGGCCCCTTCCCTGTCAGACTTGTCTCGTTTGGCCACCTGTTTTGGCATTTGACTTTGGTGCAAGGCTTGCAAGCTTGCGCCGTTTTCTTTTTTTTTCTTTCTGTCTTCTCTCTCTGGTCCCTGCTCTTTGGCTTATTTCTGGCTCGCTAAACTCGCCCCCTGCTAGCTAGCACAACAACGCTTCGACGCCTCGACGCCAAATCGACACCGCCGCTTCACGTCCCTCCGACGTCTTTGCACACTCCTCCTTGTCTTGTCCCTAACCGCACGGCGTGCCCCATCCTCCCGTAGCCTCGTTGCATCCAGAAGCTCGCCCCTCCCTCTACAGGCTAGTGGTAAATCACTGTGCAGTTGCTGGAGGTGTCCTTGGTCTCGGTTGTGGTTGCAAGCTGTTTTCTGTTCCATGTCTCTGATCGTCTTGGCCTGTCTGTTGGTAGTTTCTTGATGAATATTGCTTTTCTTTTTCGCCTTTGTCTGTGTGTCGTTTTCTTTTGAAACCCCCCTCCCCCCCCCATGCTTCGGCCGTCCTTCGACTCCCTGTGGCTCTTTTCTTGGTTCAGACATAGTCCTGGTCGGGCAGGACATCACACATGCACGTGTTAAGGACATGCAGGGAAAGGAGGGTGCAGGAGCAGAAACAAAAGTAACCCTACTGGGCCAACTTGAACGCCTACGAAGTACTTGCACGGCTCGCGCATTGTTTCTTACCGACAGAGTTACCTCTTGCTCTTTTCCATCTTTCCTGATCATTGCCCATCCCAACCCAACCCAAGCACCCCTCGTCTTTTGCCGTTGCATGGTGCACCTGCCGTCTGATTCCGGCCCAACATAGCCAACGTTGTGCGTGTATAAGTATTCCTGTATTCCCATGTCGTAATCCAGCAGATCTGTCTTTTATTGGAGCCGTGGTCCTGACCCTTGGCCATTTTGGCTCTCCCGTGTGGCTGGTTCCTTTTTGCAGCCTGGCCTTGCGGTATTTCTACAGCTGCATGCTTGGGTGCGGTATCGTACAAAACACCACGTCGTACTCGAAAGGTTCAAGCAAGAAAACCCTCCCAAAAACCATGTCTATCTGAGCAACTTCTCAGTATCAGCACAACTACCACCCGCACGATACGTTCTTTATCTGCAACGGCCTACGTCTGTGTCCGTCGGTGCGTCTGTGGGCTTCGATTTACCAGGCGGATGGGTTTCTTGGATCGTTCATTTCTTAAACCGAACCCATATTTTTTTCTCTTCTCGAGACCCCCCCTCCCCATCTTTCCATCTTTTTTTTTCTTTTTCTCTTGAGGCGTGTTCAACAGTCTGCAACCTGTCTTTAAGTGCCCTATTCGGTCCCCCTTATGGTTAATTTATTCTGTATCTTGTTTGATTGAGCACGCATCGGCTTGTTTCTTTTTCTGAGATACAACCCCCCTCTCTCCACCTTTTCCCTTTTTCTTTCGTCCCCTCTTTCTTTTCGAGTTTCTCGCACTCCTCCCCTCCACTTTTTTTGCCCTCTTTTCTCTACGACTAGTCGCACATCAGTTCGCTATCGAAAACAGAGAGCTCAACTAGAGCTCCATCGCCCACCAGCCACCTTTGTCCACCGTTTTTCCACCGTTTGTCCACGCCCAGCCTACTCTCTCCCTTAAGCTCTGCCTGAGCTTCCCTGCTTTTCTTTTGCCTTTTATTTCTCACGAGCCGGGAAGGCTGGCTCGCTGGCTCGCAACCTCCCCACATCTCTTTTACTGGAGCTCTGTCTGCAGCTTTAGCCAGCAATAAGCGCCCAGCGTCTATTGCCAGAGGTCGAGAAAGAGAAGGAGGGGCACGCGCCTGTCCCAGTTTTTCGTTTGATGCTTGGAAATTGCTTGTACTTGGTGCTGTGCGAGTTGTTGTCGTGAAGGAGTGGCCTTGTACGATACAAGTACACAGCTGTCACTGTCAGAAAGGCTGCCGACCACCTCTCTCGTCTCTCTTGTAGACGCCTATCATTTACCCATCCCACTGTGTTATGTCTACACCCATCACTTGTCATCGGCCGACCATCGTCCGCCTGTCATCGGCTCACCATCGCCCACCATCGCCGCCGCAGCCGTCCTTTTAACGTTCCATCGCACTCGTCGACGACTCCGCGGATAGACGCGCAACGCAAAAAAAGCGTGGAGCTTTGACCGCGCAGCGCAAAGTGCACATGGCTCTGACACAGGGGCGGTATCAATCACATTTAACGACAAAAAACGTGTGCCATACGCTACCAGGCCACCAAACCGGCTGCTTGTGTTTGAATAAGGCGCGCCGGCAGAGGCAAATAAGACGAGTCGTGCCAGTTAGTAGTTGCTTGAAGAGGGCTAAGGCTACTGTGTACAGGTCCAGGGAAAGAAGTGAGCTAGTCACGACTTGCGCGCGGCGGCGGATCCGACTTAACAGCCAAATCGAAAGGTAAGAACGACTGGCGCCCGGTAGGGGCACTTGCAAAAGCAAAGGGAAAAGACACGGATATCCTTCCGAGCCTACCCGGCTGCCATAGAGGGCAGGAGCGAACAACATCAAACACCCACGTATAACACGAACATCAGGCAGGCACCACGACCGGAGCCCAGCCAACAAGACCAACTCTCAACAAGGAAGGAGCAAAGAGCACAGGCTCTGCTTCGAAACCCGTTCACAAAAAAAAAAAAGGAATGCTGGCAAGCCAAAACAAAACACAGACCGGCAATAAGACACCAAAGGCGAACAGGGCCAAAAAGAAAAGGCCAAAAAAAAAGTCAATAGGGCCATAACTCCAAAGAGACTAAATAACCAAAAGACCCAACTCTTAAAACTGGAGCATCGAAACGGCGTACAACTGCACAGCTGCGAGTATATCATTGCAATGCAGGACCCCACACAGCCTGACGACACACGCAAAACTTGTCGAGCCTCCACTGGCACCTACAGATTCTGTATTGTGCTCGCCCTCAACTGCTCTCATATATAGCCCATCCACACCTTTGCCCGATCTTGGGTTGCTCCTGCCTTGGACCCATCTCTCCGGGCCCTAGTCCGTTGTCCCTTCGCTCCTTCGCTCGATCGCTCTTTCCTTGTCAGAGCCGACTGTGGTTGTTTGCAGCATTTTTTGTCTCTTGCTCTTTTTGGCTATTCTCTCTTTTTCATTGGCGGCGTGTTGTTCACTCTTGCCTCTTTTTTCGACATCTCGTTGGTCGCTCCTTCCTCCCCAAAAGTAGAAACCCCATTTTACCTTATTTTGTTGTACCCTTTCTTTTTTTGGGCTGCTACGCGACTGGGCGGCACCTTCCTCTTGTTTGTGTCTTTTTCCCTCTTTCCTTCCTGCTCACATTCTTTACCTTCCCTATTGTTGTTTGCTCTTGCCTTGTTCTCTCGTCTACATTATTATCTTCTCATCCCCTTCGCCCCCTTTCTAATTCTACTCTCGACCTTCTACTCTTGATCTTTGTTTTTCACTCCTCTATTTTTATTTTTTTTTGGTCGCCCACCCCTCCTCTCTCCCACAACCTCTCCGACCTTCACAGCTTTAGATCTCCCTCGTCAACAGACACAGCCTGCCAAGGGGGCCCTCACCTGCGTCTTTTTCTACTCCCCCGTCGTTGTTTTGCCATATCCTCCACCATTCCGCAGAAACTAAGTCGGGCCACAGTCGACTTTTTCTGCTTTTCTCCATTTTTCTGCTTCCTCAGTTGCCAGGCTTTGGAGTTCTTACTCTTATTCTCTTATTCCCCTTGCTTTCCTCGCCCTCTCGCCAGACTCTCTCATCCCTCTTTCCCCACGCCAATTGACCAAAAAAGGCCAAAAAGGCTAAAAACACCATAAAACAGCACGCGGTAACAACACGGGCAGCACGCATCTCCCGCTCCTTAGCTCTTTTAACCGCCATCCTCGTCGACTTTTACTCAACTTTGGGGCCATCTTGGTTTTTTGGACTTTTGAATTCTGATTTTCTGACTTGGGTGTGTGCGCTTTTCCCGTTCCTTTCTTGTTCCCGCCAACCGTCAGCCTTGGCTGATGTTTATTTCGGCCTTTGTCGATCTATTTGCGTTTTTGGGTTTGTTCTTTTATTTCTCTTTCTCCTTCTTTCTCTTCTTGTTTTCTCACTCTTACTCGTGGGTGTGGTTTGTCGCAGTGACTCGAGCTGTTCTCCTCGAGCTTCCCCAGTTTTCCAGTTTTTCTCTTGAAAGAGGGGAAGAAAAGAACTTCGGGACCTGCCTCGCGTTGCGCGCGTTCCGCGTGTGAGAGGAGCGTTATGGCGCCGGCGAACCCCCCGGTTCGTGAGCTGGACGGCGGTTCCAGCGCGGGCGCCGGTTCCGGCGGCAGTGGAAGTGGTGGCGCCAACAGCGGTAAAGCCGGCGGCAAGGGCAGCAGCGCAGTGCCGGGACGCATTGGTCGGCCGCCGCAATGGACGAGCACGCGTTCGCGAAAGTTGGTACGGCTTTATATGTATTCGACACTGTCAGTCGACAAGATCCTCAAGGTGTTGGAGGATGACGTTTTCAAGCCAAGGTAAGCAAGAGCCAAAAACTAAGCAAAACATGCGTGAGCGCCCAAACACGAAAAGACGGAAAGGCGGCAAGATGTGAATACTACGGCCAAAATGACAACAAGAACGACAACAGACGAAAATCCGGCAGAAATCGATAATGTCAACAAATCGGACACCACGCGAGGCTGTGAGAGCCTCACAGATGAACAGATGAACAGACTCCAGGACAGCGTTTATTCACAGTCTTTTGCAACGACAGGAAAAACTCGGCCCAGAAGACGATTCACAACATGCTAGACCACGACCCCCGGTATTTGCGGCCCGAGTCGCGTGAGGACATGAACCAGCGCGTAAAACTACTGGCAGGCTCGACACAGCGCAAGCGCCGCTCATGGAAGAAGCATGGCGAAAGTCGGCAACAGCAGCAGCAGCAGCAACAGCAACAGCAACAGCAACAACAACAACAACACCAACAGCATCAACATCAGCAACATGCGCACCCACAATATCAGCAGCCGCCGCTCCCGCCGCCAATAGGCCATTCGCCCAGCTACGACGACGGCATGCTTCACGGCATCAAGCCCGAGATGGGTCACGGATCGAGCCTCAGCCACCTTCCGCAGCACCCGCAGCATCAGCACGCGCCGCATCACCACCAGCATTCTCAGTACACACAGCATCCGCAGCATTCACAACATCCGGCACATTCGCATCAACAGCATCACCAGCACCAGCATTCACAGCACCAGCTGCCGCCGCAGCCACATCATCTGTCGCAGCAGTATCCGAGCCAGACATCGCCTATGTATCTCCCACCCCCTCAGAACCTTCATCAGCAGCAACACCATCAGCAGCAGCCGCAGTCGTACAATGATTTCTATCACCCGCAATATCAGCAGCAAGCGCCTCCGCCGCCACCGCCTCCACAGCAGCACCAGCAGTACCCCCTGTCTATGCAGCAGATGACGACACACAATGTCCCTCCGTTTATGGGCGGTGGTTGGGGAGGTGTGTATGATAACCAGCCACAGGCCGCAGATCCCGCGTCTCGTCTCACCATGAACAACTCGTTCGACCTGGCACAGCACCAAACGGGCATGGCACCGCTCCACGCACAGCAGCATCATCCAGGCCACTCACAGCAGCACCTCCATCACCAGCAGCATCCCCACGCGGCACACGGTCATCCGCATCACCCCTACCACCCGAACGAGCACGGCGGCATGGGTGGACACAGTAATCTCGGCACATTGGGCGATGGCATTACGAGCAGCCATTTGCCCTTGTTCGGCGAGCACCAGCGGCAGCGGCGCATGAGTTCGGCAGCATACTCGACGGATTCGGACGCGTCTTCGGATGTTAGCACGGAAACGATCCAGGATCTCAAGAACCGCCTTTCGGGTTGTTCGACGCACTATGCAAACCAGATCGCCAATTTGCTGCGCAGATTCACCATCAGCAACGGATCCGACGACCCGTCGTCTCCTTCGCCATCTGTCGTGCTTTCGGGCCCGCGCGGCAGCAACGACAACAGTGTAGACCCGCACCGGATTCGGAAACTCTGGCGTCAAAAGACACAGAGAATTCGGAGTAGCAGTGTCAGCAGTAACAGCAGCAGTGGCAGTTTTGACGTGTTTGACAGCGACGTGGATGTTTACGGCGAAGCCGGCGAGGACGACGATGCCACGCGCCGCGGCCAGAGCAGCCATGGCGGCAGCAATCCGGCGAGTGTGAGCGGTGGCGCCAGCCCCGACGGACGCGACGATGAGCATGGCCGCAGGGGTGTTCACCGGAGACACGGTGGCTCAAGAACCGGCCTATCCAAGACGACAACTCGGATGACAGCGAACGCGACGACAATTCTGGGTGCCAGCGGTGACAATGCGGGCAACCCGCGCCTTGTGCTCCCCGGCGACTTCTTCAACGCATATCAGTACCGCGACGGCGCCAACTGCCCCTTCCACAACAAGGAGGCTATTCTGCGCGAAGAACAGGAGAAACGGCAGCGTCAGGCCGAGGAAGAGCAACAGCAGCAGCAGAGCGACCGGAGAGGCGGCCACGGTGGTGCAAGTGGCGCCAATGTCAAGGCCCCACGAGAGAAGCGGTGCTGGTGTGCCATTGCAGAGGCAGTTGGTGCAGTGGCGGCGGAAGATGGTTCATTCTGGGTTCTTGCTGACGGCCGGCTCACGCCCGATGCGCAGGCATTTGTCCACGAGCCTACCCAGCAGCGCCACCAGCTGGCGCGCCGCGACCGCTTTGGCCACTCGATGCTGCACTTGTTTGCAGCCCGCGAGGGTCTGCAGATGCAGCTTCTGGCCATGGTCCTGAACTGCGACGATGCGACACTGCTGGCAGCCAACACGGCGGGACAGACATTCCTGCATGTTTTGGCGCCCGGCTGGTTTGTGGGGCTGCACGAGCCTTATTCGCCCCTGGTCCAACTGCTAGCTCATTTGCGCAGCCGGACGCGCCAGCCGCCAGCCGGCGGCAATGGAGCCGACGCGGCAGACGATGCGGGCAGACCGGGCTCGGGCGATGCGATTGCGCACCTGATCTATGCGACCGACGTGTACGGCCGCAGCTTCTTCCACCGCTTCGGCACTTTCGTCAGCGATCCCAACATCATCACCAACACGATCATCCAACACTACGACCGCGCTGCGCTCTCTAGACGCGATGCGTTTGCCCATGTCCCGCTCGCGATTATGGGCGTGGGCGCTCCTGTCAACAGCAGCGGCGGCCCTGACGAGTATGGCAACTGGCAACAGCAGTCGTCTTCGCCGACGAAGATGCACCATATGCAGCGCCAGGGCATCCCCTCACTGCAGTTCCCAGGCCAGACGCTTTCGCCGCGCTACGACGACGACGGCCAGAGCCAGAACCAGACACTTGTTGGCAGCTCTCCCTCGCCTACGGCCACACCTGCACTGGGTGGCGGCAACGTTCCGACTGTTTTCTCGAGCGAAGACGCCTTTATCCGCCATCACGAGTCGCTTCTGCGTACGGTCACGGCATCCGACAACAACCCGAGCGTCGAGGACCCGGAGGGCCGCAACGGACTGCACTGCTTGGCCGAGGCCATCGTCGACAAGCGCATCATGGACGATCACCGCAACGCTCTCAGTGCTGGCCGGAAGCCACCTAAGAAGAAGACGCTCGACAAGAAGGATCCTAGCGCAGTGCCTACGGGCAATAGCAGCAGTGTTATGAATGGCTTGCTTCTTGGAAGCGAAAGCGGTAGCGCCAACGACAGTATGAGCGGCGGCCCAACTTACAGCAGCACGAGCCCTTACATGAACAACCCAGCCCTTGGCGGCACGCAGAGTTTGCTGCACACTTCTTCGGATGGTGCACAAATGGCCACTCGTCTCCGCCTTGTCCAGGGACTTCTGTCTCCCCCGAGTGTGGTCGATGTTAACCACTACGACCGCCGTGGCCAGACTGTGCTGACTGCTTTCGTCGTCCACATTGCCGACGATCAAGAGGACAAGGCCAAGAGCCTTGTTGCCATCCTCGAGACACTGCTGTCGGCCGGTGCCCGCATCGAGGGCCGCAACCGTCGTGGCGAGACCGCGCTTCTTGTCGCCACCCGTCTTGGCCGCAAGATCGCCCTGACGACACTTCTCGACCACGGTGCCAACGTGCACGCCCGCGACGCTGCTGGCCGTGGTGTTCTCGACGTTCTCGACATGCAGTGCCGTCGCCAGGGCCGCAACAATGTAGCCCTCTATGGCCGCCTTGAAGCCTGCCGTGTCTTGCTGACCAGTATCAAGCAGCTGCCCCTTGGCGTCAAGCAACGCCCGACTCTCATGGACGAGTGGACCATTGTTCACCGCCGGGGACCGGAGCCTCGTGATATCACGATGGCCATGTAGAATGTGGCCACGAGAAAACGAAAGCGAAACTAAAACGACGGAAACATAACGAGATTATCATGTGACAAGGACGGCATAGTCGAGCCACATATGCACATTTTTACAAACCAAGATGCTGATGCAGCAAGACCTGGTCCACGATGGCGTCTGCTATGGAGCTTGAATATTGATTCGACTGCTTGGTGGTATGGCTGCCTCTTTCGAAGCCGGAATATAGTACCTAAATAATTGCAACTTGACGGTCTTCTGTTGTCCATTTGTGTTTTTTATCCTGTGCTGTATGTTCTGTAGGATGTCGCTGTCGCTGACTGCTACAGAGCACGAAAGTGCTTAATTTGCCCGGCTTGGCACGATGGGCAAAATAAGATGGAAATGAAAAAGCTGCCAACAATCCGTGATGGATAGCCATCGACTGCTTGTTCAGTACAAACCGATGATGCCATTGCGATTCCGCTTCTCCCGCGTGTGCAAATACCCTGCGTGACGCCGTAAGTCGTGCTCAATGCGACTATATTGCCTGGCCTGGGCAGTTTTGAGACCGAAAAAAAAAACAGTGAGGCAATGCAAAAGCTCGCTATTCGCTCATTATAGTCAGTTCGTTAGTGGCGATCCCGTTTCCCTTCAATATCTGCACCCAGTGCTGCAAAACGATTAAAAAGTTGCTCGACATTTTGAATCACGACGATGCCGCAATCTCTGTTTGTCTACTACTACAAAGGTCTTTTTTAGCCGTGTGCAATCTGTGCGTACTTTTTTCCACACATGGGGACATGGGGGGAGTCTTTTTTTTTTTTCCCTGTCCCCATGCCGTCGGATTAGGTACTTGTTCTTCAGACGAGAAAGAGGGAGGCCAAAAGGGCCCAGGCTGCTTGCTAACTGCTAAAAATGGGCGCTTTTAGCACTGTAATTTCGTCCGGGTGTGTTTTGACGTGTTTTACAGTGTACTCGTTAGTGAGTGCATTGTGCTTTCTTTTCGGCGTGCAGAAGTGCAGAATTGCAACTTGTGCAGTGCATTCGTAGTGCATTCGTAGTGCATTCGTAGTGCATTCTTTCCCTCGCACTTAACAGCCTTTGACCCCTTCCCTCACATCGTCTCCCTTCCTGACTTCCTCTCGCTTTCCTCGTAAGTGAAATTCCTGCAGACGATCACACACTAATCCTAGAAAAGAATTTCAAGCGCCAGGTCGCGTCCCACTCCGAGTTTTCTCATCTCCTGCACCTGCCATTGGTTGTTGTTTTTCTGGACAGAAAAAGTAACGAAAACTGCAGCCCAAGTTGGCCTAGGCTTGAGAGAGACAGAAGCAGAGCACAGAGGAATTTCTTAAGGGAGTAACAGGCCCTTTGGCGCTGAGCCTTACCCGCTGCTTACTTTGTCAGTCTCTGTTATTCAAATAAAAGCTGCCTGGAGCCCTCCTCAAAAGGGCCTGAAGCTGAAGATGGACCGCCGAGGTAAGTTGACCCCTTGTCGATGCCCCCCCCTCCCTTATCGCACGGTCTCCCGCGGACGCTGACTGCCCCCCAATAAAGCCGACACCCCAATTTTGTTTGGATGCAATCTATTGAATTCAAATCTTTTAGGCCGAACACAGGGAGCCAGCGGATGTGCGCATTGATTGGGGAGGGGCAGCTTCTCACGGGTCACGCAAGAAGGATTCACAAAGGGTGGGTACTTGCAAACGATTGTTTTCCTGTTTGCGCCTGTGGTGGCAGGCCAAGAAAAAGAGGAAAATCCAGAAAGTGAGCAGAAAACCAGTAAACACCCCTGGCTCCTCTCTCGCACACGCCCCACTCTCTCGGTGCACTAATAGACGCGAACCGGTGAAGATGTTTAAGGAGAGGGAATGTGAGCTGGCAAGGGGGCGCCCAGGGGCCCAAGAAAGACACCAAAGAAAATAGAAAGAGGGGCTCATTCGCATGGGGGGGGAAAAGAGAGGAGTAAAGAGCCTACGCGGGCAGCTGCAAATTTAGCGGGCCCTCAAAGACACAAAGCAACCTCGACCAGCACCTTTCTTCCTTTTTAGGGGGAACCGTGCGGTGGCACGCCGTACGGGAATGGAGTCGATGCCCATATTTTCCTGTGCTCCTGCCGTTTCCTCGCCGTTTTCCCTCGCGAGTTTCATCCTTTTTAGCCCGATTGGTACGTCGAACTGCTGCATATTGTATATTTATTGCGTCGTAAGTGAGGCCAAGGATCCCCTTGCTCGATTCCATTTTCAGTGCGAACTTGACAGAGGGCGCCAAAGGATCTAAAGGAGCCCCCGATGGCCGATGGACGGTAAACGGGAATGGGGTATGGCAGACTAGGGAGCTCGATTGACAGACAAGATGAACGAGGTCCGTGGCTGGGCTGAGGAACAGATGTAGTATTTCTACCCCCCACCGAGACCTGCAAATATGCGTATGCCTTTAAATCACCTGTAGTTGCACGCTGCTGGACTGAGTAGAGGTGGTACTGTCCGCATATTTGCCCACATTACAAGGAATGCGACTGTGCTGGCTTGGACCCTTCTCTGCGATTTACATCATGTGTCTTTTTTTACATGCCTCCACGTACTCAAAGCGAAAAGCACATTGTATTATTTTCGTAAGAATGACTGAGATGCAAAGTACGAATCAAATCACGATGCATCTATACTACTTCCACTGTTTCATTTGCATCTGGCCTTTACATATATAAAGTTCTAACCGATGCCCCATTCCGGGATAATCGCACAGCGGCTAAAACCTTAATTGGCCTATGTCAGTGATGTGCAGCACTTTCGGGCGCCATGAGATGGTGTTGGGAATGTTTACGGCAGTTCGAGGCGCCAAAAGGGCACTAGAGGCCCCTGGGACAAGACTTCGTGTCAACACTAAAAGACTTACGCCATTCAAAGATGGTGGACATCGGAGGCTTACAAAGTGGAAGCACTGGAAAGATGCAGCTGTCAAACAGTGGCAAAGTGGGTGATCGCGATGCCTTGCAGGTGAAAGGTGTGTGGGGATGTCACGGAAGAACGTGCCGTGGGATGAAAATAGAGGAAACACGGGAAAGCCGACGCGCGAAAGAAGGGCTGTGTGCACTTTTGAATTACAGGGACCTTTGTGATGCAAAAAATGTGTAAGTGAACTGCACCATATCCCAAAGAGTAAAGAAAGGGATTTAGTCGTCATAAAATGCTGGCCCAGTGGAAGTACATAGAAAAGTGAGTGAATGGTGCAAAGAACATGGAAAGATAATATAAAGAATAATACATTGACAAAGTAAGCTGCCATAGAATGAGAACAATGAACAAAACAAACAAGAAGCAAGTTGCAAATCAAAGCGCAAGCATATAAAGCGAGTCATCGAAGTGCATCCGACACAATAAATGACACAATATTGCAATGAATGAGTTTGGTCCAAGTCCAGAAATGGCCACATAAAGCTATGCATCAAACCGCAACGCTCCTCTAACAGTCAATGCGTACCGTATCGACCGTTGAAGTCATCGAGACAAGCACTGATCGTGGCATACATTATCTCCGCAGCCTCATCGGGCGTACGAGTGGGACCAAAGCCAATCGGTATGCTTTCGATCTCTAGAAACCGACCAAGACCATATGCATGGTCTTGAGGAACCGATGGGAAGAAGACACGCTGCTCTGTGTTTTGGTGCGGCGATGGAGGATGCTTGACTTTAGCAAAGAGAGTTGGCAGAGTTGGTGGAGCTGAGAAAGAGCGCAAGCGGGTAAGTTTTGGAGTTGCTGGACCTTTGGCAATGATTTCAACTTCTGCAGTCTTGGAGTTATCTGGCAGTGCTGTAGGCAGTTCTGCGATTGCCGAGATAGTCGGGAGCTCAGTAAGGGCCGGGATGTCTGCCCTTTGGAAAGAGACGGAAAGGTAAGTAGGAGAAATGGGAGCCAGTGGACCCTGCCTAGCTCTTTGCCAATTGAAATATAAACGAATCAAAATATAAAATAAAACATAAAGTAAGGAGTACAGGCAGCAAAAGATAAAGTCAAAACATATCCAGTACTCATCTTGTGCAACAAAAAAAAAAAAAGAGCATCGTACTTCGAGGTGGTGCACATAACCTGATGTGTCACAATTGTCTCCATCGTGATAAGGCTGTTTTGAGACAAATGGCTGCAACCAAAAAGGATTTAGTGGGTTGGATATGTTCAGAGTGGCCGTGCCTGTAGATTGAGATCGTGCGTGGTGATTGGTGTACGTTGGTGTTGAGTTATGACTGGCTAGTGACAGATGCAGGGTCGTGGACTCAAGGTTATTATGTAGATGTCAGTTAGAGTAACGCAAGAGCGAAGAAGAAAAAAAAAAAAAGAAAAAAAAAAAAACGCTGCAGAGATGTGACGGTCCAATAGCTTAAAATAGCAGAGCTGTGCAGAAATATATGAATGACAAATGATATGAAGAAGATGAGCTCAGAGGAAAATATGATGAGATTTTGTATGTTTCGTGCGAATCTTCTAGGCTGATGCGGTAGTGTCGAGACGAGGATGTGTGATTTTATGATATGCCGGATTGAAGGAAAAGATAAAGGGGAGCGTAGCACATAATATAGAGAAGAACGGCATAAGAATGTGTATCTATCGTGAGATACTCCCTAAGCTTTTCACAGCCCAAGGCAGCCTATATTAGAAGCGTAAGGTGAAGTCAGGTCAAGGGGGGACAACACATAGACGGCCGTTACTGAGAGGCAAATGCTTTCAAACAAGGCACCTCCCTGAGGCGAGGCGAGGTCGTGTTCGTCATGAAAATGTCCGGAATCGGACATTCCGCTCAGGAAAAGAATCGAGAACCAAATGGAACCTCGTAAACCAAGAAAATGGCATCTTTTCACGCAAATGAGAGCTCGAAATCCCATGGTCTGATATAAGGAGGCACTTAGGCAAGTGATATGGCCTGATTTGCGTGTCATTATCGGATCATACCGCTTTGAAAAGGTCGGCGAGCCAATTGCAAGTTGTGAAAAGGGAAAGTCAACAGATGTGAAAACCGGTTTCATGGCCCTGGTAGCCTCGAGCGGCAGGCGGTGAGAATGATTGGCAGGCCAAAGTGTAGCCTTGTGTTATATATCACCTGTTGGAGCCATATTGAGATGCAATTCCTTCCGAGCGTTGGATAAAGCACGTCTTTTTGGAAGTAACATGTCTGGTTACAAGGAGCGTGTCCCTCCCCGTGGGGTCATTAAGATAGAAACATATTTCGAAATACAATCAAAATGACGCAAACGCCAGTTGAACCCCGTGGGAAGCCTAGATATGGAAAAGAAAAGTAGGGCGGGCAGTCTTGCCCAGGGGCGAAAACACATGGCCAAAACATGCATGGACTAAGCAAATGCTCCGGCTCGCCCTGTCGCCCTGCTTTTCTTCCGTAGCTTCGCGTAGACAAAAGTGTCCAAAACGGGATATATTTTTGTGCCATTTAACAAAATTTAAGCTTTTATTGGCCACTTGATTTGGAATTGTGCATTTCAGGGACGGCACCTGTGGTTTGTTGTTTGGTTGATTGTAAGTCGTTGTTGGTCGCCATTGGAGGCCGTTTGTTTAAGAAATGACGTCACAGGGCCGGCCCGGTAGCCTTACGCGGGCCCGCATCACCTAGCGGCTACCGCCATGTCGGCGCCTGCCAAAATTGCTTTCTTCCAGGGTCCTTTTCAGGGTCCCCCCGCAAGCGCACAGTCGCTCCTGCCTCTTCCTCCCCACAATTTCCAACTGTAATACCGCTGCACAGCAAATCAATCGCGTGGCCACTGTTGTTTCCTTGCATGCTGTTATCCAACATCATCACATTTCCATAGTCGTCGTTGTGAGCACATTGTAGAATTTTTAGTTGTTCTTCTACTTTGAGTTTGTTTGTTTACTTCTTCTTTCCATTTCTCCTCAACTCAAATGTGTTGCCCATATTACTTTCTTTTTTCTGTTCTTTACCATTTCACTTCGCCATATTTCCCAAAACATAAAGAAAACCGTTCCTCCTTTCTCAGCTGACACCCAACCCCATATTTTTTATCAACGTCATTGTTCATTTCCTTGTTTTTCTTCTTCTTTTTTTTTTTTCGCTCTTCCTTCCACATTTGAGATTATATCTCTCCGCAGTCGGAGGAAAAGGAAGTCACCTGCCCCTTCACCACATTTGCCACAATCGTCTGTTCACATTCAACTCCCGTGGGGGCCCATGTTCATCTCGACCTTTGAGCATATGGGGGCACTTGCGCTCTTCCTATCGTGAACTTTTCCCGCGAAATAATTGGCTAATTACAAGAATATCTGACGTTCTGCGCCAAGAAGGTAATCCCTTAACATAGTCTCATGCCGATGTCTGTCTGTGGCCCATGATACCACTGCACGAAAGATGACTGCTTGGCACCATCCATCTATTCGTTGGCAGCTAAATACAAATGCATTTTTCATTTTCCTTGCATTCTTTCATTGAAATTCTGTCAATCTTGTACAAGTCAGGAAGCTAGATAAGAGACGATGATGCCATGATCTACTCGGGCCTGCCTTCCGGCACAAAGCACCGATGAACACATATAATATAGCAGCAATGCTCACACCCACTAATAGCTTCATATGACTTTGGCATACATATGTTTCCAAGATGCAAACCCCCCCCCCCCAAAATAAGTTCAGAATATGGCAACCATAAGCTCGACATCGTCAATTCGGACCGTACCGTTTTCTGGCTGTAAAATATTATTGTCTTATGATCGTTGGAGGGTCCACGATAATAATTGCAGGGTCATGTGTGCTACAAGAAGTGAGAAGCAGGCAAAGCCTTGCTACCTTCATAAAATTTGCTGCATGTTATTGCCATCGCATCATATAACCGTAAGACACTAATCATAAAACTCCAGGCCATACCTCTCATAAAGCATCAAATTCAAATAACCATGCCTGTTAATCTTTGTGCGCCCAACAGCCCAGCCTACGCCCTTGACACATAATCCAAAAGCTTCGTGCCCGTAAACCGTCCACCAAAAACGGGCTGCAGGTGGTCGAAAAGTGCTAATGTGTCCTCTTCACGTACTCCAGTGATGGGTTCCGGGTCGTAAGGCAGCATGCGAGAGAGCACATCTTTGGCTTCAATAGCTAGCTTGCGGGCCTCATCACGGCGCTTGGCCGTCTGCTCATCCTCATCCTCCACGCCCTCTACACCCTCGGCCCGGATAAGTTCTGTCATGACCATGGACAGGTGGTACTTTGTGCGTGCCACGGCAGCCTCGGGCCAGAAGTTCTTGCCACCGCGGCTGGCCGCCTTGCCCAGAGCCGACTTCATGAGGATCTCGGCGTCCTCAAGGCGGCCCATGTAGTGACACAGGGCAGCGACGGCATATTGGCTTTGCAAGGTGAAGTAACTGGCGCGGCCCTGGAAGCCGAGACGGGCTTTTAGAATATCCTGGTGCATGTCGAGTGCCTGCTGCAGGTTGCCTGACTGGAGCATGATGCAGGCCAGATCGAAGCGGTAGCGCATGGTCATGGCCATGTCGCTGACACTTTCTATGATGCGCACAGCCTTCTCTCCCAGTGCTAGAGCTTCGTCAAACTGGCGCCGGTACATCTTGCAGTAGGCTAGGTGGTGGTGCAGCTTGGCAATGGCAAAGGCGGTCCCGCCGTCCTCGGCCTTTCCAGTCTCCATGTAGATGGCCAGGCACTCTTCGTAGATGGGTTCAGCCGTGCGGAAGTCGTTGAACTGGAGGAGAGTGTTGGCGTAGTCGGCACGTGCATTGTTGAGCACAAGTTTGTCCTCGTCGGTGACGCTTTCTGGTGATCTTTGCTTGAGCATGCTCTCTCGATACTCGAGGATCTTGGCCGACCGCTCTCTGATTTCCTTGCGGTGACTTATGCCAAAGTACTGGAGAAGCAGGTTGATGGTGATGTTAATTTCGGAACGGAGATTCTCGTCCCTCTGTGGAAGCTGATCCAAAACCCGTTCGGCAGAACGCAAGAGCCGTAGAGCATCGCCGTGAATGTACCGCTGCCAAAGAAGGACGCCACCATCTTTGAAAAGCTCGGCCAGTCCCAGGAACGGCTTGACATTGACAATCGACAAGGGATCAGCGTAGGCTCTCTGCAGGCTCAGTACATGAGGTAAGTACTCCTTAAACGCGTTCCACTTGGCCTGTTCCGGTGTATCGAGTGATGGCCGAGGGAGGCGATTACGGATCAGCTCGTAGGCAATACCGAAGATAATATCTCGCTCATCGCGGCTGCCATTCATGTCTTGTAGCAACTTTGACTGAAGAAGACGGTGGACGGTGTAGATCTCACGCTCGCCCTGCTTTCGCTCTGTGACGATACTCTGGCTCTTGAGTTTGCTAATGATGACACGGAGACTGGGAATGGTCAGCAAAAAATAACTGAATAAGATTTGGAAAGGTGAATGAGTTTAAACATACCGGCTCTTCTTCAAGTAGGCAGGCCCCGGTTGGTCTGGGTTGTTCCACTCTAGTACCTCGCGCTGGATGCCGTTGCTGTCGAGGAAGGCCATGATCTTGAGCAGTTTCATCTCGTCGATGCTGAGATCTCTGAGAGCCATGTAAAGAACACTGTCACGGCCGCTCGTGTCAAGGACGCCAGCATTCTCTGTAGTATTACCGGTGTTGCTGCCCAGACGAGCATTCGGCCGCCATTCGTTCCAGTATTCCCAAAACTCTGACAAAGTGCAGCCAAATTTCTTGATGTAACCCGAGACGTACACAATCAGAAGTGGCAGGCCAATCAGCCCGGCGATCTCACCTGCTACCTTGTATTCAGGGTCGCGAAGGGACATCTCCTCTGGCCGCAACTCTTCGGGTAGACCGTAGATCAGCAACTTCCGGCCCTCCTCAACGTTCAGCTCCTGAAGCATGATGCGGAAGTAGTTCACCGGCCGCGACGGTGCCGTCAGGCTCTCGTGGCGAGTTGTGATCAAGATGGATCCTTGCGTGGCTGACGTTTTATTGGGTGTGTAGACATCAATCTCCTCCCATCGGTCAACATTGTCGAGGACCATCAGCCAGCGCTTGTCCTTGATCTGTTCGAGGAAATCGCGGCCAAGACGAATTAAAGTGTCCTGGTCAGTGCCATCGGGGGCTAGCTGCAACTGCTGAGCGATCTGTGAGAAGGTGTCGCTCGATCCCACGGGCGTCTCAGCCTGTACCCAGAAGATGTAGTGGTAGCTCTGCTCATAGCGCCAGGTGTACTCGACAGCGAGCGCCGTCTTTCCCATACCACCTTCGCCACTAACAACGCACACACGGCCAGGCTCCGACAGAATCTTGTAGAGGTTGGCCAGCTCCTTGTCACGGCCCATAAAGTCCGAGTTGCGTGGGGATGAAAATGTACGCAGTAGCGGCAACTTCTCTGTAGATGATGCCAGAGACGGAGGGCTGGCTACCGCCTGTCGTGTCCTCTGGCTGTTCGCCGTTGATGTTGTCATCCGCCGCGTTGGCGTGTCACGCTCAAAGCTCTCACCTCGTCCACCGGCTGCTTTCTTGCCAGCTCCAGTGCTACTGCCAGTCTGGAACATGCGGTCGATCAGCATCTGTCGAGTTCCACCGCCGCCAGCGCGTGAATCTGAGTCCTTGGATCCATCGTAGTCTGACATGTCGTCCAAGAGATCAAGTCGGCTGGCGCCATCCATGAATAAATCGGGTGGCTGTTTCCCTCGCTCTAGATTAAGCTTGAACTGCTCAGTGACGAAAGTGTTGAGAACAAACTCCTTGCGCCCACGTTCAGACATGGCATCGTCGCTCTGAGAGAAGATGTCGTCTGAGTCGTCTTCTTCTGAGGCATCCTCGTTGGCAATGGACAGGAGGGCAAAGTACTCGAGATGCCGCCCAATGTGGTCCTTACAGGCGGTGGCCTCGACCTTGTCACCACAAAGTGGGCATATTTGTGTACCGACGCGCTGGCCCGAGAGCGTCTGACGAAGCATAGCCTTCATCATAGCTACTTCCTTCTCGTCCTCGAGCTCCCTGCAATGCGTCTGCACAAGGTGCTCAGTCGCTTCGCTCTTGGTGTCAAACTCTTTCATACAAGCAGGACAAGGCCATGTCTTCTTGATTCGGTGCGACTCCAGCTCATGGCGGTACCATTCATCACGTTGGGCGTAGGTCTCTTGGGCACTGAAGCACTTGTCGAATGTACACAAGTACGGCTCCAGGTCTTCCAGGAGGTGCTCGTTCCAGTCTTCCTCGGTCTTGACCTTGCCGCCAGCCTCGAGATCATAGCCACAAAAGTTGCAAGTGAACAGCTGTGTCTTTCCCTTTGGTAGCTCTGTAAGTTGCAGGGGCATCTTTGGAAAGAGGGCCTCTTTCGTGGGAGGCTGTTGAAGCATCTCGCTGCCTGCCATTTGGAACTTCTTGGAGTTGAATGTGGCCATCGTTGCCAGTGTCGTTGCAGACTCAGCCCTTGTCAGCTTTGGTGCTACTGACTCCACGTCGAAAATGGATGCCGTTTCGGACTGTGCGGTGCTGCTTGCGGCAGCCGACATCAGGGGCAAAAACATTGGCGCCTTTTGTATCGGTTGTCGTCGCTCTGGCTTGAGGGTCGGCTTCTGAAAGTTGAAGGCATCTTGTGCCACATCGTGATGGTGTGGTTTCTTGCTCCCTTTCTTGGCAACATGGATCTTGCCATCCTGTTGTATTTGTTCCTGTACGGCCATTTGAGCCACTCGACGCCTCCAATTTGCTCGACCAAGACGGGTCTTGAGGATGCTGGATGCTGACGGAAACTCGAGTTTCGCACGTTCAATATCTAGCTGGTCGCTGATATCGCTGGTGTTGCTGATGCTTGATGAGTATGTGTCGATATCTTGTGGGTACGGGCGGTCAAGGCTAGGGCCGAGCATGATCAGATTCTCGACTTGCTCGCCGATAAAGTCAAAGATGTCGGAGAACACCTCGAACAAGTCGGCAGTCTGCGCGTCGTCCAGCGATGCGGCATCGACCGAGACCGGGACCAACTCATCTCGACTGATGGTTCCATCTTCGTTGTCGGGGAGTGCTGTGATGGGTGGTAAGGAGCGGTCGCTTGGGCCATCGGTGACACGGTTCGACCATTCCTGAAGCTTCTCATCTTCGAGAAGTTGTAGAGCTGCAGGTCGTCAGTGAAATGATGCTAGCAAAGGGAAATTTGCTATCACAGACTCATACGTACCCTCGTCTAGAGATACTTGAAGCCCTTGAAGTGCTTCAACGACTGTTTCGTGGAGATCTTTTGACTTGCGCAGTTTGTAATCTAGTGTTTGGTCCTCCGCACCTGTTTCGTGACCCCAAGTTGTGAGGCGGGTGAAAGCATCGTCAAGAGCCTGATTTTGTGTTTCTGTTTCCGGGAGAAGCTGTGCAAAAGGTATGAAATTTGAGCAAAGCTTGTTGAATGTTTGTGAAACATTTTCGTAACGAGCTGCGATGACTGCTTTCACGATGCCCGGTCTCCTCTTACCGAGAGCATCGTACATGTGTGTCGGTTTATCCATCGCAAGTCGCTTTGAGTGAAAGAAAATCAAACCGTGACAGAGTTAAAATCAATAACACAGCCGCGAGTCCCCATGAGAAACACTGTGCGATGATGTTCCCTTTGTGATGTGTGGATTGATGTGCAGGCTGACGATGTGCAAGTGACATGTGCCGTCCACGTCGGGGACCCACGTTGGCTGATACGATACGAATATGCGTACAGCGCTGTAGATAAGCTGGCACCGTCCTGTAAGACGTGCAAAGGCTAACGGGGTCGTCCAGCTTCCTCGGGTTTTGACTGTTGGAGAAAAAAGAGAAGATACAACCAGCTACCTGGCACGAGTAACTGTCGGCGGCTTCCGGCCGTTGTCCGTTGTCCGTTGTCGAATAGTTCTTTTTGAAAACAAGGCTGGTTGCATTGATTTCAAATGACAACGCGTAAACACAAGGTAAATGGACTGGTCTTTGTTCTTCAATCTCCCCTTGTCCTTTGCCCGAGCACAGCCGTCCTGCTCACCAATCGCACGAACAATGCGGCTCTGCGTGGTGCTCGTAATACCTCTTCGTAAGTCGTAATTGGTTTGTTAGTGGTGACCGTACTGGGATAATCATCGCTCGTCGGGTCCAAAGAAGCGGGCAAACTTGGTGAGTAAAGCCAGGTCATGTGTGCTGGTATGCCTTGGGACAAGCTGCGAGAAGAGGGAGACTTTTGCGAAATCAGCCTCATCGGTTCCACGACAGCGTGACCAACTTTAGCTTGGCGTTGGACGACAAGGACATTAAACAGCCAGCAAAGGGACCAAGGGGACTCTGTTAGCGAGACGTTACGTCTCGTTCGTTCCATTGTTTAGGACGGTGCGCTGTTCCGATCTGCAGTTTGTCGCTAGCTGCATGTTAGTGCAGCGAAATGCACCAAAACACCACCAACACCACCAAACAAGGGCGGCCATTTGCGGTCTAAGGTTTGCACAGCCCGCTTCCATGAGGCGGGGGAAACATATTGTCCGAGGTGTGCCTTCAGATGACTTGCCATTTTCCAAAGCATGATAGCCATTTTATGAGCTTTGAACAGACCTCAATAGTTTCACGCCTGGCTGTTTGATAAGATAAAACGTGACGATACTCGAGTCGAAGAACGAGGAAAATGGTATGTCCTACATCGGAGTGCTGGCACGAAGAGGCTTGACCCGGCCACAAGGCTGTGGGTGAGAGGGTGAGAGGATGAGAGGATGGGGAGGATGTCGTCGTTTGGCTTAACAGACAACGCTCGGCTCAGCCGCCCTGATAAGTTCAAAGGAGTCGTCGGTTGTTGTACGGGGTAAATTCCGTGTTTATTTTGTTGCCTGCCACTTGCATCCTCGGTCAAGGGTCCCATTTAGTCGTTTCGTCATTCCGTAGCTCGCTGTTCTCAGTTTCTCCCCCAGAAAGAGGGGCCTGCACCTTCTCTTCCAAGCTTCGGTGCCTTCTAGCGTCGTTCTTTTTGCCCCGGTTCAGACGGCACAGCAGATCGCTGCTCACTTGCGTAAGTTTGCGTGAGGGTTATTGTTGTCTTCTCGTACTCCGTAGTTTGCTTGTAATCTGCTTGTCCTCTGCTGGCTCCTCGTTGGCCAGTCTTCGATTGTGGTGCGATGTGTCGTTTTGTTTTCACGAGCCGGCGTCATTTACCGACTACAGTAAAGTAAGTAAGTAAGGTTTGGCTCGAAAGCGTAGAGGCCCAAGTGCGGCCAACACACCAACTTTCTTAGATGCCAACCAAATAGCGTCCGCGGCCGCCCCCCATTTCGCTGTTGGCGGTTCATAACTTATTTCCCACTTGTGCATCCTTTTGGAATTTCTTGTACTGGAACGTCAACTTTTTTTAAAATAACAAACCACACAAGAATCCAAGTTCTGAACTTCGTTTTGTACCGCATGCTGTGTATTATCGTCATCTCATCAACAGCGACCAAAATCAGCACCATATTTTGTGAGGACAGCAACACGCCACCCTCATGTCGGGCTTGGAGGCGATCGGTCTGGCCCTGGCCCTATGGCCAGTGGTCGGATGTCTCAACGACCTCTACTCGTCGGTCAAAGATGGGTCCGCCAGCCGATGGGCGATGACCATCAAAGTGCAGGAGCGCATCTTCAAAGAGTGTGTGCTCAAGCTGCTGCAAGGAGATGAGGACCTAACGGAAAAGGATCGGATCGGGCTCATCAACGGCGACAAGAGCTTTGCGAGTTTGTGGCAGGACGCCGAGTTCAGTGCGCGGCTCGAGAGCCGGCTCGACAAGGAGCTGTGCATGCTCATCAAGCATGAGATTTCTGAGATCTCCAAGCTCGTTAGCAATTTGCGACGATATATTGGCGAGATCAAGACCGAGCCGGTAGCCAAGCGAGTACTGCCATCGTTCCGGGACGTGAAGCGGGTGCTGCGCAAGGACGAGGTAAAAAAGAACCTGGACAACCTTGCCTTCCACAACTCGGCGCTGCGCAAGCTGCTCAAGACGTGCTCGAGCACGGCGTATGCGGATGCGAAACCAGCAGCAAGTTCGGCACCTCGACGTAGCACATCACAAGAAGAGCAACAGAAGCGCATTGATGCGCAGTTCTTCAACGGCTTCCACGAGGTGCTTGGCAAGAGCTTCCGGTGCAACTGCCCAGCAGGCCACGAGGCCAACCTGTCCGTCACAGACACCATGGTCATGTTCCAGTCGTCGGATCTGACGCGGGTGATGTCGAATCTGCGGCTTCGGGGAAGGTCTGCCACGATGGAGAGTGATATGACGGCATATGAAGACCCAGAAGATAACGAAGACATGATGAGGTGAGCCCACAGAATTTTCCCTTTTCTTGAAAGTATCCCCATGCTAACAAATTAGTGAATGGATCCGGTCGACGTGGTCAAGGGCACGGCAGGGCAGCCTGTCCGTGCGTCCGTGCGACAACCCAGCGCTGCTTGTCAAGTACAGCGAGAGCCGCGGTGTGCAAAACTTCACACCCATCCCGGACTTGTGCCAGTGGATCCATACGGTGCGCACATCGCCGCCCAACTCACCCAAGATGACCACCGAAGAACTGCAGGGCGTGCTCGGTGCCAACGACGACGGCAGCCGGCGGTACACTGTGCGCGCACCACGGCAGCACACGCCACTTAACATTGTATCGATGGAGGAGTGGCTTACAACGTGCGGCACGGAGAGCAAGCGACGACGGGTGCGGGCTGAGCTGGCGATGAACCTGGCGACCACGATCCTGCAGTTCTATCCGACAGCGTGGATCGAGAAGACGTGGACATGGCGCAACTTTTCTGTGGCGCGGGACGAGTCATCGCACAACCTGATGATCACACAGCGGTTCTGGTCGTTGGACCTGCCACGACGGCAGAGCATAAAAAAGGCACCGTCGGCGATGCCAAGCAAGTTCTGGAGAACATTCCAAGACCTGGACCCAATGCTGGTCCGGCTTGGATTCGCGCTCATTGAGCTGGCGCTGGGCAAGCGACTGGCGGACATTCGGTTCGACAAGGACACTGAAGACGATGGCCTGGGAAGTGGTGGAAGCAGTGATGCCGACCTGGTCGACTACTACACGGCCATCGACATCTTGAACAGCAACGAGATTGAGGACGAGATTGGTGTGGCGTACCAGCGCGTGGTCGAGGCGTGCTTGCGGTGCCGGGTGATTAGCGATGTCGGCGTCAAGATGCTCAAATCGAACTCGAGCAAGTTTGAGTCCGACTTGGAGCAGTTTGTCGTTGGGCCGTTGAGGCAGCACCACTCATCCATCTGGGGCACAGCACAGGTGACGACGTATTAGTGGTGGACATGAGATATGACAAAACGGCGCGGGGAAAGAACTTACGATGTACGATGGCGTTGTTGCGTTTGATGGATGTGTTGTATGTTACTGGCAAACAAGGTTCTGTTTTGGGCCACTTTTGGGACTCTGTTGAACCTGGTCACGAGATGTTATGACTTTATTACTAGATTGGGCAATTACGATGTACAGCAACTTAAACTGGAAGGCACGCCGTGGCACGAAAGGGGTAGTCCCCATTAGGAAAGAGCACCATCGTTAAGGAAAGAGGATGTAGACTACCCCTTATTCCTGCTTAATCTGTGCCAGCTTTTTGAATAACTGCAGTTGATTTTATTTTTTCGATTCTCTTCTCACAGAGGCAAATTTTTGATAAAATCTTGCTTGATTTTCAAAAACTTAGAGTTTGTATAGAAGAAAACAAAATAAAAAAATCTCAAAATATTCAAGACAAACTCTAAGCTGCAGCATAAGCTTACATAATCAACAGCAGCTACATTATTCTTTTAGTGGAGGCTACCAACAAAAATAAACAATAAATGCTATTCCATGCACTGAACTTATCGACGAAATAAACAAAAAAACGTACAGCAGCGGGTATTCGCTGGTCGTCACCGACCCAACTACTAATCCGCCGATTACTGGTTTGACTAGGGGAGAGCGGACGGGATCCCGTATTCTCCAGTATCTATGGCCGTACGTGGAAGAAGGGCACTCAAAGTGTGCATATAAGGAGAAATTGAGGGTGGCGTACGTCGTACGAAGTACGTCGTAATTACTCCGTACATCTACTTCTTCTCCTCCAACAGGGTCGCACCTTCAAAAAAGACGCCACTGTAGATCTCCGCCTCGAGCTGGCGCACAGACCAGGTCGACAGCGCCTCGCCGGGTGGCAGCAGCTGGCTCGCATAGAGCATGGCGACACCGGCTTTGCGGTCGACGGTCCAGCTCAGGTTCGGCAAGCCGCCCCAGGCAATGGTTCCGGCGCTGCGGCCACCAGGCACGTCATCCAGATTGAGACCGCCGCCGACGGCGTATTTGTATTGTTTGGCAACGCCAACGGCCATGGGCGTGCCGCGTTTTTCGGCGGCGGCGTTAGCGGCCTCGGAGGCGGCCGTGCGGATAGCCTGGAAAGCGGCAGCCGAGGCTTCAGACAACGACGGGGCACAGAGCTGTTCGTAGCTTTCTGATTTGAGGAGAGCAGGGTCACTCTCGACACAGGCGACCAGCACCTTGAGGAGATCACGCGGGTTGGTGAAGACGCCGCCGCCGCCGTGGTCGACGGTGGTGTTTTCGGGGAAGTAGGCTTTCGGGTAGGGCTCGAGAGTCGTGTTGCCGTCGGCATCGGTTTTGCGGATGGACATTTCAGCCTGGCGGTCGCGGATGTCCGGCCGCTCGAGAATACGGAAAGTGGCGCCGGTGATGCCCAGGGGCTTCCAGATGTGCTTGTCCATGTAGTCGCCGAGACGCAGACCAGTGGCGCGCTCGACCAGCTTGCCGGCCCAGTCAGTGCCAATACCATAGCCCCAGGACGTGCTGGGCTCAAAAAGGAGCGGGACAGGCACGTCCGGGCACAGCAGCTCCGACTCGGTCTTCCAGCCGTTGGCGACCTTGTACTTGATGTACCTGGCCATGGGCTCGTTGATAAAAGCGTAGCCCAGACCGCTGGAGTGTGTCAGGAGCATCCGCAGCGAAATCTTGCTCTCGGTAGCCTCGAGCTGTGGGGCGCCGGTGGCCTCGTCGAAGCCGCGCAGGATGTTGCGTACATCCTTTTCTTTCCACTCGGGCAGGACCACCGAGATGTCGTCATCCAGGGTCAGCAGTCCCTTTTCGACACATTGCATCGCCGCAATGGCCGTCATCAGCTTTGTGCACGACGCCACCCACATGCAGCTGTCCACCGTCAACGGCTTGTCGACGCGGGGCGAGGCCGGGTCGACCGACTCTGTGCCAAACGTCTTGTAGTGTGCCTCGCCGGTTGCCTTGCGGTAGGCCATCAGCACAGCGCCCGGCAGCGTGCGGTCTGGGCCGGCTGTTGTGGCCTTGGTCAAAAATTCGTCGAGGGAGACCATCCTGTAGTCGTGGATGTGTGTATATGATGGAAGGATGTGTATAGTATGCTCGAGTAAGGTGTGCGATGTCTGGAAAGGGAAGAGTGCAAAAAAGATGCGTAAAGGTAACGACTGAAGTTATGGGAATGGCTTGGCGACAATATTCTCCTAGTTTAAGATGGTCTGGTATTTCAAAAGAAGTTGAACAAGGTGAAGCTCAAGAGAGACAGCTTCACAAACATCTAATGTTCTCCCAAATCAAATGCATTCCATGTCCATGTCGTGCTCCGGATGGGCCGAGGTCGACGTTACTCCACGTTTTTTCTCCGCATTCGTTTCCCCGCCCTTGTGTCCCTTCTTTTCGTCTTTTCCCAAAAGTCCATTAAACCCCCATTCGACACAGTAGATCGTTTTCGTCGGTTTCTGTGGTTCAATGTCGCCCTACCGCCCTAGACGCACGCTCACAAGATCCTCCGTGCTTAGCACCGGTCCAAGACGGAATTTCGGACGGTTTAAGCCGGGGTTTGAGACGGAGTTTGGGACGGGGAAAACAGAGCGACTAACCCCAAGCCTTGTTTCTTTCTTTGGGCACGATCGTCAGCCGAAACTTTCACCAAGCCATGGCGTCTATTGGCATCTCTGGAGAGAAACAGGGGCAGCCTCGCTGCATCTCGTTAGACGGTTTCGATGTGACGGGTGGCCTGATGATGGATTATTGGGCATCTGGGCGCGACAAGACTCCGCATTCTCCCCAATCTAGCTGTCTTTCTTGACTGACTTGGGGGGTGTTTCCTTCTTGCCGTGTGGGGCCCCGCGTTTGTCTGGATGCGAGGAGACTGTGCAACAAGAGAAAACACAGGCCAAGACGGACCCCAGATGGTGCTTTCATTTCATTTCATTTCACTTCTTACTCCTACTCCTTTTGCCACGAGGGTGATTGGAAGAGAGGAGGAGAAGGAATGCAAGGTGCCACGCATCCAATTTCAAATACATATCACCTGCGGGCCGGTCGTCATCTTCATCATCCCTGACTCGACATTCATCTTTATCTTCGACATCTTTCGACCTTGATATCTGCGACATCTCTTGACTCCCTCGGCCTCGTCTGAGATTGCGTTTGTGAGACCGACGCTGGCTACACTCCTTCTTCATTCTTCATTCTTCAGTCTTTCCCTTCATGGTCAAGATCGTCAGAGGAATATACAAAAGAATTAGAGGGGGGCAGACGAAATAGAAGAATCGAGAGTGAGGCACATCTGTGCGTTGGTATGGGGAATCCCCATAACCCCACACACAGGTTTTGGAACATGACTGCCGTCCCCGCGGGGAGGAGAAGAGTGTGGCTGACCGTTTTATGCAGGTTGCCATCTTGTCGTCTTGTCGCTTGTTATTTATCGTTTCGTCATTCGAATCCATCGCTCCTTTGGATCGTTTTCCTTGCCGACGGGGGAGTATAGGGATACGTCATAAACGTGAGATAAACCAGGAAGAGGTACTGTTTGATTGCTCAAGCCTCACGTCAAAAACACGAGGCAGCACACCTTCTTATCATCTCAATTCCATATATTTCAGGACCTCAATAAGGCCAAGTCTACGCTTGTGCACTTTCTGGCCGTGTTGGCTGGCTCGGTTTCAGCCTCGGCAGCGTCTGCCGCCTCTGTCACCACATCCAGTGGCATTCTCCAGGGCCAGATTGCGAGCAACACTGACGCCACGGCATTTGGCAATACGTGCCTGGCCACGACTGGTGTCACATCGCCCGGCCAGATCCAGTCCAATGCCTACATCAGCGTCACCGAGCAGGGTGTCGACATTATCATGGCCATGCTGACCCAGGCAGACGTCACGTACAGCGAGGATTGTCTGACACTCAATGTGTGGACAAAGCTGCAGTCGGGCGAGATCGGCAAGCTGTGCGCTTGTGGATCTATGGCGGCGGATACACATCCGGCACCTCCAACTCGACAGCGACGGCCTACAACGGCAAACAGCCAGTGAGGGGGCTCGGGGAAGAAGGGGCAGCAGACGAGAAGAATCAGAGGCAAGCCGGCCTGGAGGCCCGTGGGAATCAGCCACGAGGCACTCGTCGTGTAGTGGATACAGCCACGCAGAACAATGGCAGCCAAGAAGTAGCCCAAGTAGTAAAAGCAGCTGAATAGACCGCCCATAATACCGCGATAGGCCGGGTGGGCCATATCGACGATCCAAGCTGGGGCACTGCCACCGATACCGCTACCGAAACCCAAAAAGAAACGCCCCGCCAGGTACTGCGGCAGCTCCTTGGCCGTCGCCTGGATAATCGTGCCGACAATCACAGTCGTGCAAGGCGTCGTGCACGCCGTGCAAATACCGAACCGACGGCCCCACAGGTCGACCAGAGGACCGACAAACGGTAACGCACTGACCGAACCAATCGAGGACATGGCCGTGATCAGGCCAGCCTTGGCGCCCAAGATGGTAGCTCCAAACTGGTCCTGGAAAGCTGGGAAGTCAAGCATCGTACCCATCAGCGACGCGTTGTAGCACAGAGTGCTGGCGGCCATGGGCATGACGGCACAGATGCCGTACAGCTGCCACATGCGCTTGCTGTTGGTGTTGACGGGTTCAAGGTGCTGGGCGACCTCGATGGCGGCGACGCCGCGGATGGAGTACAGGAGCCCGGCGCGGACGGCCTAGGTGTCTTCCACCTCGGCGGTGGCGGCAGTCTTGGTGTCGGCCATGGTGAGGAGGGAGCGAAAATTAAAGAATGACAAAGAAGGATGGATGGGAAGGAAGAGTGCTGGGGCGACGTAAGATGCAGGATGCAATGGAGAATGGAAAATGGAAAATGGAGAATGGACAGGGTTGGCACGGAATACGACACCCCCGAAGAGTCAAAAAGTCAGTCACCTGAGCTACACGTGCAGGGTCCCATGAAAAAACGCGTCTGGCTGGTTCGCCCGTCTCAAGCGAGCGCGGGGCGATGTCAGATGTTGGGAGAGGCGGATGTAGAGGTTGGAGTCTGACAGGAATAGGAAGAGGAACGGCATATGACGCTAGTAAACGCGCTAACCCTAAATAGGGTATTGCCGTGTTAGTGCCAGAGCATTGCCGCCCCGTCCCGTGTCGAAACGCCGTGTAAAAGCCTGTAGTCCCAACTGTAACGACACGGAATTACAGGAGAGAAAGGGAAATATGGGGGAGCACACGAGAAGAAAGGAGAAAGGAGAAAGGAGAAAGGAGAAAGGAGAAAGGAGAAAGGAGAAAGGAGAAAGGAGAAAGGAGAAAGGAGAAAGGAGAAAGGAGAAAGGAGAAAGGAGAAAGGAGAAAG